>BPLQ01013462.1:0-562191 GCA_021605075.1 Caerostris darwini | reverse complement strand
GGTGAATTTATTATTCACATTGTATTTTCATATCATACTTTAGAGTTTAAACTATTTTTCAGATTTATTATATATATACTCATAAATAATGTCCCATAATAAAGAATAAAAACATAAAAAATCAGTTGATAATAGAGAAAGAATATGGTGGCCCAATGTAAAAAATTTTCAAGAGTTTTTAAAGTGAATGGAGAAAGTACAAGCGGACTCCATACACATTTAAAAACGAAACATGATACAAATTTTTTAAAGATGAAAGAATCTAATGGTGATGAAGATACAAACTTAAGCACAGTTTCTAAGTCCAAGCCATCAGAGATTTTAGATTATTTTGAGAAAAAAAGAGATAATTTGGATGAAGTTATAAGTAAAATGGCAGCATTAGATGGTTTGCCATTTCGAGTGTTTTTTGTGACAATTACATTCTCTAATAAAACTGGCAAATAAAACAAAATAACACCTGTGTTTTTTTCTTTTTCTAAAATTTCTACTACCGGTATTAAAACCGGTATCCCGGTATTAATATCTAAAATATACCGAATACCGGTATTGAACCTTTGGTCCGATATTGCAATCCCTAATCAGTATTAGTTAAATATAAAATAATTCGAAATTTATGTAGTTTGCTTTAAGGAATGATTAAGCTCTCAAATTCAATCGCATTGTATACTTCAAAAAAAGTGTTGTTTAGTATCAATATCAGCTAAGTATAAGATTATGTTGTTAAAGAAATGTTGTTAAATATATCAATAAAAAAAGTGTTGTTGTATCAATGCTGAAATTAATATCAATAAAAAGTATTTTTGTGTCATTATTAAAATCATTATCAATAAGAAAGGGTTGTTAAGTATCAATATTATATCAACATTAGATAAGTATAAGTTTATTCGAAATTCATGTGGTTTGCTTTAAGAAATGATTGTGCATTTTATGTAAGTATTATATGATGCATAGGTAAAACATTTTTTTTACATAAAGTTGAGAGGAAGTGATGTAAAATTAGAAAATTTTGATACTTATTTTATTTTTTAATATTGATTTAATTTTAAAATTAATTTGATTTTTTTGCAATAAATGTTCAATCGAAGGATTTTTATACATGAATTAAATGAAAAATGTGGGTGACCACCTGGGAACACTGCGTGCCGTTGGCAAATTTGGGACCTGAATGGCCGAGTGTCTAGCGCTCTGGCGATCGGTGCCACAGGTTTCGGGTTCGAATCCCGGCGGTGCCATGGATGTTTGTAGTGGTTCGGAATCCACTTTAAGCCGTAGGTCCCGGTCTCCTATGACTGTAAGAGCGTCACGGAGCAAAAGTCAGGCTTCTACCTACGGGTGCTCCATCACAACAGAAGCTGCTTCCTTCCCCTTCAATCATGAGTCCATATGGGCTCGTGGGCTTGGCCAGCCAAGTGGGATAAGAAACAACAAACAAACAAATGAAAAATTTATAATGAATGGTTTAAATATGACATGTTTTAGGGAATAGCTGAAGCAGCAACGGAAATGCTTGGAAAGAAGTTTTCAACAAATTTAAATGAAATTTTGTATACAAGAACCTTCAGGAAAAAAAAGAAGAAATCTTGGGTGCACAAACCAGAGATCTTGATGGCCAATTAACTGGTTCATTTCCTCTTTTTCTTTTTTGTGAAATAAAAATTGTACAATTATTATTTTTTTTTTTTTTCATTTATAACGCTTTAATATTTGGCAACTGTTGTAATTGAATCTGCAGTAAAAATAATGATTTAGTGGAGAAATATTTAAGCATTTACCAGAATTAGGTTTGGATCTCTATCGTTATTAACTGCAAAAATACATATTCAGATCGATGCATACAAATTTATCTTAACATATTTAATATTCTTTTACACGTTCTATGCTTGCGATGAATGAATTACACGTTTAATACATGTGATAATGTTATATGCTGTCATTACAGCAACAAATTGATAAGATTGCTGTAGATAAGCTATTATCAGAAGATATTAAATTGAGTATTTTTCAAAAAAATATTATATAACGATCTACTGAGAAAAGACCTTCTTAATTTTAATTAAAACTGTTATTAGTAGATAAATAAATATAAATGTAATAATGTAATTAGCAGTATTATTTTGCTTGTTTTTTTTTTTATTTATTTATTTCCAATGGCAGATTATAAACAGTTACAGCAAGAAAAAGAACAGCGAATACAACAAAACATACTGCAACAGAGTTCATTAATCTAACATATCTTTTTTTTCTTTCTAATGCAGCTGGCAAACACTTAGACAGCTTGGTCATGGATGCCTTAAGGCAAGCGCTGCACAGACGTTACACACTTTGCATTACCCAGGGGGTGCGTGTAACTTGAAGATAAGCCACGGACGCGGAGTAACAACGCCCCCGTAACACTCTACGATCCTATTACACCGGGACCTACCGTTTAAAGTGGATTCCGAACCACTACAAACATCCATGGCACCGCCGGGACTCGAACCCGAAACCTATGGTACCGAGCGCCAGAGCGCTAGCCACTCGGCCATTCAAGCCCTTCTAACATATCTCTTGCCTCCCAATATCGCTCGGCGAGAAAAGTCTTGCTCAGAGCAGGACAGTGAAGTAGATGCGTGGAGTCAATGGCCTCTCCAGAGCTGCACAGAGTGCATATCGGGGAAGGAACAATTTTGAGTTTGTAAAGATGGTTTCGCAGGCAGACATGTCCGGTGGTTAGTCAGTAACGAGCGACTGCTCTACGCTTTGGACCATTGCATAGATTTGGGATGGCATTCTTCCAGGACTTTTGGGAAACACGGTTATAGAGGTCTTCTTGAGCGTGGACTTTAAATGATCTTTTGATGAGATATTTGGAGGAAGACATAAGGCCAAGTTGTAAATCTTTTAGCCCCTAAAAAGTGTTACCTGGTGCACTACGGGGAGGTAGATCTACTGCGCACCCTTATTTTTATTGTAGATTTGTAAACACGGTTATAGAGGTCTTCTTGAGCGTGGGCTTTAAATGATCTTTTGATGAGATATTTGGAGGAAGACATAAGGCCAAGTTGTAGATCTTGAGCCTCTAAAAAGTGTTACCAGGTGCACCACGGGGAGGTAGATCTACTGATCTTATTTTTATTGAGATTTGTAAACACGGTTATATCTTCTTGAGCGTGGGCTTTAAATGATCTTTTGATGAGATATTTGGAGGAAGACATAAGGCCAAGTTGTAGATCTTTTAGCCTCTAAAAAGTGTTACCAGGTGCACCACGAGGAGGTAGATCTACTGCGCACCCTTATTTTTATTGTAGATTTGTAAACACGGTTCTAGAGGTCTTCTTGAGCGTGGGCTTTAAATGATCTTTTGATGAGATATTTGGAGGAAGACATAAGGCCAAGTTGTAGATCTTTTAGCCTCTAAAAAGTGTTACCAGGTGCACCACGAGGAGGTAGATCTACTGCGCACCCTTATTTTTATTGTAGATTTGTAAACACGGTTCTAGAGGTCTTCTTGAGCGTGGACTTTAAATGATCTTTTGATGAGATATTTGGAGGAAGACATAAGGCCAAGTTGTAAATCTTTTAGCCCCTAAAAAGTGTTACCAGATGCACTACGGGGAGGTAGATCTACTGCGCACCCTTATTTTTATTGTAGATTTGTAAACACGGTTATAGAGGTCTTCTTGAGCGTGGGCTTTAAATGATCTTTTGATGAGATATTTGGAGGAAGACATAAGGCCAAGTTGTAGATCTTTTAGCCTCTAAAATGTGTTACCAGGTGCACCACGAGGAGGTAGATCTACTGCGCACCCTTATTTTTATTGTAGATTTGTAAACACGGTTCTAGAGGTCTTCTTGAGCGTGGACTTTAAATGATCTTTTGATGAGATATTTGGAGGAAGACATAAGGCCAAGTTGTAAATCTTTTAGCCCCTAAAAAGTGTTACCTGGTGCACTACGGGGAGGTAGATCTACTGCGCACCCTTATTTTTATTGTAGATTTGTAAACACGGTTATAGAGGTCTTCTTGAGCGTGGGCTTTAAATGATCTTTTGATGAGATATTTGGAGGAAGACATAAGGCCAAGTTGTAGATCTTTTAGCCTCTAAAAAGTGTTACCAGGTGCACCACGGGGAGGTAGATCTACTGCGCACCCTTATTTTTATTGTAGATTTGTAAACACGGTTCTAGAGGTCTTCTTGAGCGTGGACTTTAAATGATCTTTTGATGAGATATTTGGAGGAAGACATAAGGCCAAGTTGTAAATCTTTTAGCCTCTAAAAAGTGTTACCAGGTGCACCACGAGGAGGTAGATCTACTGCGCACCCTTATTTTTATTGTAGATTTGTAAACACGGTTCTAGAGGTCTTCTTGAGCGTGGACTTTAAATGATCTTTTGATGAGATATTTGGAGGAAGACATAAGGCCAAGTTGTAAATCTTTTAGCCCTAAAAAGTGTTACCAGGTGCACCACGGGGAGGTAGATCTACTGCGCACCCTTATTTTTATTGTAGATTTGTAAACACGGTTCTAGAGGTCTTCTTGAGCGTGGGCTTTAAATGATCTTTTGATGAGATATTTGGAGGAAGACATAAGGCCAAGTTGTAGATCTTTTAGCCTCTAAAAGTGTTACCAGGTGCACCACGAGGAGGTAGATCTACTGCGCACCCTTATTTTTATTGTAGATTTGTAAACACGGTTCTAGAGGTCTTCTTGAGCGTGGACTTTAAATGATCTTTTGATGAGATATTTGGAGGAAGACATAAGGCCAAGTTGTAAATCTTTTAGCCCCTAAAAAGTGTTACCAGATGCACTACGGGGAGGTAGATCTACTGCGCACCCTTATTTTTATTGTAGATTTGTAAACACGGTAAAACATCTATAGAGGTCTTCTTGAGCGTGGGCTTTAAATGATCTTTTGATGAGATATTTGGAGGAAGACATAAGGCCAAGTTGTAGATCTTTTAGCCTCTAAAAAGTGTTACCAGGTGCACCACGAGGAGGTAGATCTACTGCGCACCCTTATTTTTTATTGTAGATTTGTAAACACGGTTCTAGAGGTCTTCTTGAGCGTGGACTTTAAATGATCTTTTGATGAGATATTTGGAGGAAGACATAAGGCCAAGTTGTAAATCTTTTAGCCCTAAAAAGTGTTACCAGGTGCACTACCACTAGATCTACTGCGCACCCTTTTTTTATTGTAGATTTGTAAACACGGTTATAGAGGTCTTCTTGAGCGTGGGCTTTAAATGATCTTTTGATGAGATATTTGGAGGAAGACATAAGGCCAAGTTGTAGATCTTTTAGCCTCTAAAATGTGTTACCAGGTGCACCACGAGGAGGTAGATCTACTGCGCACCCTTATTTTTATTGTAGATTTGTAAACACGGTTCTAGAGGTCTTCTTGAGCGTGGACTTTAAATGATCTTTTGATGAGATATTTGGAGGAAGACATAAGGCCAAGTTGTAAATCTTTTAGCCACCTAAAAAGTGTTACCTGGTGCACCACGGGGAGGTAGATCACTGGTTTATTTTGCTTGTAGATTTGTAAACACGGTTCTAGAGGTCTTCTTGAGCGTGGACTTTAAATGATCTTTTGATGAGATATTTGGAGGAAGACATAAGGCCAAGTTGTAGATCTTTTAGCCCCTAAAAAGTGTTACCAGATGCACTACGGGGAGGTAGATCTACTGCGCACCCTTATTTTTATTGTAGATTTGTAAACACGGTTATAGAGGTCTTCTTGAGCGTGGGCTTTAAATGATCTTTTGATGAGATATTTGGAGGAAGACATAAGGCCAAGTTGTAGATCTTTTAGCCTCTAAAAAGTGTTACCAGGTGCACCACGAGGAGGTAGATCTACTGCGCACCCTTATTTTTATTGTAGATTTGTAAACACGGTTCTAGAGGTCTTCTTGAGCGTGGACTTTAAATGATCTTTTGATGAGATATTTGGAGGAAGACATAAGGCCAAGTTGTAAATCTTTTAGCCCTAAAAAGTGTTACCTGGTGCACCACGGGGAGGTAGATCTACTGCGCACCCTTATTTTTATTGTAGATTTGTAAACACGGTTATAGAGGTCTTCTTGAGCGTGGGCTTTAAATGATCTTTTGATGAGATATTTGGAGGAAGACATAAGGCCAAGTTGTAGATCTTTTAGCCTCTAAAAAGTGTTACCAGGTGCACCACGGGGAGGTAGATCTACTGCGCACCCTTATTTTTATTGTAGATTTGTAAACACGGTTCTAGAGGTCTTCTTGAGCGTGGGCTTTAAATGATCTTTTGATGAGATATTTGGAGGAAGACATAAGGCCAAGTTGTAGATCTTTTAGCCTCTAAAAAGTGTTACCAGGTGCACCACGGGGAGGTAGATCTACTGCGCACCCTTATTTTTATTGTAGATTTGTAAACACGGTTCTAGAGGTCTTCTTGAGCGTGGACTTTAAATGATCTTTTGATGAGATATTTGGAGGAAGACATAAGGCCAAGTTGTAAATCTTTTAGCCCCTAAAAGTGTTACCAGGTGCACTACGGGGAGGTAGATCTACTGCGCACCCTTATTTTTATTGTAGATTTGTAAACACGGTTATAGAGGTCTTCTTGAGCGTGGGCTTTAAATGATCTTTTGATGAGATATTTGGAGGAAGACATAAGGCCAAGTTGTAGATCTTTTAGCCTCTAAAAAGTGTTACCAGGTGCACCACGAGGAGGTAGATCTACTGCGCACCCTTATTTTTATTGTAGATTTGTAAACACGGTTCTAGAGGTCTTCTTGAGCGTGGACTTTAAATGATCTTTTGATGAGATATTTGGAGGAAGACATAAGGCCAAGTTGTAGATCTTTTAGCCTCTAAAAAGTGTTACCAGGTGCACCACGAGGAGGTAGATCTACTGCGCACCCTTATTTTTATTGTAGATTTGTAAACACGGTTCTAGAGGTCTTCTTGAGCGTGGACTTTAAATGATCTTTTGATGAGATATTTGGAGGAAGACATAAGGCCAAGTTGTAGATCTTTTAGCCACTAAAAAGTGTTACCTGGTGCACCACGGGGAGGTAGATCTACTGCGCACCCTTATTTTGCTAGTAGATTTGTAAACACGGTTATAGAGGTCTTCTTGAGCGTGGACTTTAAATGATCTTTTGATGAGATATTTGGAGGAAGACATAAGGCCAAGTTGTAGATCTTTTAGCCACTAAAAAGTGTTACAGGTGCACCACGGGGAGGTAGATCTACTGCGTTTATTTTGCTTGTAGATTTGTAAACACGGTTCTAGAGGTCTTCTTGAGCGTGGACTTTAAATGATCTTTTGATGAGATATTTGGAGGAAGACATAAGGCCAAGTTGTAGATCTTTTAGCCACTAAAAAGTGTTACCAGGTGCACCACGGGGAGGTAGATCTACTGCGTACCCTTATTTTTATTGTAGATTTGTAAACACGGTTATAGAGGTCTTCTTGAGCGTGGACTTTAAATGATCTTTTGATGAGATATTTGGAGGAAGACATAAGGCCAAGTTGTAGATCTTTTAGCCACTAAAAAGTGTTACAAGGTGCACCACGGGGAGGTAGATCTACTGCGTACCCTTATTTTGCTAGTAGATTTGTAAACACGGTTATAGAGGTCTTCTTGAGCGTGGACTTTAAATGATCTTTTGATGAGATATTTGGAGGAAGACATAAGGCCAAGTTGTAGATCTTTTAGCCTCTAAAAAGTGTTACCAGGTGCACCACGAGGAGGTAGATCTACTGCGCACCCTTATTTTTATTGTAGATTTGTAAACACGGTTCTAGAGGTCTTCTTGAGCGTGGACTTTAAATGATCTTTTGATGAGATATTTGGAGGAAGACATAAGGCCAAGTTGTAGATCTTTTAGCCACTAAAAAGTGTTACCAGGTGCACCACGGGGAGGTAGATCTACTGCGCACCCTTATTTTGCTTGTAGATTTGTAAACACGGTTCTAGAGGTCTTCTTGAGCGTGGACTTTAAATGATCTTTTGATGAGATATTTGGAGGAAGACATAAGGCCAAGTTGTAGATCTTTTAGCCTCTAAAAGTGTTACCAGGTGCACCACGAGGAGGTAGATCTACTGCGCACCCTTATTTTTATTGTAGATTTGTAAACACGGTTCTAGAGGTCTTCTTGAGCGTGGACTTTAAATGATCTTTTGATGAGATATTTGGAGGAAGACATAAGGCCAAGTTGTAAATCTTTTAGCCCCTAAAAGTGTTACCAGATGCACTACGGGGAGGTAGATCTACTGCGCACCCTTATTTTTATTGTAGATTTGTAAACACGGTTATAGAGGTCTTCTTGAGCGTGGGCTTTAAATGATCTTTTGATGAGATATTTGGAGGAAGACATAAGGCCAAGTTGTAGATCTTTTAGCCTCTAAAAGTGTTACCAGGTGCACCACGAGGAGGTAGATCTACTGCGCACCCTTATTTTTATTGTAGATTTGTAAACACGGTTCTAGAGGTCTTCTTGAGCGTGGACTTTAAATGATCTTTTGATGAGATATTTGGAGGAAGACATAAGGCCAAGTTGTAGATCTTTTAGCCACTAAAAAGTGTTACCTGGTGCACCATGGGGAGGTAGATCCACTGCGCACCCTTATTTTGCTAGTAGATTTGTAAACACGGTTATAGAGGTCTTCTTGAGCGTGGACTTTAAATGATCTTTTGATGAGATATTTGGAGGAAGACATAAGGCCAAGTTGTAGATCTTTTAGCCACTAAAAAGTGTTACAAGGTGCACCACGGGGAGGTAGATCTACTGCGTACCCTTATTTTGCTTGTAGATTTGTAAACACGGTTCTAGAGGTCTTCTTGAGCGTGGACTTTAAATGATCTTTTGATGAGATATTTGGAGGAAGACATAAGGCCAAGTTGTAGATCTTTTAGCCACTAAAAAGTGTTACAAGGTGCACCACGGGGAGGTAGATCTACTGCGTACCCTTATTTTGCTAGTAGATTTGTAAACACGGTTATAGAGGTCTTCTTGAGCGTGGACTTTAAATGATCTTTTGATGAGATATTTGGAGGAAGACATAAGGCCAAGTTGTAGATCTTTTAGCCACTAAAAAGTGTTACAAGGTGCACCACGGGGAGGTAGATCTACTGCGTATCCTTATTTTGCTAGTAGATTTGTAAACACGGTTATAGAGGTCTTCTTGAGCGTGGACTTTAAATGATCTTTTGATGAGATATTTGGAGGAAGACATAAGGCCAAGTTGTAGATCTTTTAGCCACTAAAAAGTGTTACAGGTGCACCACGGGAGGTAGATCTACTGCGCACCCTTATTTTGCTAGTAGATTTGTAAACACGGTTCTAGAGGTCTTCTTGAGCGTGGACTTTAAATGATCTTTTGATGAGATATTTGGAGGAAGACATAAGGCCAAGTTGTAGATCTTTTAGCCACTAAAAAGTGTTACCAGGTGCACCACGGGGAGGTAGATCTACTGCGCACCCTTATTTTTATTGTAGATTTGTAAACACGGTTATAGAGGTCTTCTTGAGCGTGGACTTTAAATGATCTTTTGATGAGATATTTGGAGGAAGACATAAGGCCAAGTTGTAGATCTTTTAGCCACTAAAAAGTGTTACCTGGTGCACCACGGGGAGGTAGATCTACTGCGCACCCTTATTTTGCTTGTAGATTTGTAAACACGGTTCTAGAGGTCTTCTTGAGCGTGGACTTTAAATGATCTTTTGATGAGATATTTGGAGGAAGACATAAGGCCAAGTTGTAGATCTTTTAGCCTCTAAAAAGTGTTACCAGGTGCACCACGGGGAGGTAGATCTACTGCGCACCCTTATTTTTATTGTAGATTTGTAAACACGGTTCTAGAGGTCTTCTTGAGCGTGGACTTTAAATGATCTTTTGATGAGATATTTGGAGGAAGACATAAGGCCAAGTTGTAAATCTTTTAGCCCCTAAAAGTGTTACCAGATGCACTACGGGGAGGTAGATCTACTGCGCACCCTTATTTTTATTGTAGATTTGTAAACACGGTTATAGAGGTCTTCTTGAGCGTGGGCTTTAAATGATCTTTTGATGAGATATTTGGAGGAAGACATAAGGCCAAGTTGTAGATCTTTTAGCCTCTAAAAAGTGTTACCAGGTGCACCACGAGGAGGTAGATCTACTGCGCACCCTTATTTTTATTGTAGATTTGTAAACACGGTTCTAGAGGTCTTCTTGAGCGTGGACTTTAAATGATCTTTTGATGAGATATTTGGAGGAAGACATAAGGCCAAGTTGTAGATCTTTTAGCCACTAAAAAGTGTTACCTGGTGCACCATGGGGAGGTAGATCCACTGCGCACCCTTATTTTGCTAGTAGATTTGTAAACACGGTTATAGAGGTCTTCTTGAGCGTGGACTTTAAATGATCTTTTGATGAGATATTTGGAGGAAGACATAAGGCCAAGTTGTAGATCTTTTAGCCACTAAAAAGTGTTACAAGGTGCACCACGGGGAGGTAGATCTACTGCGTACCCTTATTTTGCTTGTAGATTTGTAAACACGGTTCTAGAGGTCTTCTTGAGCGTGGACTTTAAATGATCTTTTGATGAGATATTTGGAGGAAGACATAAGGCCAAGTTGTAGATCTTTTAGCCACTAAAAAGTGTTACAAGGTGCACCACGGGGAGGTAGATCTACTGCGTACCCTTATTTTGCTAGTAGATTTGTAAACACGGTTATAGAGGTCTTCTTGAGCGTGGACTTTAAATGATCTTTTGATGAGATATTTGGAGGAAGACATAAGGCCAAGTTGTAGATCTTTTAGCCACTAAAAAGTGTTACAAGGTGCACCACGGGGAGGTAGATCTACTGCGTATCCTTATTTTGCTAGTAGATTTGTAAACACGGTTATAGAGGTCTTCTTTAGCGTGGACTTTAAATGATCTTTTGATGAGATATTTGGAGGAAGACATAAGGCCAAGTTGTAGATCTTTTAGCCTCTAAAAAGTGTTACGTGCACTACGACTTTAAATGATCTTTTGATGAGATATTTGGAGGAAGACATAAGGCCAAGTTGTAGATCTTTTAGCCTCTAAAAGTGTTACCAGGTGCACCACGAGGAGGTAGATCTACTGCGCACCCTTATTTTTATTGTAGATTTGTAAACACGGTTCTAGAGGTCTTCTTGAGCGTGGACTTTAAATGATCTTTTGATGAGATATTTGGAGGAAGACATAAGGCCAAGTTGTTCTTTTAGCCATAAAAAGTGTTACCTGGTGCACCACGGGGAGGTAGATCTACTGCGCACCCTTATTTTGGTAGATTTGTAAACACGGTTATAGAGGTCTTCTTGAGCGTGGACTTTAAATGATCTTTTGATGAGATATTTGGAGGAAGACATAAGGCCAAGTTGTAGATCTTTTAGCCACTAAAAAGTGTTACCTGGTGCACCACGGGGAGGTAGATCTACTGCGCACCCTTATTTTGCTTGTAGATTTGTAAACACGGTTCTAGAGGTCTTCTTGAGCGTGGACTTTAAATGATCTTTTGATGAGATATTTGGAGAAGACATAAGGCCAAGTTGTAGATCTTTTAGCCACTAAAAAGTGTTACCAGGTGCACCACGGGGAGGTAGATCTACTGCGCACCCTTATTTTGCTTGTAGATTTGTAAACACGGTTCTAGAGGTCTTCTTGAGCGTGGACTTTAAATGATCTTTTGATGAGATATTTGATCTTTTAGCCTCTAGGAAGACATAAGGCCAAGTTGTAGATCTTTTGATGAGCCATAAGGCCAAGTAAAAAAAAGTGTTACCAGATGCACTACGGGGAGGTAGATCTACTGCGCACCCTTATTTTTATTGTAGATTTGTAAACACGGTTATAGAGGTCTTCTTGAGCGTGGGCTTTAAATGATCTTTTGATGAGATATTTGGAGGAAGACATAAGGCCAAGTTGTAGATCTTTTAGCCTCTAAAAAGTGTTACCAGGTGCACCACGAGGAGGTAGATCTACTGCGCACCCTTATTTTTATTGTAGATTTGTAAACACGGTTCTAGAGGTCTTCTTGAGCGTGGACTTTAAATGATCTTTTGATGAGATATTTGGAGGAAGACATAAGGCCAAGTTGTAGATCTTTTAGCCACTAAAAAGTGTTACCTGGTGCACCATGGGGAGGTAGATCCACTGCGCACCCTTATTTTGCTAGTAGATTTGTAAACACGGTTATAGAGGTCTTCTTGAGCGTGGACTTTAAATGATCTTTTGATGAGATATTTGGAGGAAGACATAAGGCCAAGTTGTAGATCTTTTAGCCACTAAAAAGTGTTACAAGGTGCACCACGGGGAGGTAGATCTACTGCGTACCCTTATTTTGCTTGTAGATTTGTAAACACGGTTCTAGAGGTCTTCTTGAGCGTGGACTTTAAATGATCTTTTGATGAGATATTTGGAGGAAGACATAAGGCCAAGTTGTAGATCTTTTAGCCACTAAAAAGTGTTACAAGGTGCACCACGGGGAGGTAGATCTACTGCGTACCCTTATTTTGCTAGTAGATTTGTAAACACGGTTATAGAGGTCTTCTTGAGCGTGGACTTTAAATGATCTTTTGATGAGATATTTGGAGGAAGACATAAGGCCAAGTTGTAGATCTTTTAGCCACTAAAAAGTGTTACAAGGTGCACCACGGGGAGGTAGATCTACTGCGTATCCTTATTTTGCTAGTAGATTTGTAAACACGGTTATAGAGGTCTTCTTTAGCGTGGACTTTAAATGATCTTTTGATGAGATATTTGGAGGAAGACATAAGGCCAAGTTGTAGATCTTTTAGCCTCTAAAAAGTGTTACCAGGTGCACCACGGGGAGGTAGATCTACTGCGCACCCTTATTTTGCTTGTAGATTTGTAAACACGGTTCTAGAAGTCTTCTTGAGCGTGGACTTTAAATGATCTTTTGATGAGATATTTGGAGGAAGACATAAGGCCAAGTTGTAGATCTTTTAGCCTCTAAAAAGTGTTACCAGGTGCACCACGAGGAGGTAGATCTACTGCGCACCCTTATTTTTATTGTAGATTTGTAAACACGGTTCTAGAGGTCTTCTTGAGCGTGGACTTTAAATGATCTTTTGATGAGATATTTGGAGGAAGACATAAGGCCAAGTTGTAGATCTTTTAGCCACTAAAAAGTGTTACCTGGTGCACTACGGGGAGGTAGATCTACTGCGCACCCTTATTTTGCTTGTAGATTTGTAAACACGGTTATAGAGGTCTTCTTGAGCGTGGACTTTAAATGATCTTTTGATGAGATATTTGGAGGAAGACATAAGGCCAAGTTGTAGATCTTTTATCCACTAAAAAGTGTTACCTGGTGCACCATGGGGAGGTAGATCAACTGCGTACCCTTATTTTGCTTGTAGATTTGTAAACACGGTTCTAGAGGTCTTCTTGAGCGTGGACTTTAAATGATCTTTTGATGAGATATTTGGAGGAAGACATAAGGCCAAGTTGTAGATCTTTTAGCCACTAAAAGTGTTACCAGATGCACTACGGGGAGGTAGATCTACTGCGCACCCTTATTTTGCTTGTAGATTTGTAAACACGGTTCTAGAGGTCTTCTTGAGCGTGGACTTTAAATGATCTTTTGATGAGATATTTGGAGGAAGACATAAGGCCAAGTTGTAGATCTTTTAGCCACTAAAAAGTGTTACCTGGTGCACCATGGGGAGGTAGATCCACTGCGCACCCTTATTTTGCTAGTAGATTTGTAAACACGGTTATAGAGGTCTTCTTGAGCGTGGACTTTAAATGATCTTTTGATGAGATATTTGGAGGAAGACATAAGGCCAAGTTGTAGATCTTTTAGCCTCTAAAAAGTGTTACCAGGTGCACCACGAGGAGGTAGATCTACTGCGCACCCTTATTTTTATTGTAGATTTGTAAACACGGTTCTAGAGGTCTTCTTGAGCGTGGACTTTAAATGATCTTTTGATGAGATATTTGGAGGAAGACATAAGGCCAAGTTGTAGATCTTTTAGCCACTAAAAAGTGTTACCTGGTGCACTACGGGGAGGTAGATCTACTGCGCACCCTTATTTTGCTTGTAGATTTGTAAACACGGTTATAGAGGTCTTCTTGAGCGTGGACTTTAAATGATCTTTTGATGAGATATTTGGAGGAAGACATAAGGCCAAGTTGTAGATCTTTTAGCCACTAAAAAGTGTTACCTGGTGCACCATGGGGAGGTAGATCAACTGCGTACCCTTATTTTGCTTGTAGATTTGTAAACACGGTTCTAGAGGTCTTCTTGAGGGTGGACTTTAAATGATCTTTTGATGAGATATTTGGAGGAAGACATAAGGCCAAGTTGTAGATCTTTTAGCCACTAAAAAGTGTTACCAGATGCACTACGGGGAGGTAGATCTACTGCGCACCCTTATTTTGCTTGTAGATTTGTAAACACGGTTCTAGAGGTCTTCTTGAGCGTGGACTTTAAATGATCTTTTGATGAGATATTTGGAGGAAGACATAAGGCCAAGTTGTAGATCTTTTAGCCACTAAAAAGTGTTACCTGGTGCACCATGGGGAGGTAGATCCACTGCGCACCCTTATTTTGCTAGTAGATTTGTAAACACGGTTATAGAGGTCTTCTTGAGCGTGGACTTTAAATGATCTTTTGATGAGATATTTGGAGAAAGACATAAGGCCAAGTTGTAGATCTTTTAGCCACTAAAAAGTGTTACAAGGTGCACCACGGGGAGGAAGATCTACTGCGTACCCTTATTTTGCTAGTAGATTTGTAAACACGGTTATAGAGGTCTTCTTGAGCGTGGACTTTAAATGATCTTTTGATGAGATATTTGGAGGAAGACATAAGGCCAAGTTGTAGATCTTTTAGCCACTAAAAAGTGTTACCAGGTGCACTACGGGGAGGTAGATCTACTGCGCACCCTTATTTTGCTTGTAGATTTGTAAATATGCATAATTACTTTATTATAATCCAGCCCCAAAAAATTAGATCAACATCCTTGGAAATTTAGAATTTCTGCTATTCCAAATATGTATAGAAATACAGATGAAATTTTAATTGCTTATTACACTTTATCTTTCAGCTATATATTCTCTGCTGGATGCGGATGTCCTAAAAATCCATAATCATTTAAATTGTTGCTTCATTTTTTTCTCCTAATCTACTCTGGGAATGGATTTGATGAATCTGTAAACCAGAAAGTATCTCAGTTATATTTAATAAAGATTTTCAATTTGCGTGTTGTTATTTATCGATTTTAGATTTTTTTTTTTTTTTTTTTTTTTTTTTTTTTTTTTTTCATATTTCTGAAAAAGTACCGAAACGAATTATTATCTGATTGTAGTGCTGCTAGTTGTCCATTCCATTGTTTTGTGTTTATTGGTAGAGTTTTTATAACAGCTGGGCTGACATGTCCGTAGGCTACACATAGATGGCGCTACTAGTATTAAATCCATATGATTTTTCGTTAACCCTAACCTTCAAAAGACACGTGTATAAATTTGAAAGCTGTTGCACTAGTAGTATGTGAGTTATAGCATTTTTAGTGAAGCAACTTTTGTTAGATTGAAAAAATGGATAAAAAGGAAATTTCGTTTGTAAATAAAGCATTGCTTTTTGGTGACAAAAAAATACTATTGAGGCCAATGCTTGGCTTAATAAACATTATTCGGACTTTGCACCAGGAAAATCAACCGTAGAGAAGTGGTTTGCTAAATATAACCCAGGCGAAACGCGCACCCAGGACGATGCACGCAGTGGACGCCCCAAAAAAGCTGTTACCGACGATAACATCAAAAAAGTCCACAAAATAATTTCTGATAACCGTAAAGTGAAGTTGATTGAGATAGTTGAGACCCTAAAGATATCAAAGGAACCTGTTGGACATATCGTGAATGAATATTTGGATATGCGAAAGCTCTGTTCAAAGTGGGTGCCGCGCAGAGCTCACAATCGACCAAAAACAACAACGAATTGATGATTCTAAACAGTGTTTGGAGCTGTTTAATCTTAATAAACCCAAATTTTTGCTTCCATATGTTACAATGGATGAAACATGGCTCCATCATTTCACACCGGAGTCCAATCGACAGTCAGCCGAGTGGACTGCACGTGATGAACACTAAAAATACTATAACTCACATACTACTAGTGCAACAGCTGTCAAATGTATACGCGTGTCTTTTGAAGGTTAGGGCTAACTAAAAATCATATGGATTTAATACTAGTAGCGTCATCTGTCAGCCTACGAACTTGTCAATCCACCTGTTATGTAGGACAAAACTAGTTCTTTCTTAGAATTTTTAGTTTTTCTTCATTATGACATGGCGTGTGCCACGCCAAAAAATCAAATGGATTTATGGGTCTAAAAATCATATGGATTTAATACTAGTAGCGCCATCTATGTGTAGCCTACGAACATGTCAGCCCAACTGTTATTTATTTTTCTTTTGATTCTAACGTAATAATTTTTGTTGAGGGATTCCCTTGTAGTTTTTCAAACGCGCTATTGCGTTCATTTCATGTTGCTCTGATATGGAGATATTTATCTTCCTTGAAGAATTCCAGCTTATATGGCCTTATGCTTCAATAATAAAAAGTTTACTTTTTAAGTGAATTGTCTGTTCTCCAAATGTGTTTACATTATGTTGATGAACGATTTTGGTATGTTAAAATTGAAGAGTTTGTAAATTATTCCATTTATCCATACTTTGTCAAATGTTCTTTGCCTGTTGACAATAAACAACAGATGCAGAATAATTAATTTTTTGTTTGGATTTTTGATGATAATAATAGCTGTTAGGATGATAACTGTTAGAAAATTTACAATGTTTTCAAGTCAATTTCTGATAAAGAATAGTGGTTGGTTTTTATATCACTTATAAATGTATTCCAATTCGTAAAGATGGATTATCCTGTTTTTTATTGGGAAGGGCAAATTAAAGTGTTTATTTTACTGGATAGTAATTGTAATATTAATTGTAATTGTAATATTAATTAGGCGATAAAAACTATTTCATATTGACGAAGGAATAATTTGAGTAAAGCAAAATTTATTGTCGAGAACAAGACATTTGTGTCCGAAACGTGACAGTACAGTTACATAAAAAAAAAATTCCGAAAAATTAAATATTATAAGAATAACTATCGTATTTCTCAACTATTATTCTTTTATTCATCTCCAGATCATATAATGAGCCATTAAAGTCACCAAGAATTACGACATTTGTTCCAAATTGTTCTAGTTCGAATTTGTTCCAATTTTGTTCCAGTGTTTGCAAATCTATTTCAAAGACTGTTATCTAGTTGTGGAGAAATATACACTCAAGAGCCAAAACCTTATGACCACCTGTCAATAACACGTTGGCCCACCTTCACCACAGCTTCAACCCGCTTTGGCATGGATGCCACAAGTCCTTGGTAGATGACCGGAGACAGATTGTACCAGATGTTTAAGCAACGATCACGCAAATCCTAGATATTGCGAATTGGTGGTCTTTGAACTCTGAGCTGCCGTCCCAGGACATCCCAAATGTGTTCTATCGGATTCAAATCCGGTGAGTTAGGCGGCCAGGACATTAACTGGAATTCAGCATCATGTTCCTGGAACCCCTCCAACACAATTTTAGCCTTGTGACAAGGGACCCTGCATTGTATTGGGCTGTCAGCTGAGCCACTGTCTGGCTCCGGTTTTGCTTCACCATGCGAGAAAGTCTCCGACGACCTTTTTCTTTGATAGCGTGTGGACGTCCAACACCATGTCGTCTACTGCTGGTTTCACCGTCATTCATCCACTTTGCATAAGTACTAACAACTGTAGATCGCGAACAACCCACGAGTCGTGCAGGTTCGGAAATACTTGTTCCGAGCCTTCGAGCCATTACAATCTGCCCTCTGTCAAAGTCGCTTAGATCCGCAGCCTTTCCCATCACACACAGAAGTCAGTGAATGAATGATTCTTCAGACTCTCCAGCAGCAGTTAAATACCCCTTCCACTTGATCACTCCACGTCATCCAGGCGAGTTCATTGCAAAATGTAGGAGTGGTCATAATGTTTTGGCTCTTGAGTGTAAAGTTGAGATGATTATGAACGAATCTTGTTTTGATAGGTTAAGGCATATTATAATTTCTGCAATATGTTTTGGTGTGGGTTCTAAGATTTCATGGAATGAGATGCTGTTTCGACGCTAACTGCTTTTTCACCTCCAGCTCTGTTATTGTTGACTTGATAATTGGGAATAAAAGATTAGAAGTTTAGTAGGTGGTACTTTTCTTGTCATAATAGAATATCTGAGAGATGACTATTGATGAAATATTTGAGATCTATGAACTTATTTCCATACATTTGGCATTTCAGGTGATTTTTTCTTTCTAATGCAGCTGGTAAACACAGACAGCTTGGTCTTTGGATGCCTTAAGGCAAGTGCTGCAGACAAGTGCTCACTTTGCATTACCCAGGGGGCGCGTGTAACTTGAAGATAAGCCACGGACGCGGAGTAACAATGCCCCCGCAACGCTCTACGATCCTACGGTTTATCGGTTTATCGGTTTGATCCAGGACCTACGGTTTAAAGTGGATTCCGAACCACTACAAACTACCATGGCACTACCGGGACTCGAACCCGAAACCTGTTGTACCAAGCGCCAGAGCGCTAGCCACTCGGCCCTTCAGGCCCCGCATTTCAGGAGATAAATTATAAAAAAAAATTTTTGTCTAAAAGATATTCTATAATTGAGGAATTGGTTGTGGTACCATCAAGAGAAAAAATTTATCCAGGCTGTTGTTTGCTTGTTGTACTTGTGATATCCATACATTTTGACAGCTAAATTTGACAGCTGTTGCACTATTAGCGTGTGAGTTATAGCATTTTTAATGAAGCAACTTTTGTTAGTTTGAAAAAATGGATAAAATGGAATTTCGTGTGTTTAATAAAGCATTGCTTTTTGGCGAAAAAAAATACTATTGAAGCAAAGGCTTGGCTTGATAAACATTATTCGGACTTTGCACCAGGAAAATCAACCGTAGAGAAGTGGTTTGCTAAATTTAACCGAGGCGAAAGGAGCACCCAGGACGATGCACGCAGTGGACGCCCCAAAGAGGCTGTTACCGACGAAAACATCAAAAATGTCCACAAAATAATTTCTGGTAACCGTAAAGTGAAGTCGATTGAGATAGCTGAGACCCTAAAGATATCAAAGGATATCGTGTTGGACATATCGTGAATGAATATTTGGATATGCGAAAGCTCTGTTCAAAGCGGGTGCCGCGCAGAGCTCACAATCGACCATAAACAACAACGAATTGACGATTCTAAGCAGTGTTAGGAGCTGTTCAATCTTAATAAATCCGAATTTTTGCGTCGATATATGACAATGGATGAAACATGGCTCCATCGTTTCACACCGGAGTCCAATCGACAGTCAGCCGAGTGGACTGCACGTGATGAACACTAAAAATGCTGTAACTTCACTTAAAATGCTGTAACTTCACTAAAAATGCTGTAACTCACATACTAATAGTGCAACAGCTGTCAAATTTATACACGTGTCTTTTGAAGGTTAGGGCTAACTAAAAATCATATGGATTTAATACTAGTAGCGCCATCTATGTGTAGCCTACGAACATGTCAGCCCAACTGTTATCTCTTTTTCTTTTGATTCTAACGTAATAATTTTTGTTGAGGGATTCCCTTGTAGTTTTTCAAACGCGCTATTGCGTTCATTTCATGTTGCTCTGATATGGAGATATTTATCTTCCTTGAAGAATTCCAGCTTATATGGCCTTATGCTTCAATAATAAAAAGTTTACTTTTTAAGTGAATTGTCGGTTTTCCAAATGTGTTATCATTATGTTGATGAGCGATTTTGGTATGTTAAAATTGAAGAGTTTGTAAATTATTCCATTTATCCATACTTTGTCAAATGTCCTTTGCCTGTTGACAATAAGCAATAGATGCAGAATCATTTATTTTTTATTTGGATTTTTTTATGATAATTAATGACCTGTTAGGATGATAACTGTTAGAAATTTTACAATGTTTTCAAGTTGGTCCGCAGTTTCAATTTCTGATATAGAATAGTGGTTGGTTTTTATATCACTTATAAATGTATTCCAATTTGTAAAGATGGATTATCCTTTTTTTTATTGGGAAGGGCAAATTTAAGTGTATGTTTTACTGGATAGTGATTGTAATATTAATTGTAATTGTAATGTTAATTAGGGGATAAAAACTATTTCATACTGACAAAGGAATAATTTGAGTAAAGCAAAATTAATTGTCGAGAACAAGACATTTGTGTCCGAAACGTGACAGTACAGTGACAGTATTAAATATTATAAAAATAACTATCGGATTTCTCAACTATTATTCTTTTATTCATCTCCAGATCATATAATGAGCCATTAAAGTCATCAAGAATTACGACATTTGTTCTAAATTGTTCTAGTTAATATTTTGTTCCAGTGTTTTCAGATCTATTTCAAAGACAGTTATCTAATTGTGGAGGAATATACACTCTAGAGCCCAAACATTATGACCACCTGTCAATAACAAGTTGGCCCACTTTGGGCGCGCAACAAAGCTTCAACCTGCCTTGGCATGGATGCCACAAGTCCTTGGTAGATGGCCGGAGACAGATTGTACCAGATGTTTAAGTAACGGTCACGCAAATCCGAGATATTGCGAATTGGTGGTCTTTGAACTCTGAGCTGCCGTCCCAGAACATCCCAAATGTGTTCTATCGGATTCAAATCCGGTGAGTTAGGCGGCCAGGACATTAACTGGAATTCAGCATCATGTTCCTGGAACCACTCCAACACAATTTTAGCCTTGTGACAAGGGACCCTGCATTGTATTGGGCTGTCAGCTGAGCCACTGTCTGGCTCCGATTTTGCTTCACCATGCTAGACAGTCTCCGACATCCTTTTTCTTTGATAGAGTGTGGAAGTCCAACACCATGTCGTCTACTGCTGGTTTCACCGTCCTTCATCCACTTTGCATAAGTACTAACAACTGTAGATCGCGAACAACCCACGAGTCGTGCAGTTCCGGAAATACTTGTTCCGAGCTTTCGAGCCATTACAATCTGCCCTCTATCAAAGTCGCTTAGATCCGCAGCCTTTCCCATCACACACAGAAATAAGTGAAAGAATGATTCTTCAGACTCTCCAGCAGCAGTTAAATACCACTTCCACCTGATCACGTACCTTCCACGTCATCCAGGCCAGTTCATTGCAAAATGTAGGGTTGGTCATAATGTTTTGGCTCTTGAGTGTAAAGTTGAGACGATTATGAACGAATCTTGTTTTGATAGGTTAAGGAATATTATAATTTCTTCAATATGTTTTGGTATGGGTTCTAAGATTTCATGGAATGAGATGCTGTTTCGACACTAACTCCTTTTTCACCTCCAGCTCTGTTATTGTTGACTTGATCATTTCTGTTGACTTGATAATTGGGAATAAAAGATTAGAGGTTTAGTAGGTGGTACATAATAGAATCTTCTTGACATAATAGAATATCTGAAAGATGACTATTGATGAAATTTTGAAATTATTTCCATACATTTGACATTTCAGGAGATAAATTATGAAAACATTTTTGTCTAAAAGATATTCTAGAATTGTGGAATTGGTTGTGGTACCATCAATTGAAAAAATTTATCCAAGCTATTGTTTGCTTGTTGTACTTGTGATATCATTTTCATTAGTCTAGGAAAGACTGACAGTATAGTTTGCCGCCTTTTAAGAAGTTGAATTAAGAACTAGCAGATTTGATGATGATTTCTTTTTTTCTTGGATGGTACTGAAATCCTGACTAGGATGCTCTTCGTTACTGGGTTGAGATTTTGAAGCTGTGTTTGAGGTGATTCTGAGAAAGGAAATTCTGGTTTTGATTCTATTTGATGTAAATCACTGAGAGTTATGATTCTTATTCAGAATTGCTGCTTATGTATTTTTACCTTTGAGCATCAGAGGGGGGCCAGATGGCCGAATGGCTAGCGCTCTGGCGTTCGGTACTACAGGTACCGGGTTCAAATTCCGGCTTTGCCATGGGTGTCTGTTTGTAGTGGTTCGGAATCCATTTTAAGCCGTACGTCCCGGTCCTAATAGGACCGTAGAGCGCTGCGGGGACATTGTTACCCCGCGTCCGTGGCTTATCTTCAAGTTACACGCGCCCCTTGGGTAATGCAAAATGAGTAACATCGGGGCAGCCCTTATGGCGAAGATCACGACAGCTGCATTAGAAGAAAAAAAAACCTTTGAGTATCATTGGTTTGGGAAAAACTGGACTACTTTCCATAATGCAACGTGTCTCTGATTTCTACAATTTATGCTCGTCAATGCTTCAATACGGTCTTTAAACCAGGCGAGTTCATTGCAAAATGTAGGGGTGGTCATAATGTTTTGGCTCTTGAGTGTATGAGACAATTTGCTAATATTTTAAAAATTTCATTTTCGTAATGTTTCATCGAATGATTTCACAAGTTATGTATTGTCATGTGATAATAAAAAAAGTAATGGATAAAAATTTTGCTTTAATTCACAATATTGTCAATAAAAGTTGAATAATGAATCTTATAAAAAAAAATTCTGAATTACATTTGTGAAGACTAAATAAAAAGCTGTCAACTCAACTGTACAATAAACAATTCTATTTTGAAGTGCCTCGCTCTTTAAAACATAGAGCTTGAGGAGACAAACGAGAGACAAGTCCATTTACAATATCGAATTCTGGTTCGACTCCAGGTGGCGTAGATATTTCGAATCTTTTGATGGTCTCGGTGAAGTAAAACAATATTTCCATCCATGCTATTGTTTCGCCAGGGCAGTTTCTTCTCCCTGAAACCAAAACAAATGTTACATTTCTTACTGCTATGATGGAACTAATTACTATTGTAGCACTGAACTATGGATAGATTTGTTATAAAGTTTTTAACAATAAACTTATAACTTAATAACAACTTAATTATACTTAATTAACTTAGTTATCCTTTAAAACTTATAACTTAATTATAAACGTATAATAACTTAACAACTTATTAGTAGAGCATTAAGCTTCTAAAATTGGGAAGCCCAGATTAAGATTCAACGAGAGAATACTAGAAAGATTCTGAGTCTATGACAATGCACAATTAATAGATTCGATCGCCCATTCATTGAATTTGAAGAGTCTTTGTTGCCTCTTTATCACTTTGGAAGTGTTCATTCTCAATTATCATTTATCAGGTTAGATAAGATCTAACCTCTTTGAGGGAATGAAAACATTCTTACATTATTTAGTCATTAAACATTCATTATTTAGTCATTAAACATTCATTATTTAGTACATACATTACATGTATTATTTAGTCATAAACATTCTTACGTTATTCAGTCAGGGTCATTTACTATGACCCTGACTAAAGTGACATGACAATAACATAATAAATTAGTTTAGCCAAAGATTAAAAGAAACAGAGAGTTCTCTTTCCTATACTTCAATAAATTAATTTTAAATTTTATGGCTCCCACAGACAGTTTTAAGTCCATGACGAATCTTGAAATCAATACCAAGTCCATGACGAATCTTGAAATCAATACCAAGTCCATGACGAATCTTGAAATCAATACCAAGTCCATGACGAATCTTGAAATCAATACCAAGTCCATGACGAATCTTGAAATCAATACCAAGTCCATGACGAATCTTGAAATCAATACCAAGTCCATGACGAATCTTGAAATCAATACCAAGTCCATGACGAATCTTGAAATCAATACCAAGTCCATGACGAATCTTGAAATCAATACCAAGTCCATGACGAATCTTGAAATCAATACCAAGTCCATGACGAATCTTGAAATCAATACCAAGTCCGTGACGAATCTTGAAATCAATACCAAGTCCATGACGAATCTTGAAATCAATACCAAGTCCGTGACGAATCTTGAAATCAATACCAAGTCCATGACGAATCTTGAAATCAATACCAAGTCCATGAAGAATTTTAGTTTCAATTATATTACACATGAAGATTATGTGGTTCAATCGAAATCATGAATAAATTATATTTTTATGTTAATGACTCTAGTTCCCTCCCCATACATATAAAAATATAAAAAATATAATATATATATTCCCCCACAAATATAAAAAGATTAATCCGTAAAGTCTCGAACCAATATATTCTTATCAATTATTTCTAATACCTATATTTATAATATATAATTAAATAATAAGTTAATCAAGAATACTATTCCTTTTTTTTCTCAAAAGTTAAAAGAACTTGTCTTGCGGTAAAAAAAACAAGAAATTATAATTATTTTTAAAATATTTTGTAATAAAGAGAATTCTATAAATAAATAATACAAACTGTATTTCAGAAAAAGAATTAACTTTTTGTTTAATATACATTTTTTCTAATATCTTAAATCATGAAGAAAAGGAGTGCGTAATAATGAAAGTCATCAAACTAGTTTCTAATCGAAATTGAAAAGTCTTATTTACAAAAAATTAAATAAAAGAATAGAGAACTGAATTATAAAAATGTTTCATGAATTATTTTCTGCTATGTAAAGTTTCTTTATAAATATATGGTTACATTATTAAAACAACCAAAAAAATGTATTTTAACTCTTAAATAGTGGTTTTAAACTTCATTTAATTTTGTTATAATCTTCCTTAAAATATACTTTAAAAAGTCTACTTTTAAAATAAATAAACAAGAACATTGTTTAATCATAAAAAATAAATAAAAAATTCAGACAGATAATACATACCAACAGAAAATGGTGCAAAACTTGGTGGATGTTTAACAAGTTTGGTCCCACCGTCTGTCAAAAATCTTTCAGGTCGATACTCTTCTGGATTTTCCCAATATGCCGGATCGTAATGTAGAGCCCATAGATTAGCAAAGATTTCAGAGCCTTTTGGAATTACGTATCCGTTAACATGAATGTCTTGGCTTGCCCTAAAAAGAAAAACAATATATAAAACTTTATTTCTTTTGTTATGTTTATGATTCATCAGTGTAATTAATAGTTAATCATAATAATTAATCATTTATAATGACGCATAAAATTAATTACTTGAATAAAAATAAAAGCCAATAGAAAAATATTGACCTTATGAAAGATTTGTAGTACAAAAAAACAACTTATTTGCAAAAGTATGTAATTTAATTTTGAAAAAGTTGTTGTGCTTTAATTGCTTAAAATAAGCTTTGATTATTGTATTGTTTTTAAAACAAATCGACATGCGTGAATGCTAAAATCATTTGTTATGCTGTACTTATTCCAGAATAGAAAAAAAAGAGTTACTGTAAAAAGCAAGTACAATAAGTAAATAAACTATGTTTTAAAATTGAATACAACATGCATCCAAAAGGTTCCAAAATTGTTTTTATAATAAATATAAAAGTAATGTATTTATAATAAATATTTAGATTCTTCAACAAAACCACGTAGGAACATAGTTTTGTATAAAAGGGTTTGTTTGTTAATACTTAGTGAATAATTATCTCAAATATATAAACCAGTTTTCTTAGCAGCCATTTCAGTTGTAAAATGGGAAATAATCACAATATTGGCAGCATATGTAGCTTATTCAATGTACCTTTATTAGATACTTTCAATATGCGGTTTATTATTCTAACATGTAATTCACTACATGATCAAAAAAAGTTGTTTGAATTTTTTAAAATTACAAATAGGATCACGATTGAAAGATGCAACTCGGACTACTACAACTACTTTAATCATCTTAATTAATATTTAAATTATTTAGAACTGAAATTTAAATATAATTAATTGCCAATTAATTACAGTAATTAATTGTCCTTTTCCCAAAAATAACTAATATACTTTCTCAACTAATATACAAAAATAATAGATCACAAAAACATCATGAAACTTTAAAGTAAAGCTTATCATGAATACTACGTAATTACATCAAAAATTGATAAACTTTTGAAAATTGTTATCACCTGTCGCTCTGTAACTGCCACCACAGAGGAAATTCAAAATTAAAAGCAAATTTTAATGGACTTCAAATCACCCAACTTCGTAATTCTAATAAATACTTTTCTCAAATTGTTATGAAGATTCCCCAACCCCTAATATGACAAATCCTGTTCAAAATATCTATTCCTCAACTTCAAGTTCCATAGATCTTTTGGCATATATCTCTTTACTTAATTAATTTCAAAAATATTTCCTCTGGTTATTCAACTTCTAGAACAAAAAATATGTTGGATAAGACAGATTCCTTTGTTCTGCAGCTACTAACTAGTGTTTAAATCCTCGAAGATTTGATAGGCACGGCAGTACAATCTGGGTTTTTTTCCCCCTTTTACCTATAATTTTGCGGGGTGCGACAATAGATCTAACTCTCTATGGTTTACTCTAGTAAAGTCCTAGGTGGCTAAATGGTCTACTATGATCGGCATACGGCAACGCTCCAAGAGTGATCCTCTTTGTGGGACTTCGTATCGGATAGCTCTGAATGCGGGTGGTCTGTACCAATCTAAGAAATTTGAGATTCAACATTCCCTTTCTAGCTACGATGTTGAGACTTGGGCTATGACTGTTTGACTGGCCATCTGTACTACTTTCGATAGCCCAAACTGCCCGCATTGTGGGAAAGACGAGATCATCATTCCCATATATAGTGCATGTGGGAAAGACGAGACGCACTATATACCAGGATGTCCAGACTTGCATGTGGACTCCAAGAGGTGGAGATACTTAAAACTCTGCTGATGCGTTTAACGTTTTTGGCCAGCAATAAAAATTAACTTAAAATAAAAATTTTTACTTACTTTCTAGTCGTACTTAGTGGTACGTTGCTAGCAAAGCGTTGTCCCTCCATAATCACTGCAAATGTATAAGGTACCTTGTGTCTTTCGTCATACCTCGCATATCCATCTTTACCTAGGACCTCCATGATCTCAGCGTATACTTTGTCTTGAATATCCTTGTGTTTACACATGAGTCGGAATAGCCAGCCCAAAGAGCTGAAGATGGTGTCACTTGCTCCCAGAAACAGAATGCTGAGGTTACCTTCCAGCATAACCTCTATGGAAAATATCTTAATAAGTATAAATTGCAATCGTCATTTCAGTTTTTATATGTGTGTAAAATTAATAACTTGAATAAAATATTTAATTATCGAATTTCAGAAAAAATTTTAATATCTAAGCATTGAAATACCTAATAACAAACATTTAAATTTAATGTTTGCTAAGGCTAAATTAAATGTGCGTTAATTTAAATGTTATTCGAAAGTTTTTGCATATCGTATTTTCGACGTCCGTTATTTTTTTCTCCCCAGCACGCATGCTGATAGGAAACATTATCACAGATACGCATGCGGAATTTCCTATGAGCATGCGCACTAGGGAGAAAAAATAACGGACGCCCAAAATACGGTATGCAAAAACTCTCTATTAATTACCCTAAAGTTGCTAATAAATTGTTAAAGTTACCTTCCAGCATATTCTATATGGAAAATATCTTATTACGTATAAATTACAATCGCCATTTCAAGTTCTTATATGTGTGTATTAAATGAATAGTCTGAATAAAATATTTAATTATATAATTTCGGAAAAATGTAAATATCTAATCAAACATTAAAATTTAATGTTTTATAAATAATGTTACCAATTACCTTAAGGCTACTAATTAATTGTTAAGGTTACTTCCGTCATATTCTCTATGGAAAATATCTTCATAGAGAATATGCCGGAAGAATTTTATCTTCATGAAATATTTCAATGTCATATTTCAAGAAAATTTAAATGAATACTAAAAAAGTTTTAAAAAAAACGAAAGTATAGCTACAACATTTTGTGTAGTATCCTGAACTTAGTCAATTAGTGAAATGATTATTAATATTAAATATTTTACAATGCTTCTCAACCATTATTTTGTTAACCATGGTAAATCTTACCTGAAAATAATGGTTTTTGCTATTGGTTTCTGTTAACTCTGAAAGTTTTCTCAAGTAGGAATTAATGAAATCTTTGGCATCTTGGGAAACTGGCGAGGTTTTGTGCAGAGCAATTTCTTCTCTAAGGAAATAAGCATTTGATATTTATATCAAATAAAACGCAATATAATAATGTAGTTAATGTAATATAATTATTTCATAAGGAATAAAATGCAATTTTTAAATAATATTTATATTTTTAAATAATATTTATATTATATGAGCATGCGCACTAGGGAGAAAAAATAACGGACGCCCAAAATACGGTATGCAAAAACTCTCTATTAATTACCCTAAAGTTGCTAATAAATTGTTAAAGTTACCTTCCAGCATATTCTATATGGAAAATATCTTATTACGTATAAATTACAATCGCCATTTCAAGTTCTTATATGTGTGTATTAAATGAATAGTCTGAATAAAATATTTAATTATATAATTTCGGAAAAATGTAAATATCTAATCAAACATTAAAATTTAATGTTTTATAAATAATGTTACCAATTACCTTAAGGCTACTAATTAATTGTTAAGGTTACTTCCGTCATATTCTCTATGGAAAATATCTTCATAGAGAATATGCCGGAAGAATTTTATCTTCATGAAATATTTCAATGTCATATTTCAAGAAAATTTAAATGAATACTAAAAAAAAAAAGTTTTAAAAAACGAAAGTATAGCTACAACATTTTGTGTAGTATCCTGAACTTAGTCAATTAGTGAAATGATTATTAATATTAAATATTTTACAATGCTTCTCAACCATTATTTTGTTAACCATGGTAAATCTTACCTGAAAAATAATGGTTTTTGCTATTGGTTTCTGTTAACTCTGAAAGTTTTCTCAAGTAGGAATTAATGAAATCTTTGGCATCTTGGGAAACTGGCGAGGTTTTGTGCAGAGCAATTTCTTCTCTAAGGAAATAAGCATTTGATATTTATATCAAATAAAACGCAATATAATAATGTAGTTAATGTAATATAATTATTTCATAAGGAATAAAATGCAATTTTTAAATAATATTTATATTTTTAAATAATATTTATATTATATGAGCATGCGCACTAGGGAGAAAAAATAACGGACGCCCAAAATACGGTATGCAAAAACTCTCTATTAATTACCCTAAAGTTGCTAATAAATTGTTAAAGTTACCTTCCAGCATATTCTATATGGAAAATATCTTATTACGTATAAATTACAATCGCCATTTCAAGTTCTTATATGTGTATTAAATGAATAGTCTGAATAAAATATTTAATTATATAATTTCGGAAAAATGTAAATATCTAATCAAACATTAAAATTTAATGTTTTATAAATAATGTTACCAATTACCTTAAGGCTACTAATTAATTGTTAAGGTTACTTCCGTCATATTCTCTATGGAAAATATCTTCATAGAGAATATGCCGGAAGAATTTTATCTTCATGAAATATTTCAATGTCATATTTCAAGAAAATTTAAATGAATACTAAAAAAGTTTTAAAAAAAACGAAAGTATAGCTACAACATTTTGTGTAGTATCCTGAACTTAGTCAATTAGTGAAATGATTATTAATATTAAATATTTTACAATGCTTCTCAACCATTATTTTGTTAACCATGGTAAATCTTACCTGAAAAATAATGGTTTTTGCTATTGGTTTCTGTTAACTCTGAAAGTTTTCTCAAGTAGGAATTAATGAAATCTTTGGCATCTTGGGAAACTGGCGAGGTTTTGTGCAGAGCAATTTCTTCTCTAAGGAAATAAGCATTTGATATTTATATCAAATAAAACGCAATATAATAATGTAGTTAATGTAATATAATTATTTCATAAGGAATAAAATGCAATTTTTAAATAATATTTATATTTTTAAATAATATTTATATTATATGAGCATGCGCACTAGGGAGAAAAAATAACGGACGTCCAAAATACGGTATGCAAAAACTCTCTATTAATTACCCTAAAGTTGCTAATAAATTGTTAAAGTTACCTTCCAGCATATTCTATATGGAAAATATCTTATTATGTATAAATTACAATCGCCATTTCAAGTTCTTATATGTGTGAATATAAATGAATATAAATATGTTTATATTCCCATTCTATAACTATTCAATCTATATACTCACATTCAATCATTAATAAAGATAAAATAATGCTTAATAATTTTTAAAAAATTTTACATATTCTTAATGATCAGTGAAACTACTATGGAAAGGAATAATTGGAATTAACTTCATAGCTATAAATTAGTTTTGTAAAACTTGTAACTGTAAAGTGTCCTCGATTATAATATTAATCTGTTGTCGCATTGTAATTGTTATTTTTTTCGAATTGCAATTGTTATTTAATATGTTTTTCTGCATTGTAACTTATTCAATATGTGTTTCCGCATTAATCAGTAGTAAAGAATACAACTAGAAATCAAAAGTGCTCAAAATTGAATTAACAGACGGCATTCCTGCAGTTGCTGCACATGAAAAATGGATTGTAACATAGTAAGTATGTAAGCGTCTGGCATTGATAGTCAAATTTAGCATTGATAAACAAATTGATAGGGAGTTTTTTTATTTTCCCCTATGTGAGACACAAATCACCTCTTTTTCACCAGTCAGTGAGCTATTCGGGATACACACAAGACCCACCTATATACAGTAAAAATTAAGAAGAGTGTATGTTATTTTCTTGTAGTTATTGAATCAACAATGAATTGTTATAGCCGTTATCTCAAATACAAATTTCTATTTGAATAACTAATTATTTTATATAGCATTAAATATTCAGTACGTGTTGTAATTCCTTTTTATTTATGGAATTTCAATTGTTTTTCTATTCGTTTTTCGACTAAGGAAAGGTTAAAGGTAGGAAGTTTTGTTTATCTATTTCGGAACATGTCCAATAAGGATGTTTTGGTGTTATCACCATCCTCCCGTATTCATCGAGTTGAACGAAGGACTTTATTGCAAATTATCCCGGTCAATATTCAATATTCAATTTTATGTAGTCCAGAACTGTTCTTTTAAATTGCAAAGAATATTTGTAACAAATATGGGCCTGAATGGCCGAGTGGCACTGGGTACCACAGGTTTTGGGTTCGAATCCCGGCGGTGCCATCGATGTTTGTAGTGGTTTGGAATCCACTTTAAACCGTAGGTCCCGGTCTAACAGGATCGTAGAACGTTGCGGGGATAGTGTTACTCCTTACTCCGCGTCCGTAGCTTATCTCTAAGTTACACGCACCTCCTGGGTAGTGCTAAGTGAGTAACGTCGATGCAGCGCTTGTCTTAAGACATCCAAGACAATTATCTACGTGTTTGCCAGTTACATTAGAACAAAAAAAAATTTGTAACAAATATCATAACAAATCTGTGCATTCCTTATAAACGTTAAAGCAATACATGTCCGCAATAATATAAATTGATTAGACAATAGAATGATTCTTACCGAACAAAAGCAGAGAACCGCCGAATGACATCTAAAGCCTTATCGTAACCTGCTAACTTAAGGACTTCGCATACTTTTCTTAGTCCTGGCACAACGGATGTTGGGTTCGATGGCCCCATGTAAGTAAATGCAACGTCAGAATAGTCCACAGAAAGCTGGACTTTATCAGATTCATCTTTTCTGAGACGTCGACCAATCAGGAGGGATATGATATTAGAAGTAAGAGAACAAGCTAAATCGTGAGAAATGTCAGCAGGGTTTCCTTTCAGATTTTCAAGTTTTTCTACGAAGCTGAATATTTCTTCCTGAAATGAACAATGGTTATTGCACGATGATAATGAATCATTTAAAACATAAGTGTTAATAACAATCGAAAGTCAATATAAACAGGCGCTAATAATTTTAACAAATGAAATAAACAAAATCATTTATTAAACTTTGGATATGTACCATTATGAAAAAAAAAATTGAGTGGTTTGGTGAGACAATTATAATTTTAGCTATTTTAAAGAGTGTCGCTCTTATTTTTTATAAGATTCAAGAAAGATTTATTATCATGTGTGAACATGATGTTATACTGGTTAGGGGTCCATGACATCCAAAAATGATGACCCAGCAAATAAAACTCCATTATAAATTTTAGCAAAAATTGGTTCTTTGGGCCCCTTAACTCTTGAAATGAATAACGTTAGCTTCAGGAATTTTCTGGAGAATTTGGCTTTTGATTGAAGTGTTTTGTAGTACGGTTTTGAATCACTTTTCGTGTTTTGGGTTGGGATTTTTAACATTTGTATTTCCAATGGCTATAAGTACTCTTAGTGGGTTGATCAATTCTTTCTTTTTAAAGTTTAATATTTATCACTTTTGGCATTTTCCGCTGCTTATTGAGCTGTACAGTGCTTCTTATTGTATTTGGAATACTTCTTTCTTCATGTAGGCCTAGAATTTTAAGACTTTGATATATTCTTTTGGCTATTGAATGTGATAACGTTTCTTGTAGAATTGGGAATACTTCATTCTTCATTTATATCTAGAATTTTCAAAATTTGATATATTCTTTTGGCTATTGAATGTGGTAACGTTTCTTGTAGAATTGGGAATACTTCATTCTTCATTTACGACTACATTTATCTTACTTTTGAATAGTCTTTTAGAGATTCTTGAACAATACATTCTTCATGAAGTTCTTGATCTATTCAACATTGCTATATTCATGGGGCTATTTGAATTTGGACATTCTTTTAGTATTCCAATCCATTGCTTCATATATCTCGTGCATTATTAAGCATTGGCATATTCCTGAGTTTATTCATCCGTTCTTGAATGTTCACACATGATAAATTGAAATTTGCCGAGCAGATTTCAGCATTTTTTTTCTTTTGTATTTATTTTTATTATTTTGGAAAATTAACCTTCATTTAAGCGGATCGTTGACATGATAGTTTCAAATACTTGAAGATATTGCAAGATAATGCACAGGCATCTATTGATTGTTTGAAGTTTGGAAGCCAGTAGACCCTTAAGCATGACAACTATCCAAAATACACGACAAAGCTTGGGGGGGAAAAGTTTCATTTATAAAGTCCTTGTTATATGATTTTGATTAAATGAATTATGTTTCATTTACCACTTAGAATTTTTTTATACGTGAATATAAGACAACATAATTTGTATTTCAATATAAAAAATATTGCAGTTTTTCAGTTTTTAATATTACATAAAAAATGCCATTTTTCAGAATGTATGTTTGACTTTTGTGGCTGTATGTGTATTTATGTTATGAGGGTTTGGGTGGGATATATGCGATATATGAGATCTTATGTAAATATAAGCATAGATTATTTTATTACAATCAGAGTATTGTTCTAGAGCAGAGGTAGCCAACCCAAATGATCCTGCTGGCCACTGCGGAAAGGCATCATAAATCCACTGGCCACATATAAAATTATATATCGCCCTTTATAGATTTAGACCCACTATAGACATTTTTTAGTGAAAAATTGAAACATAATGAGTTATTATTATTGTATTTACTATTATTCATGCATGTAAACATATATAATATAATAATAATGATACTAAATGCACATTGTAAAGAAGTATATAACATTAAAAATGAAATATAAAAAATATATAAATATAAACAAAATAAAAAAAATTGAAATCATTAAAAATATTTATTTTACTAGTGCGATATTTGTTTATCCTCTCATTCACTTAGCTTTTGCAAATCGATCTCAATTTGGGTAATTCACTAAGGTTACTTAAAGTGGAACATAGAACATTTTATATTAGATGCTTCAAGATGTGCGCGCATCATGTGTTCGCACTATATAATTTAATTATTCTGCGAACTTATAACTGTAAGCTCATAAATGAAACAGGCAGTATAGTATGTTATACATTCGTAGGAATATTATTTTAAAATAAAAATTAACTTATTCTCATAATTTCAACAGTTAATTTTTGAATACAGGGATGCACACACAATGTATTTTTTGAATACATTGTTTTTCACTATTTTAGACATTATAAAATAAATATATTTTGTAAAAGTGTGATAAATCTCATGGGCCGGAAAAATGTTCAAAGAGGGCCGCAGGTTGGCCTTTAGATGATAAAGAGTCAGCATTTGGAAAAAAATTCGTAAGTAAATTTGAAGAAAAATTAGCGCAAGCCACTAACGAAGGAAAAAATCATGCAATATTTAAAGAAAAATTTTCCAGTCCAGCATTAAAAGCACAAACAAACTTTCTCATGTATTTGGTTGAACAAAATTTCAGTCATACACCATACGAAGGAAAAATTGCAGCCTTTTTTAAATGTAAGAATGAATAGTAAGCAAAATTTAAAAAATGTGCTTTTTTTTTCAAACATTGAACTAGTGAAGAAGTTCTAATTACAATATGGAATTAAGAAATATCTTAAAAAATAAAAGTAGAAAATGTAATTTAGTATTTAAATAAAACAAATTTTTCATCGATTGTTTTTATTATTTTATATGTATCTAGTACGATTAGAGTTTAACAATAAGTGTAATGAGTACATAATAATTACAGTCTTTTAAGAAAATTCCCAATTTTATGTTGATTGGCATTCGTAACAATGCTGAGTTCGTGGATTGGGAAGAGATAATTAAAGATTGTAGTGTTGTGGATGCGCAGCTGGATTGTAATTGAGTGTGGTTGAGTTGAGACTTGAGACACAGCTTTGAGAACATACAGCTTTAATTATACACACACAAACACCACATACACACAATTAACTGCAAACAATATTTAACACATGTAAAGATATATCATTATAGATTCGTGGAAGGATTCCACTTCTAATCAGAAAACCCGATACTTAGGTTTGCGCTGGATGCGCAGAATAAACTACCTCTCCGAGTGAGAATCTATAGGCCAGCTGTTACACAGGGTTGTGCTAAATGTATTTCCTCTCGGGATGAGAAATTACAAACTAAACGTTTCTCAATAGAAGTGCGGGATTACGCTCTACTAAACGTTTCTGAGCGGCAGCGCTGGTAAAGCTGTACTTCCTCTCGGGGGAGAATCTCGAGGCGTACTGACTATTTCTCCTAAACGCCACTGGGGTCCCTTGCAGTGCGTAGGAGGAAGCACGGTTACAAGATGCATTTGTAGATTATTGCTTCCGTTAACTATTTAAGATACACTCATGTCCATAAATTAAGGATAATTCAGAATCACACAGAAATTGAACTCTAAAATAAAAATTTCACCTGTAGAATTATCACACACATCTTGAAGAAGAATATGCAAATTACAGGAAACCACCAGATGGCTCGGATAGTACGTCACAATGACGAGAGTGTAAGAGAGGGGTATATAAGAAATGGTGGCAAAGAAGTAAAATTGTTCACAAGCGCTTTAAAAGCTTTTCAGTGCAATAACCGTATAGTTATGGCACAAAGGAAGCATTTGGATGATTTTTTACGTGGAAGAATAATCGGACGACTGGAATGTGGACGTACCCAGCTGGAAGTATCCGAGGAACTTGGAATCGCCCAGAGTGTCATCTCCAGGCTTTGGCAACGATGGTAATGTGAGTAGATGTTACAGCATAGGTCGCCCCCGAGTTACAACGCCGAATGAGGACTGGTATTTAGCAGTTACTGCCAAAAGAAACAGACGGAGCACAGCATCAGACCTGTCTCGTCAGCTCTCTTCACCTACCGTTACGACAGTTTCAAGGCAGACCGTGTACAGACGCTTAGGCCACATTGGTCTATATGTTCGTAGGCCTGTCAGATGTGTTCCACTTACCGCAACTCACTGTCGCCTGCGATTAACCTGGAGTAGAGAGCATGCATTGTGGACACCGCAACAGTGGTCTGGTGTGATGTTTTCCGACGAGTCCAGGTTTAGTTTGCAGTCTGATTCTCGCCGTACTTTCATATGGATATACGAATTGTTTAATTGATTAATGAAGGATTATACTAATTTGCTTAATAATCATACAATGAGCGAAAATTGTTACCATGATTAAATCTTCCCAGTGATTTTTTCCAAGACCTAAATCTCGAGTTGCAGAAAGACAATATCTTCGCTGTTCCACCCATTTTTCTCCGCTTTCTGTAATGAAACCTAAAAAAAAATAATAAATAAAATTTATTTTATTTCATAATTAAAAACAGTAAAGAAAATTTACTAAAATATCATGGAATTTAATATTTAACTATAATTTTACTATTTAATTTTATATTCTCTGAAAAATCTACTTCTAAAATTAGTTGATAATGGAACAATTTAGTTTCTTTATTTTTTTTTCTTAGCATAAAATGAATTTTCTTGTTAATTGTTGAATTATTTTTATTTAAATTTAGTATTTTTTCGTTCATTGAGATGCTTAAGGTCTTATATTGGCTATTATTATTATGAGAACGTATAAAGTATTTTGACAATTCTTTTTAAAAAATCATTCATGTATTGTATATTTTTGATACCATATTAGAAAGCTAAAAATATCAAATGCTAAAATTAAACCTAAAATTATCGATAACACATATTTTAATGCGAATTATACCATTCGAAAATAAAATTTATTAAAAATTTATTAAATAATTAATTTATTAATTAATTAATTTTAATAAAATTTATTAAAATTTAAATACTTAATAAGATTGCTTAAAATTTTCTGTTCATTTAAAATATCTTCAGTTCAATTTTATTTTAATATGAGCTACATTTTTCAATAATAAGTTTTATTTAATTAAAATTTACTACTAAATTATAAGCAGCATTCTGTGTTAATCAACAAAAAAATAGGAATTAAAGATGTCTTATATCATAAAATTGCTGCGTTTGTCAATGAAAAAAATATTACACGAATAATTCTTACCCATGGGTTTTGGATGGAAAATAAATTGGGAAACTCCCACCAGGATATGCCTATGTGACACAGTTACACTCACTATCAAATAACCATTCAATCTACAGGTTTCTAAAAACTAACTACAACGGATACCTAGAACCTGTGTCCCCATATACATTAATATTATTGAAATTTCCTTTACGAAATTCCATTAATTACGCTTATTGAAAATTAATTATTGTAAAAATTGTTAAATGTTCTAATGTTAGGCCCTATCAAAAAGTACTACAAATTCACAATAGATGGCAGCACCAAAATTCTTCATAAATTTAATATTTGTATTTTAAGCAATAACTTTGCTGTGGTATGTGTGTAATTATAATTTTTAATCTACATTGATAGTATGATAGTATTGATAGTATCAAAGTACGCAGCTAGCTTGCAGGAGGACTGAAGTTCGAATCCTCTTTCATTATTATTGTAGTTATTGCTTTTAAAAACGAGCAGATTCGATGGCAATTGTGACAATGTATATAAAACATTTCGCATCGGTCAGGTTGATTAGTGGAAGTTTCCAAGTTTTCTACCATACGACACGAAAAAGTGGGTCATTCACCCCTAAAAGTCCCCCAGGAAGATATAGTCCAGCACAGTCCAATATAAATTCGCAGTTATATATGCTAGTATAACTGCGAATTAATGTTTAACGATAGAGATCAGCAGCATTCTCTTAATCTTTAATTATTCTTAAAGCCTATATGTGATTCATGTGGTAACTATAAACAGTGTAGTTTAAATGGTTTCTAAAATAAATTTGTCAAAGTAAAAAAAATATATTGTTTCACTGAATATTGTGACATATTTGGCAACATACACACACACACGCATATATATATACATATACATATACATATAAGCATAATTACTTTTTCTTTTTATAAAGTTAATGACTTACTGTATACAATTTTGTTACTTACCTATATTACCTAAATGACTGAATAATTCAGGTGCTCTGTCTAATGCTGAAGGATTACTTAAAACCTCCTTCGTAACATTGTATTCATTTAGAACTACAGTGTATTTGGGCCCCAGATAAATACTGGAAAAAAATGAATAAGAAATTTAAAATGGTAAAAAAAATTATTATTATTTGGCACAGACAGACCCATAGGTACCGTGCCTTAGTTAGCGTTTTAAAGAGGGTTGAATCCGCTGGTGGAGACACTGTTTTCATAAATGAAAGGACTTGATAGCGATGGTGACAACATGAGTAAAGGCATCTCGTATTGATGGTTAAGCTATCGGGTGGTAGCTTTTTGGATTTTCTCCCACACGATACGCAAATGCGGGATATTCTCCTAAAAGTCCTCCTGTAGGCACTGTCGTATTCAATGCTTATAGGTGGGCTGGTCGTGGTAAACATGAGGATGATCAATGATGAAATGAAAATATAGTTTATATGGGATATCGCTTTTTTATTATTACTTGCTCTATATTAGCAAAGATGGGGCCTGAATGGCCGAATGGCTGGAGCTCGGTACCACAGGTTTCGGGTAGGAGTCCATGGATGATGTTTGTAGTGGTTCGGAATCCACATTAAACCGTAAGTCCCGGTCTAATATGATCGTAGAGGGTTGCGGAGGTATCGTTACTCCGCGTCCGTTGCTTGTCTACAAGCTACACGCACATCCTGGGTAGTGCTAAGTGAGTAACGTCGGTGCAGCGCTTGCTTTAAGGCATCCCAGACAACTGTCTAAGTCTTTGCCAGCTGCATTAGAACGGAAAAAAATTACACAGAATATTTTAAATAAGGTGAATAGAAAAAAGCATTAGAAAAAAAAAATATTAACAGAGATATTGATTTCATTTAGAAAAGAAGAACATATAAAAAAAAGGTTATTTGTTTATTTACTTTATTGAGTTATTTGTTTTTAATACAATTATAAACAACTTATCGCAGGTTTTTAGTAAAAGAATTTTCCTAAAACGCTTTTTTTATTTATATATATATGTCGAAATGGGTTTATTCTAAAGAATTTAATCAGTAAAACAGGTTTCGTAAAATGTTGTGTGAAAATAAATTTCATTTGATTATGATAAAAAAATACCTTTAAATCGTAACATATTTTCATTTCAAAGGCTTTATTAATACGTGTTTTTAATCTTAGATTTTTTTTTAAATAAAATCTTAGATTGTGTTACATCATTGTAATTCGTTTTAAAAAAATTAAAAGAATAACTGTTTTGATGCTATTTTCTTTCATTTTTATATTATAAAGATGCCAATTAAATAATTTCATGATAAAATTTTCTATATAAAACGCTCGCATTAATGGACAATGCATTTAAATATATTATGCTTCCTTAATTTGTATAAAGCCATCTAAATGATGGGTTTTTTTTTTTTTTTTTTTTTTTTTTTTTTCCGCAAATTAATTATTTGCAATTAAACTTGCATTTTTTTAACAAATTAACTATACTTTTATTGTTAATGCGAATCTTTAATATGAAATATATATATAGGCTTGTTACAATGAACCTGTTTGACACTCATTGACAAATTTTTAGCCAAAGATTGTTAACATAACAATATTTATTAATAAATAATTCAATACAGAGTGTAATTGGCATATCATAAGAAACTTTTTTTGCAGTAAATAAAAGGAATTAACAGAGCAAATAAATATTGCATATTAAAACTACTAACTAGCAAAATGAAAAAAATATTTATTAAATAAAGAGCTTCTCAGGCGATTATAGTCAGCATTTTATTGTTAATAGTAATTAGCAATATAGCATCGGGAAAATTAGAAACACAAAGGAATCATAACCTTAAAAAGATAACCCATTAACTATAAGAGTTACGTATATTTTACTTCAACAAATAGTACCTAAAATAAACAATAGATGGCAGCACGAAAATGTATTTTTAAATTTGTGACTGTAATAAAGTTAACCAACTATCACCATTCGGTATTCCAATGTTCCACTAATATATTTTTAATTTGTAATCAATACATTAAAACTAACCAAGAGTTAGCTACAGGAATGATGTACCTACAGATGATTGAAATGACTTCTCATATGATAGAGTAGTACCAGAAACTCTGCTATTAACAATCAATTTCCAACTTAAATAAATATTGTTGATTGCATTGACTACATATTAAAAATATGTATTTGCCTATATTTTATTAAATTGTTATTTATTGAATAAATAGAGTCTACATTTATTTTCTAAGTAAGCCAAACAAATATAACTATAAATATATATATATATATATATATATTTACATTTCTCATAGTTATATCTTTTTTTGGCTGAAGCTTTAATTAACTTTTGCGAGCATACATTCTTTTATTTTAACATTTATGACAGAATTTCATCTAATTTTCTCTAGTTCAAATTGCAAATCATTAATTTTTTGAATTTTAAATTATTTGGTAAGCTTCAATAGTAATGTATCAATTATGAATATAATTGGTACATTATGGATTTACAGATACAATTTATGCTTGAACTTTTATACTTCAAAATATTATTCTTAAAATTATGGACAAATGCGAAATAAATTAAATAGAAAGCAAAGAGATTTCATGTTAGTTAATAATAATTTATCTCTTTTATAAAAAATAAAAAAATATTAACTAGTTTTATTATTTCTATAATTGTTTTTAAAGCTTAAAAACATTTGTTAAAGAAAACATGTAGTATTTTACAGGATATATTAATAAGTAATGCTATAAAATAATATCTATTCTTACAATAAATAGTCCAAAAAATGATTGCTTGAAGCATTTTGAGATTTCGTAATTAACAAAGCTTAGAAATCAAAATATTTCATATTTCTTTCACTAGATTACAGTACTTAGGACATGCAAGAGTGTTTTAATCTTAATTTTTTATTTAATAACAATGGGATGTATTTCTTACTGTTGCTTTTGAAATAAAGCATGAAAATCAAATTTTGCCTGTAAACATCATGAACTATATGGGCCTGAATGGCCCAGTGGTTAGCGCTCTGGCGCTCGGTACCACAGGTTTCGGGTTCGAGTCCCGGAGGGGCCATGGATGTTTGTAGTGGTTCGGAATCCACTTTAAACCGTAGGTCCCGGTCTAATAGGATAGTAGAGCGTTTCGGGGGCATTGTTACTCCGCGTCCGTGGCTTATCTTCAAGTTACATGCGCCCCCTAGGTGAGTAACGTCTGTGCAGCGCTTGCCTTAAGGCATCCAAGACCAAGCTGTCTAAGTGTTTGCCAGCTGCATTAGAAAGAAAACATGATGAACTATTTCAAAAAATATAATAGTAACATACATTGTATTCCTGGAAAAAAAATATCAAAATTTTTCATTCAAAATTATTTGACAAATTATAATTCCACCTTATCCATTTACATAAAGCTCATTAATTATGATTTAAAAACGATTAATAATTCTATATTCCAAATAACTATAAGTACTACGTCAAATGGGGGTTACAAAATTGGGTTATTTTTATAAACTTGTTTTAACATTTTATCTGAACTATTATCTAAGGCTACTAGTTATTTCCAGATATGTTTGATAAATCATTTATCTTGTTACGATATTTGTCATGAACAAAGTTATTGTTATTTTGGTAAATTAAGGCATCTTCTTTTATTAGTATTATATCTTGTAATTGATAAGATAAATATTATTTTATCTAGTATTGCAAAAACCTTTTTTTTACACGATTTCAAAGAAAAAATATCGATATTTTTTTTCTTTTGACCCAGAATTGCCAAGTTACAGAAAATAAAACATTTTTAGTTTTCATAAACTTTATATTAAAAAATATCTGACTATATTTAAAGATTTGAATTTTTAAATGAAAAAAAATACTACGAAATTGAAAATTACTACAAATTAAAAATATACTACAATGAAATCTACTAAATAAAGCAATCATTATTATCCAAAATTTCAATATTTTTTTTTCAAATTTATCCTATTGGGATTTATTTTTTTTTAAATATAATAGTTTTTTTTTTTTTATAATAATTTATTATATTATTTTACTATTTGAGCTATTCAGTTTTGATGTGGAAATCTAATGGCAAAAAAAATAATATTTTTATTTAATTAGAAAATAATTAATAAAATCTTTCTTTCAGAATTTCAGTAAACACTAGAAACATTTGCCAACAATAATTAAAATAAATTAATGATAATTAATTAATTTTCATAATTTTAAAAATCTTTATTTTAATCCTCAAAATGACATTTAACATTAAATTTCTTATATAATTAATAAATTCGGAAAAAAAATTATTTTCTAATTGTTAAAGTTTTTAAATAAGGCTGAAACATACACACACATATACATCCATTTTATATAGATATATGCAGTGCAAAATATGCTTTCTTCTTAAATAAGATGTTTTAAATTTTTACCTGATTTTCAAAAATAAATAAAAATAATAAGTTATATTTTATTCAGCTTACGTCATTCAAAAGAAATTCTTATATTTTCGTTCATGTAATTATAAAGTATTTTTCCCTTCTAACGCCAGAGCTACTTTGTAGAATTAGCTAAATCTTTATTAAGGGTACCATTTTGGTCAAGAAAATAATGCCTCCTATGTCAGGTAATATTCACCCTAGCAGGATTTTCAGTGAAGCCTACTAGTAAAATAAAAAAAAAAAACCAGAAATCTCACCAAACCCTATTACCTTAAAAACGCTAAGTTCATTCCTAAGATAAAGTTATTCAAATGTTGAAAACAGGAGATATAATTTTTTTTTTTTAAATTGGCTTCATTTATTTTTTAAATGAATATGATGCACGAAAAAAAATGGAAAAAGTTTTTTCAACTGAGTCCACAGTAACATAAAATGAACGGTGTCAGAATTTCACATATAAGCCTTGTGAGCCAGGCTAATATGATCGATTCTAATATGAATGAATTTTTTTGCATCCTAGAGATAATTTTATATTAAAATAAATTTATTATGTAATTATACTTAACATCACCGAATTAAAAAGCTTCTATGGCAGCTAACGAATGATTTTCTGTAAAAGTTAATTATATATTATAAAAATTAAAGCTAATTATATATAATATATAAATTAAAGCTAATTATATATATTATAAAAATTAAAGCTAATTATATTTTAAAAAAAACTAATTAGCTTAATTATATATTATAAAAATTAAAATTAATTATATTCCCACTTATTTTCCTACCGACACGCTCCATCTAAATTTAAAAATGTGATTTATTTTTTTATGAGATCTATTACAATGTGCACATTACTTTTTAAAAACAATTTATTATTAAATATATAAAACACTAAGGAGAAGAAATTATCAATGATTTTAATTTAAATTACTCATTAATTTTTTTTTTGACTATATTATTAGAAAATTCTATCAGAAATTCTATCGGCAGAAAGATTAAAAATAGCAAAATTACTTTTAAATTAGCTTTATTTGAAATAAAAAAGTCAAAGTCAAAAATACACGTAATGCAATTCAAATATGAAGTACTATTTACAAGTAGGTCATTAAAAAATTGTATCACTTTTTAAATCATTAGAAAACTGTCTATAATGCAGAAAAAGCAAAAATAAACACGTATGCAATATGCAAGATTTCATATGGCACATATGCAAAAGACGCAATGAAAATATGAATATTTTCATAGCTTCAGTAAGTTTCGAGTCATTAGAAAATTATAACATTGTGAATTAGCAGGAGTATCAGTAACTGAAAATGGATGCATTCAAGAAAATGAAACACTTGCAGAATATGATTCAAGTATGATTTCAATTCTTTATTTGAAATAAATGCAGTCAGCAAAATCAAAAATACACATAATACAATATGAACTACTATTCACATTAGAAGTTAAGTCACTACAGTTAGTTAACTAGTCGCTGCAGTTAGTTAAGTTAGTTTAGATGGTGAGTGTTGGTAGAGGATGGAAATATAATCAGTTTTAACAAAAATAATTCGTTAGCGGCCTAGATGTTTTTTAATTAGGGGACGTTAAGTTCAGTTGCATAATAAATTGATATTAATATAAAACTATCTCTATAAATGTGAGAAAAATTAAACATGGATTCAATCATATTAGCTTAGCTCATAAGGCTGATATGTGAAATTCTGTCACCGTTCATTTTACGTTATTGCAGTCACATTAAGTTAATTACGCACAAGAAGTAGGCCATTAGAAAATTTTATCACCTATAACATCATTTGAAAACTGTATATAATTCAGATAAAGCAAAAAAACCCATATACAATATTCACGGTTTCATAGGATACATATGCAAAAGACACAATGAAAATATGAATATAAGTCATTAGAAAATTATAAATTAGCAGGAGTATTAGTAACTGAAAATGGATGCATTCAGAAAAATGAAGCACCTGCAGAATATAATTCAAGTATGATATAAATTCTTTATTTGAGATAAATGCAATCAGCTAAATCAAAAATACGCATAATGCAATTCAAATAGGAACTACTATTCACAAGTAAGTCATTAGAAAATTTTATCACCTCTTAAATCATTGGAAAACTATATTCAGATAAACCAAAAATCAAATATGCAATATACACGGTTTCAAATGATACATATGCAAAAGACACAATGAATATATGAATATCACAAGCGATTAGAAAATTATATCATAGTAAATTAGCAGGAGTATCAGGAGTAACTGAAAATGGTGCATTCAGGAAAATGAAGCACCTGCACCTAATTCAAGTATGATTTCAACGAACATGTAAGAATTCAGTGATATCAATATTAAAAAAAAAACCTGAAGCAATTTTATCAAAAATGCATTCAGTGTTTTTCACTTCCTACTAGCAGAGCTGTAACAAAAGAACAAAAAGTGTACTATTTATTGTATTATATTTCTCGTTAGAATGAAATATTGATGAGTACTGTCCTCTATAACATTCATTTAAATTTTTATTTAAAAAAAATTAAATAAAAAAAACAGCTCTGTCACATAATAGTCAATGACTCAGTTATTAAGTAATTATCAATTTATACAATCATTTTAAGGAAAATTTTAAACTTTCTTACCTGAAAACATCGCCGTATTTCTTTTTTAAGTCCCAGAATGCCTTGTGTGGTTCCTTACCTAAAAAGGGCAAATACCCTACAAACGGTAGACCAGTAGGGCCAGGGGGTCTTTTTCGCTTATTTTCCCGCCATTTTTTGACTTCTCGTACCAACACAAAGATAAGGCAAGCACCAATAGCAGTTAACAAACTATTCGTTGCAAAATTTAAGTCTTTGAAATCAAAATGTTTCAAAAACGATTCTAATTCCATGATTTAAAAAATTTTTTTTAATTTTTTACGTTTGTTGTTAAACATCATGAAGCATTGTAATTAAGAAGCAGTGAATCTAGCGTTGGTGAAATAAATAGCTGAATCTAAATAATCCAATTGATAAAAATATCAGATTAAATTTATTTCGAAAATTTTGTCGCAATCTCTCGCGCATAATGTTATCTTTAATTGCACAATTATCATTTTTTATTTAATGTGTCTATTAACAGAATTTCATGAACGCAGTGACGGAGATCATCAAAAAATATATATATATATATATATATGTTGTTATTCATTTGTTTATATTTTAATATTTAATATTATTTTTAACATTTAATATTTGTTTTTATTTATATTTAATTTCTAATGTCAATATTATATTTTTATTATATATATATATATATATACACAGTCCAATCACATTAATGTGAAAACCACCTACTTTCAACGTCACCTTGACATAACCAATCACAAAAGGCAGGTGGCAGCACATTGCAGAGGAGTGTACATAAAGGATGTCCTAGGGCATCGGAAAGCATTTCAATCGTTGGCGTAATATATATATGTATATATATGTATATTTGAAAATTATTAAAAAGGTGGTTATTCCGGATTTTGGCAGGTGGTCACATTAATGTTACTGGACTGTGTATATATACATGTATAACAATAAAATAAATAAACAATTAATAATATATTTATAATGAATTTAACATTTTATTAAATAATCTATTCAAAGGAGAACTTTATGATCAAATTTAAATTGTCTCGAGACTTCAGAAAGAGAGAGAATTTAATGAATGTAGTCACGAAAATCGTCAATCAAAATTATTACTATTCACTTATTTCAATTCCTTCTATTAACTCACACTCTCCCTATATATATCTTGTTCAAATTTGCAATCATTAATAAAATACTTTTTATTCATCCACTCAACTTCAAATACATTTTTTTTTTAACTTTTAGTGTATGACACTTGATGTTAATACAGTTTTTTCAAATATTAATTCAGTAATTCAATTTAATTAATTCATTTTAGTTTTTTTTTAGATTTAAGTTGCATATATCTAACAATAGATGTTGCCAGATAAACTTAAAAAAATGAATGAAAATTATTTATAAAGGACTTTCTGCAACATAGTGAAAAAGAAGTAGAAATTTTTTTTTTTTATATTACTTGTTTATATTTAAACAGAAATAGGCTTCACAAATTGTTATTTAATTGATATATTATAACAAAGAAATAAATAAACAATTAATAATAATTAATATATTTTAATAGACTTACAATGAATTTAACACTTAACGTTATATTAAATAATCAATTCTAAGAGGAAATTTTACGATCAAATTTAAATTGTTCCGAGACTTAAGAAAAAGGAAGGATTTAATAAACATAGTGATGAAAATCGTCAATCAAAATTATCGCTATTCATTTGTTTATATTTAAACTAAAATGGGTTTTACTAATTGCTATTTATAGTTTATCAACTAAATAATATTAAAATAAATAAACAATTAATAATGAGAATTGATTTTAATAGACTTACAATGAATTTAACATTTTATTAAATAATCAATTCTAAGAGGAAATTTTACAATCAAATTTAAATTGTTCGAGACTTAAGAAAAGGAAGGATTTAATAAACATAGTGATGAAAATCGTCAATCAAAATTATCGCTATTCATTTGTTTATATTTAAACTAAAATGGGTTTTACTAATTCCTATTTATAGTTTATCAACTAAATAATATTAAAATAAATAAACAATTAATAATGAGAATTGATTTTAATAGACTTACAATGAATTTAACATTTTATTAAATAATCAATTCTAAGAGGAAATTTTACGATCAAATTTAAATTGTTCCGAGACTTAAGAAAAAGGAAGGATTTAATAAACATAGTGATGAAAATCGTCAATCAAAATTATCGCTATTCATTTGTTTATATTTAAACAAAAATGGGTTTTACTAATTGCTATTTATAGTTTATCAACTAAATAATATTAAAATAAATAAACAATTAATAATGAGAATTGATTTTAATAGACTTACAATGAATTTAACATTTTATTAAATAATCAATTCTAAGAGGAAATTTTACGATCAAATTTAAATTGTTCCGAGACTTAAGAAAAAGGAAGGATTTAATAAACATAGTGATGAAAATCGTCAATCAAAATTATCGCTATTCATTTGTTTATATTTAAACTAAAATGGGTTTTACTAATTGCTATTTATAGTTTATCAACTAAATAATATTAAAATAAATAAACAATTAATAATGAGAATTGATTTTAATAGACTTACAATGAATTTAACATTTTATTAAATAATCAATTCTAAGAGGAAATTTTACGATCAAATTTAAATTGTTCGAGACTTAAGAAAAAGGAAGGATTTAATAAACATAGTGATGAAAATCGTCAATCAAAATTATCGCTATTCATTTGTTTATATTTAAACAAAAATGGGTTTTACTAATTGCTATTTATAGTTTATCAACTAAATAATATTAAAATAAATAAACAATTAATAATGAGAATTGATTTTAATAGACTTACAATGAATTTAACATTTTATTAAATAATCAATTCTAAGAGGAAATTTTACTATCAAATTTAAATTGTTCCGAGACTTAAGAAAAAGGAAGGATTTAATAAACATAGTGATGAAAATCGTCAATCAAAATTATCGCTATTCATTTGTTTATATTTAAACTAAAATGGGTTTTACTAATTGCTATTTATAGTTTATATATATCAACTAAATGATATTAAAATAAATAAACAATTAATAATGAGTAATTGATTTTAATAGACTTACGATGAATTTAACATTTTATTAAAAAATCAATTCAAAGGGAAAATTTTACAATCAAATTTAAATTGTCTTAAGAAAAATCGAGATTTAAGAAAAAGAGATATAACTAATGAATAGTTCAGAAATCGTTTACAAATATGTATAGTAATATCAAGAAACACTCATTTTCTAATAAATATTTTCATTATTCTAATCATCACGCAAAAGTAGTTATAATACTTGGAATTGAAGTACATTTTTTGCACTAAAATAAAGTTTATAATAGTATCATATCAAAACATTATAATCAAGATATTGAAATCAATTTAAATATTTCAGTATCCTTCTCACTGAGTTTGAAAACAATGAGTTTCTAGATAAAGTTATCGATTCAAAATCAGTTTGTACAGAATAAAACGTATCCAAATGTCAAAAGTAATTAAACTAATGAATAATTCAGAAACAATTTACAATTATGTATAGTAATATCAATTAAACACTCTTTTTCTAATAAATATTTTCATTATTCTAATCATCACCCAAAGAAAAAGAGATAAAACTAATGAATAATTCAGAAACAGTTCCAAATATGTATATTATTATCGAGAAACACTCATTTTCTAATAAATATTTTCACTATTTTAACCATCACCCAAAGAAAAAAAGATAAAACTAATTCATTCAGAAACAGTTCCAAATATGTATAGTAATAACAAGAAACATTCATTTTCTAACAAATATGTTCACTATTTTAACCATCATCCAAAGAAAAAGAGATAAAACTAATGAATAATTCAGAAACAGGTCCAAATATGTATAGTAATATCAAGAAACACTTATTTTATAATAAATATTTTCATTATTCTAATCATCACCCAAAAGAAAAAGAGATAAAAACTAATGAATAATTCAGAAACAGCTTACAAATAACTATAGTAATATCAAGAAACGCTAATTTTTTAATAACTATTTTTACTATTTTAACCATCATCCAAAGAAAAAGAGATAAAACTAATGAATAATTCAGAAACAGTTTCAAATATGTATAGTAATATCGAGAAACGCTCATTTTCTAATACACATTTTCACTATGTTAACCATCATCCAAAGAAAAAGAGATAAAACTAATGAATAATTCAGAAACAGTTCCAAATATGTATAGTAATATCAAGAAACACTTATTTTATAATAAATATTTTCATTATTCTAATCATCACCAAAAAGAAAAAGAGATAAAACTAATGGATAATTCGGAAACAGCTTACAAATATCTATAGTAATATCAAGAAACACTCATTTTTTAATAAATATTTTCACTATTTTAATCATCACCCAAAGAAAAACAGATAAAACTAATGAATAATTCGGAAACAGTTCACAAATATCTAGAGTAATATCAAGAAACTCTCATTTTGTAATAAATATTTTCATTATTCTAATCATCACCCAAAAGAAAAAGAGATAAAACTAATGAATAATTCAGAAACAGTTCACAAATGTGTATAGTAATATCGAGAAACACTCTTTTTTTAATAAATATATTCACTATTTTAACCATCATCCAAAGAAAAAGAGATAAAACTAATTAATTCAGAAACAGTTCCAAATATGTATAGTAATATCAAGAAACATTCATTTTCTAATAAATATGTTCATTATTTTAACCATCATCCAAAGAAAAAGAGATAAAACTAATGAATAATTCATAAAAAGTTCCAAATATGTATAGTAATATCAAGAAACACTTATTTTATAATAAATATTTTCATTATTCTAATCATCACCCCAACGAAAAAGAGATAAAACTAATGACTAATTCGGAAACTGCTTACAAATATGTATAGTAATATCAAGAAACGCTCATTTTCTAATAAATATTTTCACTATTTTAACCATCATCCAAATAAAAAGAGATAAAACTAATGACTAATTCGGAAACTGCTTACAAATATGTATAGTTATATCAAGAAACTCTCATTTTGCAATAAATAGTTTCACTATTTTAATCATCACCCAAAGAAAAACAGATAAAACTAATGAATAATTCGGAAACAGTTTCAAATATGTATAGTAATATCAAGAAACACTCATTTTCTAATAAATATTTTCACTATTTTAACCATCATCCGAAGAAAAAGAGATAAAACTAATGACTTCGGAAACTGCTTACAAATATGTATAGTAATATCAAGAAACTCTCATTTTGTAATAAATAGTTTCACTATTTTAATCATCACCCAAAGAAAAACAGATAAAACTAATGAATAATTCGGAAACAGTTCACAAATATCTAGAGTAATATCAAGAAACTCTCATTTTGTAATTAATATTTTCATTATTCTAATCATCACCCAAAAGAAAAAGAGATAAAACTAATGAATAATTCAGAAACAGTTCACAAATGTGTATAGTTATATCGAGAAACACTCTTTTTTTAATAAATATTTTTACTATTTTAACCATCACCCAAAGAAAATGAGATAAAACTAATTAATTCAGAAACAGTTCCAAATATGTATAGTAATATCAAGAAACATTCATTTTCTAATAAATATGTTCACTATTTTAACCATCATCCAAAGAAAAAGAGATAAAACTAATGAATAATTCAGGAAAAGTTCCAAATATGTATAGTAATATCAAGAAACACTTATTTTATAATAAATATTTTCATTATTCTAATCATCACCCCAAAGAAAAAGAGATAAAACTAATGACTAATTCGGAAACTGCTTACAAATATGTATAGTAATATCAAGAAACACTCATTTTCTAATAAATATTTTCACTATTTTAACCATCATCCAAAGAAAAAGAGATAAAACTAATGACTTCGGAAACTGCTTACAAATATGTATAGTAATATCAAGAAACTCTCATTTTGTAATAAATAGTTTCACTATTTTAATCATCACCCAAAGGAAAACAGATAAAACTAATGAATAATTCGGAAACAGTTCACAAATATCTAGAGTAATATCAAGAAACTCTCGTTTTGTAATAAATATTTTCATTATTCTAATCATCACCCAAAAGAAAAAGAGATAAATCTAATGAATAATTCAGAAATAGTTCACAAATGTGTATAGTTATATCGAGAAACACTCTTTTTTTAATAAATATTTTTACTATTTTAATTATCACCCAAAAGTACGTATAATGAAAGTGAAGTAAATTTTCTAATGCTGAAAATTTCTAATTTTATCGTATCAAAATAGTATAATTATCAAAAAATATTGAATTGTGAATTCAATTTAAATGTTTCAATATCACTGGGGAAGAAAACAATGAGTTTCTAGATAAAGTTATCAGATTCAAAATTAGTTTCTACAAAATAAAATGTATCCAAATGTCTTAATTGTACGATTAATAGGTATCTTGAAAACAGAAAGTTCATTTTCCTTTTGGTGATGTTTTTATTAACTTTTATTAATATTTTTTATAATAAAATTTTTTAAATTCTCACCAATTTATTAAAGAAATTTCTTATTTTTCAAAATCAAGTTAATTATTTGATTTGGTTAATATTATTTGGATAATGTTTGATTATTTTTATTATCCCTTAAAAACTTTTCTAAAAATTAAAATTCTAAAAACTAAAATTATTAGCTTAAATATTTCGCTATTAAAAATTTTATCTTAATTTTTAATTAATGTCTTTTGATAATTAAAAAATTGTCTTCCAATGCCACTTTTTAAAAATCAATCTAAATGCAGCTTAATTAATAGCCAAATTATTTAGATTTTGTAAATTCATTATAATAAAGTTTGATTTACAATAGATAATATTGTAAATAAAGTTTGATTTACAATAGATAATATTGCAAATAAAGTTTTATCTACAATCGATAATATTGCTAATAAAGTTTGATTTACAATAGATAATATTGCAAATAAAGTTTTATCTACAATCGATAATATTGCTAATAAAGTTTGATTTACAATAGATAATATTGCAAATAAAGTTTTATCTACAATCGATAATATTGCTAATAAAGTTTGATTTACAATCGATAATATTGCTAATAAAGTTTGATTTACAATAGATAATATTGCTAATAAAGTTTGATTTACAATGGATAATATTTGCTTTCCTTTAACTTTTAATTCATTTTTTTTTATTTAAAATTCAATGCAGTACTTAGTATTAAAAAAATATCAAACACACAATTTTCTGCAGAAATTTTAGTACGTAGGTTACTACTATAAATTTACTGAAATGTAATAGAACATTAATTTGTTGGTTTATTTTAGATATAAATACATCTTACCCAAAAATATTTCCATATTTTTCCGTCATATTTTTGAATGTTTTGTGTGGTTCTTTTCCTAGAAAAGGCAAGCTTCCCAGTATAGGCAGATTTACAGGTCCGGGCAGTCTTTTTCGTCGAATTTCATGACCCTGAGCTATTTCGGGCAGAATTTTGAACAGCATGCAAACACCAACCACGAGCAATAAACTATTAGTCACTGAAATCCAGTTATAGAAGTAAAAAAAATTGTAAATCATTTCTGAATTCATATTTTACTTCAAAAGATACTTCGTCAGCAAATAGACACTATAATTTTTTGAACATATAAATCATAGCATAAAGTCTAAGATAAAGTTAAAACAAGTTTTTAGACATTAAAGCTCCTAGAGTTCTTGGATCAATGGCTAAAACAATAACAATTATCAGATGTTAATACATTATTATCAAACTATTCTTATCTATAAAGATCAATGAACTCCTTTGCAGATTCACAGGTATGAAACTATAATATTTCATTATCACAGTTATTCTCATCTTTAAAGGGTCACTGACCTTCTTCTTTTTTCAAATAGTCCAATATATAAACCTATTTTTATATCTCCGCTATTAGTTACAAAGCGTAATGTACAAATATTTAAAAAAAATTTACTATACACCTATAAATTGACATGTCGTAAACTAAAGATATATTGGAAATAGTTATGTTTGACTTGAAAACATTTTTCATAAATTATTGTAAAAAATTAATTACTTTACCTAACTTTAAAGACCATATATCCTTTAATCAAAATTTTATTTTGACAGATATAAGTTTTTTAACAAACAATAATGCAGAATTACTTAAAAAATCTTTTAAAACACTTACACATCTTTTATTTGATCTAAGAACCACGTAATCTTGGAAGAACCAGTTCGTAAAGAGAATATCGCTTCGGTGGATCAACATTGTTTTTTCAGGGTGGTGAAGAAGAGTAATATCCTTTTAAAGAAATTTCAATAGTGAGCATTCCATAATTTTAACAATCTATTATTTAATCAAATCTATCATTTAATCAAAACTTTATTTTGACAGATATAAGTTTTTTAACAAACAATACTGCACAATTACTTAAAAAAAAATCTTTTAAAAGACTTACACATCTTTTCTTTGTTCTATGAACCACGTAATCTTAGAAGAACCTGTTCGTAAAGGGAATATCTCTTCGGTGGATCAACATTGATTTTTCAGGGTGGTGAAGAAGAGTAATATCCTTTTAAAGAAATTTCAATAGTGAGCATTCCATAATTTTAACAATCTATCATTTCATCAAAACTTTTAACAGTTGTAAGTTTTATAACAAACAGTTATGCTCAATTACTTTAAAAATATATATTGTTTCTAAGCACTTAGTTACATATCTTTTCTTTGATCTATGAACCACGTAATTTAGGAAGAACCAGTTCATAAAGGGAATTACTCTTCGAGGGATCAGCATCGTTGTTTAGGATGGTGAAGAAGAGTAATACCCTTTTAAAGATACTTTAGTGGTGAGTATCCCATAATTGTTTGTCCTATTGGGAAAAAAACTCTGATCAAGCAAATCTATTATCAATGCGAGAAATACTAATGTAATGAGCAGTTGGATCTATTCAAAAAGTACTTTCTAAGTACTTTAACATACTCATCTCACTGAAATCAAATCATCCTTCTCCTATGGATTTAATTAACATCCACTACATCTTAGTCATAACTTCAGCTTATCGTTTTAAGTTGCCAGACTAATTTATTTAATGCAATTAATTTTGTTTGTTGTTTCACATGGCAAAATTGGAACTCAATCCATTTACATCAGACCACTCGTTAACGAAGAATACAACAATTAATTCAGAATTACACACTATCAAAATATAAAGAAGACAAAAACATCATCATTAGAATTAAAACTTTTTTTTTATTTCCAATGCCAGATTATGAACAGTTACAGCAAAAAACATACAACATAAAACAACAACAAAATAATACAACAAAACATGCTGAAACAGAGTTCATTAATCTAACAATAATGGCAAGTTGCAGATCTTTTAGCCACTAAAAAGTGTTACCAGATGCACCACGGGGAGGTAGATCTTCTTCGCACCCAGTTTCATAATATATTATTTATTTAACCCTGACCGAATTGTTAAAAAATATTCAGAAATCTAATCATTACTCTTCAAATGTTATTAAAAAAATCTTCTATTAAACCCATTAAATCTAAACCCTGAATTTAACTCCTGAATTAAAAAGTGTTACCAGGTACACCAAGGGGAAGTAGATCTTTTGCGCAATTAAAACTTAACAATATCGAAACATTAAAAACATTTAGAAATTACACAAGTTAAATCCTAAAAATTAAAGATAGCATAAAAGTCTAAAAGCAGAAATAAACGTGTGCTAAAGACATGAGATTACCGGATATCCAATACAACAGGCAAAAATCGTCTCTATATTGTAAAGTAAGATCTAGGCCCGGACAGATGAGTAAGTGTTGCTTATTCATTTTACAGTTAGGCATAGGCTATTAGTCAATATGCCTGTTCTGCTGAAGTGTTCAGCCAAGCAGTCATGTCCTGTTCTCAGTCTGAAGTCAGACACTACCTCTTTTTGAGGCCTGCGACTGAACTTTTCCCAATCATCCTTGATTCCCATTCTAACAGCATGAAAATTGTAGATCAGAATAATTTTTTCCCATTGTCCTCATGATAATTCATGTTATCCAATGAACATGCTAACTATGTTAAACATTTTGAAACATAAATATGATTTCGTTGGAGAAATATTTTTCTCTTGGTATTTAATTCTGTAACAGGAGGGCTGTAAGGTTCCTAGGCTGACACATAGATGGCACTACTAGTATTAAATGCATATAATTTTTAGTCAGCCCTTACCTTCAAAAGACTGGTCTGGTCTTAATTCAAATCTAATATTTCTTTGAATACTTTTTTTATATTGAAGATTAAGCACCTAACTAGTAACAGTTGAATCTCTCTTGTTTTTCAATCAATTTAAGAAAATAAAAATGTAAAAAAATAATATACCAAGCAAAAAATAAAACAACAATTACCAAGTATGTCCTATCATTCTAGTATCCACCAAGTTCATATTAATTAATTATCTATTTCTAACAAAAAAATTAGATAACATCAAATCAAATAACTCGATATAAAATTCATTATATCTGCTTTTATTTGAACATTGAAAATTTTTAATAAAATTTTTAAATCTATTTACCTTTTATCAGTATGTAAGATTATTTGAAATTCCTGATTGATGCAATGTGTCATAAAATTTTAAACTTTGTTTGTCATTATGATAAAAAGTACACTGTGCGTGCACGGGTTAAAATTATTTAGTCATATGTATTGAAATTTTCAAGGTTAGGACTTTGATTTTCATGTTGCTTTACATTGATAATGAGTATTTACCTACGCATTTTAAATTGGTTATCAAAATAATTCAAAATAGATAAGAAACTGCAAATTTTGCTTTGCATTATTTTTAATCATAACACAGATTACTGTGTCACGAGTTACGCGATGTCTTAGATTGTGCATAACTTCTTCAATTGTTCAATCACTTTTTTAAAAAATTCGGACACCAATAACTTTTGTAATTACCATTAGATCTTCAGAAATTATTGTTTAATTAATTAATATTATTAATTTAAAAAATTATTTTCTTGCAACGGGTGCAAAATTTAAAAAAAATTAATTAAAACGCAAGATATCGTTCACTATGTGGAAGTTTTATTTAGCATTGGAAAAGCCAATTTTTCAAATTCCTTATCTCAAAACTTACATCAATTAATTATCACATACTAACTTCATCATGCTGAATCAATTACTTTAAAAGTCTCCGGTTTTGTTACATGATGTTGTCACATGTGTGAACATGGTGTTGTCACATGTGTGAACATGATGTTGTCCCATGTGTGAACGTGATGTTGTCCTGGTTAGGGATCCGTGATGATATCCGAAATTGAGGGTCAATCAAATAAAACTCCATTACAAATTTTGGCTGAAAATGGTACTTTGGACCATTGTAGAATTTGGACTACTTTATTATTAAGTGTTTTGCAGTATGGTTTTGAACCACTTTTCATGATTTGGGTTGCTGTTTTAAACACTTGTATTTCCAATGGCTATAAGTACTCGTGTTGCATTGATCAATTCCTTCTTTTTGAATTTTCATGTAGTTTTGGCATTCTCTGGTGCCAATTGAGCTGTATAGTGCTTCTTATTGTATTTGCAATACTTCTTTCTTCATCTATGGCTAGAATTTTCAAACCTTGATATTTTCTTTTGGGTATTGTATGTGAAAACGTTTCGTGTAGAATTTGGAATACTTAATTCTTCATTTACGACTAGAATTTTCAAACTTTGACACATTCTTTTGGCTATTGAGTATGATAACGTTTCTTGTAGAATTTGGACTACTTTATTATTCATTTGTGACTGCATTTATCTTACTTTAGAATATTCTTTTAGAGATTCTTGTACAATTCATTCTTCATGAAGTTCTTCGTCTATTCAACATTGCTATATTCATGTGGCAATTGAATTTGGCCATTCTTATAGTATTTCAATCAATTGCTTCATATATCTCTTGCATTTTTAAACATCGGCATATTCCCGAGTTTATTCATCCATTCTTGAATGTTCACACATGATAAATTAAAATTTGCCGAGCAGATTTCAGCATTTTTTTTTTTTTTAAATAAAATTGAAGTGATGGAAACGGAAAAGAGCAAATGCCTCGAAAAGAACTTATGGTAACTTTAACGACACTTTGTAACAATTACTATATTTAACAATTACTTACATTGATTAACTAACTTACAATTTTGATTAACAAAATTAATTAATGTGGTTAATTAAGAGCTAACTCGAAAATATATTACGAAACCAGGGATTTTTAATGCAATTGATTCAGCATGCTGAAGTTAGTAGGTGATAATTAATATAAGTAAGTTTTTTTGAGATAGCAGTCGGGAGTTAAAAAATTAGCTTTTCCAATGCTAAATGAAACTTCCACATAGTGAGGCCTGAATGGCTGAGTGGCTAGAGCCCTGGCGCTCGGTACCACAGGGTTCGTGTCCCGGAGGTGGCATGGAGGTTTGTAGTGGTTCGGATCCACTTTAAACCGTAGTTCCCGGTCTAACATTGAGCATTGCGAGGATATTGTTATTCCGCGTCCGTAGTTTATCTCCAAGGTACACAGACCTCCTGGGTAGGGCTAAGTGAGTAACATTGGCTTAGTTAAAGTAAGTGAGTAACATTGGCTTAGTTAAAGTAAGTGAGTAACATTAGACAGCGCTTGCGTTAAGGCAAAGACAATTGTCTAAGTGTTTGTCAGCTGCATTAAAATTTAAAAAAACTTCCACATAGTGAACGATATCTCGTGTTCTGTTTTTTTTTTTTTTTATAATTTTGCAACTATTCAAAGAGATTATTTTTTTTAAATTAAAAATATAATTTTAATCAAATTTTTGAGAATATTTTTAAATGATATTTGGTTGGCTTCCATGTGTCATCAACCTCAAGATATAAATGTTTTTAAATTATTATAAAATGTTTATGAGATATTAAAAAAACGTTAATTAGAAATTCGTTTCCAAATAAAAAAAAACTATTATATCTATTATTGTTATAAACGAGTGTACATTCAAGAGAATGGCCCGAGTTTGAAAAGTAGAAAGTTAACAAGGAAATAATTAAATTCGTTTATTTATTTTTTTAAAATCTTTTTCATTTAATTTTTTATGCACATAACTAAATTTCCTTATTTTATAGATAATTAGTATATTTTTTTGTAAAATAACTGAAATCCATCATTTTTAAACGAAATATTATCATAATTTGGCTTAATGCAATATTAATAAACAAAGCTACTTAAAGATGGATAATTTTTAACTGGCATATTTGATGCTTCATATACATTTTTAAATAAAAAAAATATGCTTATTCTTATATTAAAATAAACTTATTGCTATATGTTTTCTTTGAATCAGAACGCTCTCTGACTTAATATAAAATTGATTGAACTTATATTATAAAATAATATTTTTTTTTGATTAAATTAAAAAAATATTTAAATGGTATTTAAAAATATTCAGCGATGTCACATTCTACCTAATATTCTGTCCTCTAAATATTCTGTCACAAATACACATTTTGCTTTGGCTTCACATCAGTGGGCATTTCATCCCACTTATCTGTACTACAAGCAGCCCACCGACACATAATAGAGAGTTTTTGCATACCGTACGTTAGTTACCGTAGGACGTCCGTTAGCTTTTTCTCCCTAGCGCGCATGCTCAGTTTCCTATGAGCATGCGTCCCCTCTCTCGTTGTGTATGGATGTAGGTATAGTACTCACATATCACTATTCTTCCATAAAATCAGAAACAAATTTATTTATTATATCAAATTCCTATGCTTAATAAATCAGAATTTATAAAATACTTCCCTTTATAAATCAGAATTTTCGATGTTTTCAGCTAGTAAAAAAAAAAATCGATTAGATCTCAGACATGTCATATTAATTTTTTGAATCATTCATATCCATTAAAGGTTTTATTCTAGATTAAAAGCAAGTGAAAGCACATTGAAAAACTTTGAATTATATAACCTGTTGATTTATTTTTAAAATTACGTTATCGTTGTGTCATAATTCGCCAAGAAACAAAATATATCAATTGAAGTTATTTACATAATCCACTTAGTCCCGAATAGCTCTCTGACAATGGATGAGAGGATTACATTATCTAACAGCAGGGCTTTTAGGGGTGTCAGCCAGACATTTGTGTGATATATGGGAGAAAATTCGGAATACGAGACATTTTGTTCATGTTGTCGCAATCTTCATTATGTTTCTTGTTTCTGAAAGCAGTGACTACAACATAGCCTTAAATGGATTTGTCGCCATGGCAGTTGTGTATGTTTCCATTGGCCCGAGGCAGAATATATATTTTTCCGTTAACTACTTTTTATCTTATAGATCTACTTTGTAATTTTATTTTCGTGTAATTTTTCTTTTAAAAATAACTATCTGAATATCATTTGGATTCATTTTTGTATCACAAGCGGTCCTTGGGGAAAAAAAAAAAAAAAACTTTTCGCCATCGCCTGAATTTGATAATACAACTCAACTTACTTACAATAACGCAACTCATTAATAACTCAACTCAAGAATACAACTCAACTCAAATTTGTAACAATCGATCTCAAACCTACTCCTCTGTTAGAATAATGATGGAATGTATAATTAATAATATCTTTTAAAGTACGAAAAAAAAAAGTTTTTTTCTATTTCTTGTATAAACGATGTTACTTAATTCTCCTATTGATGACTCAGAAGAGTATTTATCTTCCCACCCCAACCATCAATAAATAGTTTTTTTTTTTTTTTTTTTTTTTTTTTTTGCAGCTGGCAAAAACTTAGACAGTTGTCTTTGATACCTTAAGGTAAGCGCTGCACTGACGTTACTCACTTAGTACTACCCAGGAGGTGCGTGTAGCTTCAAGATAAGCCACGGACGCGGAGTAACAATACCCCCGCAACGCTCTACGATCCTGTTAGACGGGACCTACGGTTTAAAGTGGATTCCGAACCACTACAAGCATCCATGGCACCGCCGGGACTTGAACCCTAAACCCGTGGTACCTAGCGCCAGGGAGCTAGCCACTTGGCCATTCAACCCCCAATACAATAATAGTTTTTTTTTTTCTTTCTAATGCAGCTAGCAAACACAGACAGCTTGGTCTTTGGATGCCTTAAGGCAAGTGCTGCAGAGACATACTCACTTTGCATTACCCAGGGGCCGCGTGTAACTTGAAGATAAGCCACGGACGCGGAGTAATAATGCCCCCGTAACGCTCTACGATCCTGTTAGACCGGGACCTACTTTTTAAAGTGGATTCCGAACCACTACAAACAACCATGGCACCGCCGGGACTCGAACCCGAAACCTGTGGTACTGAGCGCCAGAGCGCTAGCCAGTTGGCCATTCAGGCCCCAATACAATAACAGTAAAATACAAAAAAAAAGTGATATTAAAAAATCACACAATTAATCATTTTTTTATTACGAAGAAAAGCTGTATTCTCACCAATTATAATAGAACATTGAATATAATATTTTTCTTTATGTATGCTTAAAAAAACAACTTTCTTTGTCGAAATAAAAATAAAATATTTTTAGCTTAAAAAATGTTAAGTGCAGTATTCAATTAAATTTTTTCTATAGAATAATAAATAAATAAAACATTTGTAGTATGAAAAACAGAAAAAAAAATTAGGAAATATCTAGTTTTTTTTGTTGTTGATTTTTAAAGTGCTGATCTTTCCTCCGTTAATAAATAATAATGCCTTTGTAAAGTACGAAAAAAATTGATATAATCCATATTTTTTTTTTTATTACTTGTATAAACAATGTTACGTAATTCTCTTATTGATAACTTATACACACACCACCACGACAATAAAGATTGCAATATAATAGTAGTAATAAAATACAAAAAAAGTGGTGTAAAAAATTAAAAAATGTATAATTTTCTTTTTATTATTACCTGTATAAACGATGTTACTTACTTGACGACGACGATTTGCCAGATTGACGGAGAGCCTTGGTTGCTTAGCAACCTCTATCTCCTGCTTTGTGAGTGAGGGAAGTTTCTTAAGCTGCCCATTGATTAGATAGAAAAAGAGTAATATAAGTATATTATTAATTTATTTAAAAATTAATTATTCAAATCTTTTATTAATTAATAAAAAAAATTATGCATATACAATTTTTTTGATGTTACTTACTTCTCTTATAAATACTCTTATATAGATATATAGACACTCTTATAGACTCTTTACACACCACCATGTCAATAAATATTACAATAATAGTAGTAGTAGTAATGAAATACAAAAAAAAAAAGTGGTGTAAAAAATAAAAATGTTTATAATTTTTTCTATTAATTGTGTAAGTCATATCTGTGAACTCATAGTCCCCATTCCCTCACAACAGACACACGATGTCAACAACCTTTAGTACCTTTGTTAAATATAAAAGAAAATGTGATACTAGTATGAAAAACAAAAAATGATAAAATCCATTATTTATTCAGTAAATGATATCAGTTGACTCTTGTACTTTCCATTCCCCTACTTTTCCCCAACAACTCCAATAAATAGTCCGTTTTTAATATAATGAAAAGTAATATGAAAAAAAAAATGATAAAAGGCATAGTTTTTTTTTATTAATTTTGTAAATGTTATCGATTAATTCTTCTATTCTCCACATTTTTATATGCAGATCAACAAATAATATCTTTTAACCATAAAAAAAGCGGTATGAAAAATAAAAATATAACTTTTCTTATTAATGTTATCCATAAATATTTCATAGTGAGGACATCTCAAAGCCTCCATCTTCTCCCCCCCCAATGGCAATAAATAATATCTTTGTTAAACACAAAAATGGGGCATGATATACAAGCATTATTAAGTGCATCAATTTTAATTAATTGTGTAATTGATATTGATTAATTCTCATAGTGAAGAAACCCTCCACATATACATATGCGCGCGCATTTACGCAATGTCAACAAATACAAAAAATTGTTAAATATACAAAATGTTCAGTGTCATCATTTTTTTTTTTTTTTTTTTTTATAATTTTTGTTGTTTATAAACAACAAAAATGATAAAAAATCGTAATTTTTTAATAATTGTGTAAATGATATCTATTAATTCTCATAGTGATTTTTCAGAATATCTTAACCTTGCCATACAATATTCACTTTTATTAAAACGTAAATATGAACCTTTGCATCACATATCTTCGTCCGCTGGTGGCTTGCGTTGCAGTCACTGTTTTGAGAAGATAGGTGACTTTGGGATAATAGTGACAGCATAAACTTTTGCATTGGCAGTCATGCTTTTTTCGGGGAGTTTTCCAGGTTTTTTTCCCATACGACACAGAAATGAGAGGCAGTTCCCCAAAAACGTCCTACCAGAAAATATTTAGTTAACGCTAACACAATCCAATAACTTGATATTAACAATAACATGTGAATTATTACCCAATAACATGTAATACATTACATTATTTAAATTACATACATATTACATAGTAATGCATTATATTATTTACACTACATGCATATTAATTACATAGTAATACATTACATTATTTAAATTACATACATATTAATTACATAGTAATACATTATATTAATTACATTACATGCATATTAATTACATAGTAATACATTGCATTATTTAAATTACATACATATTAATTACATAGTACTACATTATATTAATTACATTACATACATATTAATTACATAGTAATGCATTACATTGATTAATACATTACAATTACATGTAAATGTTATTATCCAACAACATGTAAATCACTAGAAAAATGCATAGCAACCTTACGAATATTCTGAATTTGATTATTCCTGCTTATATGTATTTCATTTGATACTTCAATTAGACTAGATTGTAATTGTTATAAGAATATCTGGATTACCTGTATAAGAATATCTGGATTATTCTGTTGGAATTCCATGCTTCCTCTATTTCTGTAAGCAGATCGAGGACAATTATTCCTGAAAGAACTCCCATCGTGCCATTATCTTCCTCAAGGAATATTTTAGACCATTGGGCAATTATTGCAATTGCCCAATTGCAAGGATACAATTGTCCCTGAGATTGAGATTGTGGTCCACCAAATAATTTGGAGATCCAAAAACTGTAGAAAAATGAAATTTATGTTAAAAACATTTTAACACTTACTTAGAATGTCTCTTAAAATTTATTTTGCTTTAGAAAAATTATTCACATGCTCATGCACAAAAACGATGGACATAAAAAAAAAATTTTAGTGTCTTAACAATTCAGAAAATTTGAAACTGAAACACGTATATAAGTTAATTAATATTGCAAAATGTCTGTTCTCCTAGTAAATGAGGGCATTTTTAAAAAAGAAATGATTTTTACACACATTCAAAACAATATTTATTTTACAACAATATAGATACTTCCAATATACAAAATATACGATATACAATATATTATATTTTACAACAATATTATTTTTAGAGTGACTAAAAAATAAGTTATTCATATTATTAAGTAGACAAGAATTACATTTCTTTGACGTTAATTGGCAAATTGTGAAAAAAAATTTATTTACACTTGATAATACATTCAAGTTACATTCATGAAAAAAGCATGAAATCATAAAAAAAGGAAAATTATTATCAAAAGTTTCATTTAACTTCGAATATTATTTATTTATATAATATTCATAATTGGAATTACATTCCAATTTATAAAAAAAATAAAATAATGCGCTTTTAGCGGAGTTTTAAAAATATTTCATTTATATTTGTAAATAAAAATTTAAAGAAATATTCTATAATAAACTATAAATAATTAACTTTTTCAACAATAGACTGCAGCACCAAAAAATAAAAATCAACCCATTTAAAATTTTAACTTAGGTTTTATTCAATAGATGGCAGCACAATGTCTAAAAGAAATTTCTTGCTTTATAATGTTTCCCCCTCTCTTCAATTACTTTTCTACACTAAATGTGTAGTTCAAATAAAATTTATAACTTTTTTTAGTCAAATAAAAATTTCATAGTAATCCCTGAACAGATAATATATTTAAAAATTATTCTTCCATTAATATTTCTTCGTAAAATCATTTTATTGTAACTACATATAATAAATTAACCGAGTTAGAATGAACGAGTTCAAGAAAAAATTGGATGAAACTTAATAATTTTTCTTGAATAATAAAAAATGTTTACATTAGAGAGGAAAATGAAAATACCCATGCTAAAGTTACATAATAGTGAAGCATGTTGTTAAATGTAAGGAATGCAATTTACCATTTTAAGTGGTTATTTTAAAGTAGATGTCAGTAGGAGGCAAATGCTTTCCTAGCTTTTTTTCCTTAGGGTAACTAAAATATATTTATATTAACAAGTAAGAAAAACTAATGAAAACCTTCATATCTTATTTATATAACAGTGAAAAATATTGTTAAATGCATAAAATACAATTTACCATTTTAAGTGATGTGTTAAAATAATTGACTCTAAGGAGCTAATGCTTTCCATTGTTCTTTTTTAAAGCTATATGTTGACACTTAAAAAAATAATGAAACTACACATGCAACCAATTCTATTGCAGCGAAGATTGTTATCAAGTTCAAGGGATACTGTTCATCATTTTAAGTTTCCTAGTCAAATAGATGGAAAAAGATTCAGAACCCAATTTTCACACACTTTAATTAGCATGTATTTGATAATATGTTTTACTAGTTGAATATGTATGTGAAGAATAAATGTAATTCAATACGCCTTAGAAAAAGTTTACTAAATTGCATTTGTATTGCCCTAAAAAGATTGCATAATATTTGTTGAAAAGTCTCAGAAATTTCTTATTGAAAATTATTTCCTGGAATTCAACCAAACTTAACCTCTAAATTAATTAAAAACCCGCTGCATTAACCAATTTTTGACGTTACGAAATCGCAGAATTATATTATTATTATTATTTATTTAATTTTTTTTTTCTATTATAAATTTTTCACATCTCTTTTACTGCATTTGTACAGCGAAATCTTACCTGAATATGTTTCGGTTTAGTTGGTTCTACTCTCATTTTGTGCACACGAGGGCTAAACAGACCGGGACATGCAGTTTAACGTGGATTCCGAACCACTAACAAACATCCATGACATTTCCAGGACTCGAGCCTGAAGCCTATGTTACCAAAAGCCAGAGCGCTAGCCAATTGGCCATCAGGTTATCTGAATACGACAAAAAAAAATGCATTTATTATCGCATGATAATTTTCCATAACGATTAGTAGTACTTTTTTTAGACAGATTTTAGGTTTTATTTTTGTTTACTTTTCCTCATAAATAGACGACAGTACCTGCTGAAAAATTTTATGAACCTTTTTCTTTTTACCTGCACATATCAGTAAATTGTCATCAAGAGGTAGAGGTTGACGGAGTCAAACTATTAATTAAAGTGTGATGAGCCTTAAATGGCAAAAGCTTTAAAAAATTTCATGCATCGCAAAAGTAATTTTTTTGGACTGAAGTTGCGTTTCGCAATATTTTTTAATTCAAATAAAAATGAATAATTTTTACCATTTTTTTTCTTATTTAGACTTTTATAAGAGCAAAAATTAAAATTTTTATTCATTTTCTTCATGTAGAAAAAGGTTTAATCTTAATTAGTTAATGTTGAATCACTAAGTTCTAGTACCTTCAAAGATCAAATAATTTTTGAAGATAATGATGCTTCATTTTCATTTATAAATGTCTTGGAAAAGAATATGGACATAATGAACTTTTAATTTCATGGATCTGAATTAATTGTGCTTTTAAACGAAATGAGCTTCTAATTATAATACTTGAATTTCAAACTAGTAAATTCGGTTGCCCTTTTAAAATAGCTATAAAATATACAATTTAAAATGAAAAACGCTGCGTTTACATTTATCGTTTTTAATAACTTTTAATTATAGTTTTGTTTATCAATACTTTTTATTGAATATTTTTTAATTTTCTATTAAAAATTGCTTAAAATATTTTATTGTAATTTAAATCTATAAATATAGTTTTAAAATTTATAGTTTATTGTTAAAATTGAAAAAATTCGACGTTTATGAAATCTCGTCAGTAAAATGTAGAATAATTTTTTTCGAATTAATATTTAAAAATTAAATTTCTACTGCCATTTATAAAAAAATAATAATAGTATTTCAAATAAAATGAATGATATTATAAAGAAATAAAATAATAAGCCATTTTAAATGTTGGGAACAGGTTTAACCTTTTTATATTTGATGTTAAGGGTAAAAAAAATTTTAAACTGAAGAGAATTCTTTTTTCCCGAAATGCTGAAATAAAATATTTCTATTTCATAAAAATATATGAAACCCTAATTTTATTCGACTTTTTGTATTTTCTTTCTCATTGTTAATTAAATTAAATTAAATTTAAATTTGTGTACTTTACTACTATGATGTGAATGATAGTATAGTGATTGTAGCTATGATTGCGTATATGACAGTATATGAGGATTGATCTAACCTTATGCTTGATATATATGATCTGATATATACAAATAGGAAAATTTGTGAAATTATATATAATTATGATTAATACACATATGTATAGTAGTGTTTTACAAATGTAATAATTTTTGTATTCGAATATTTAAACTGATCTTCATTACTTTTATACATTGTTATTGATTATTTTACAGTATAATTCATATCAAAGGTAGAAAATGTCGCTCTATGTTGAGTTAACTTAAGTTTCCATTAAAGATTGAAATTCTTTTTTTTTTTTTTTTTTTATGGAATCATTTTTAGTAAACTATGTACCTAATATTCTGCTTTTCAGTAGCGTGATGGCCAATTAGTTAGATTTTAGCCATTAGTAACACAATCTTCAAGTTCGAATCCTGGTGGTGGATTGTTGTTTGTTATTGGTTCGGAATCCACATTAAACTGTAGGTCCCGATCTAATTAATCTAAAGTGTGTAAAAGATGACTGTAGAGCAACAAGCCAAACCTATTTTGCTGGCAACTGGCAACTGGCGTACCGATTACGGAGTACCAACAGGGGGAAATACCCCTTAAACCTCCTCATCTTAATTCATAGATATGATTGGAATTTTAAATGGCTGCTTAATTATTGTTAGTAAGATTACAGATAAATGTTTCTAAAAATTCAAATTAAGTAGGTACTCAAAAAAAACAAAAGAAAAATACTATTTATAAAAAAGTAAGATAAAAAATAAAAGAATTTAAAAGTTAAGTTTTAAATTCGCTACAATATATTTTGCTTTGCAGATCTTATGCTGCGTTTGCATTTATTTTTAAAGATTCCAATTAAATACTTTCTATTTTCTTTCTTTTTATTAATTGAATTAAATAAAATCTAAATTTGTGTATTTTATTATTATGATGTGATCTCATGATTGCATAGTATACGTTCTGTTAGATACAAATACAAAATTTTGAGAAATTGAGGAGTAAATATCGGGATTATTTGAGACTGCATTAAGATTATTCAATGCATTTATTATTGCCTGTATTGACGCAAACTCGAACTCCCTTCTTTGAATTTGATGTGATTACAATGATAGCCTTTTAACCTTTCCAATATATCCAATTCCCATTTAACCTCTTCCGAAACAACTCTGCATACTTTTTTCCATTGAATTCTACTCAGTATCCAAATCTACAGATAGTCTTCTTTTATGTTCAGAAAGAAAATAATCCGTATTAGTTTCTAATCTGTCTTATCCTGTATGTACGCTATTAGACTCAAAGAGGTCACACTTCTTTGATTATTCTCTAAAATTCATCAAAGATTTAAATTATTTTTATTATTTATCTAGAAGATGACAGAAAATCTGGGGGAAAAAATCTTAATCTAGAATTCTAGTTTGTGGTTGTTTTTTTTTTTTTTTTTTTTTCCCCTGCACTTATTTGATTTTCCACAATTGATTACCTGTCTTCTCTATACGAATAATGTAACAAATGTAACATGTATACGTAATGTATATGTATATGTAACAAATAATTTTTTCAATAGGTTTATAATAATGACCAATCTCTTTGGTGCGGTATTTTCTCTTTGTGCGTGTACTAACGCACACCCACACTCCATTCTTTGAATTTGATGTGATTACAATGATAGCCTTTTAACCTTTCCAATATATCCAATTCCCTTTTAACCTTTTCCAAAACAACTCTGCATTCCTTTTTCCATTCAATTCTACTCAACATCCAAAGCAACAAATAGTCTCCTTTTATGTTCAGAAAGAAAACAATCCATGTTAGTTTCTAATCTGTCTTAACCTGCACGCTATTAGACTCAACAGTTCTTTGATTACTCTCAAAAATTCATCAAAGATTTAAATTTTTTCATAATTATTATTATTTGTCCAGAAGATGATAGAAAATCACAATCTAGAATTCTAGTTTGTGATTTTTTTGCTACACATATCTTATTTCCCACAATCAATAAATTGTCTTTCTATCACTATACGAATAATATGTATATGCGACAAATAATTTTCTCACTCATGTGTTTATGAAATCACACACCACCACAATAATACCACACCAATCTCCCTGGTGTGGTATTTTCTCTTTGTGCGTATATTGACGTACGGATCACACTTCTTCTTCCACTTCTAAACTCCATTCTTTGAATTTGATGTGATTACAATGATAGCCTTTTAACCTTTCCAATATATCCAGTTCCCTTTTAACCTTTTCCAAAACAACTCTGCCTACCTTTTTCCATTCAATTCTACTCAACATCCAAAGCAACAAATAGTCTCCTTTTATGTTCAGAAAGAAAATAATCTATGTTAGTTTCTAATCTGTCTTATCCTGTACGTGCGCTATGAAACTCAAACGGGTCAAACTTCTTTGATTATTCTCAAATATTCATCAAGGATTTAAATTATTTTCATTATTATTATTATTTATCTAGAAGATGACAGAAAAGTTCGAAAAAAAATTCATATTCTAAAATTCTAGTTTGTGATTTTTTTTGCCACACATATTTTATTTCCCACAATCGATAAAATGTCTTCTCTATTACTATACGAAGGGCATGTATATGCAACAAATAATTGCATCACTCGATGTGTTTATAATAATGACCAATCTCCCTGGTTTGGTATTTTCTCTTTGTGCGCATATTGACGCACGGATCACACTTGAATTTGGTGTGATTACAATGATAGCCTTTTAACCTTTCCAATATATCCAATTCCCTTTTAACCTTTTCCAAAACATATCTTTTCCAAAGCCCACTTTTTCCCATTGAAACATCCAAAGCAACAAATAGTCTCCCTTTATGTTCAGAAAGAAAATAATCCATGTTAGTTTCTAATCTGTCTTATCCTGTATGTATGCTATTAGACACAAACGGAATCAATCCACGAATCAATTTACCACGCTTTTATACGCAAGATAGCACCATTTATATGGAAGCATTCTATTTCTTCGGATGCAAGATAATCTTATTTGCAAGACTTGATTAAAATAGCATCATTCCTTTGAGTACCAACAGGTAAATTTACTTTCTGTTGTGTGCAGGAGACAGCTCACAGGAGGTGACTTCTTAAGACTTGACAAAAGTCGGAGATAAGGGGAAGACATTCCTTTGTGGTACTTGATAGTGACTCAAAGCAGCTGCGGGGGGAACCGATACTTCTTTAAGAGGATGAGCTACTGAAAGCCGTTTTAGGAGTGGTATGCATGACATACGGTTCTGCCTTTGTGCATTCACACCTGTTCTTACACAGTTCTACGGGTAGAAAGGGGTAAACCTTTCTGAGTCTCGTTGCTGGGAAGATAAATCGACTTAGCCATTGAAGTGAATGTCAGGAACAAACAAGAGGAAGGGTCCGGTCACTATTCACACAAACAATACAACTTGTAACAAAGGATTGCCAAAGGAGGGGTGAAACTTCGGCACGTGCTTTCAGTGAGGATGGATGAGAAAAGGCAGGTATTTTTTGTTCGACATGCCAATTAAAATGACAGGGAAGGCGACACATTTTAAAGGAAAGATTCAGAAGAAAAATGTTAAGCTGCAGAAACGGTTTACAGGTCATATACAAAAAGAAAAAGCAATCAGTTTGATAAAAAAATTTGAAAGAAATTTGTTTATTACATGATGTTAATAGTTTTGCGTAAATTTATTGAAATGTTTATTTGAGTTGATTTAATCCAACACAAAGTAGACGAATGTAGTGTGAAATAAATTAAAAAGAAACAGAAAATTTGTTGAGATAATTTAAAAATTCTAGAACTGCAATATGCTTCAAGCAAGGGTTAACAACTGAAAACATTTATTGATGTAAATAATATGTATGATGAATAATATATATTACGTGTCAATTAGGGTTAGTTGCTGTTGAAGTAGAATTTATACATTGATAGTGTAAATGAAAAAAATGGTCCATTAATAATTGATAGTGAGCATATTTTACAAATAATTTAAATTAAAAAATTCAATTAAGTATTAATTTAAGCTGGAAAATGAAAAATGTTGGAATTTAATCAAAGAATTAGTTTTTTTTTTGACATTTGAAAACAAAAGAATCTTTACTTCTTCAGTTACTGAATTGAATTATGTATGCAATTAAAAAAAGGTTTTTATTTGAATTAATAGTTGCAAAAAAAATGCAAAGATTGAAAAACATTTACATTTCTCTTAATGTTTCTATTTAGGAAGTATATTTTTAATCTATGCACACACACACACACACATATATATATATATATTATGTGTGTATGTCCTCTCATGTATGGTTACAATTTACAGAATGTCTCCGAAATTGGCAGGTATACGTGTATAACAAATATTTAAAAAGAAAAAAAATGAGTGAATCAATATTCGTTAAGAGATGACCAAATTAGGCGAATATTTCATAGTTGATATTTTGTTTTTCTGCTGTTTTACTATTCATAGACAAGGTGATATAAAATATATAAATAAATAAACACACTAACCAATGACTTGGAACCACCTAAAATTTTATTTAATAAATAAGATAAAATTTGCATTACTATTTTACTTATGTATGCACCCTGTATGTGCTAGTATATCATAATTTTCAAAAATTTTACAAATTACTACTATTGTAATGCATTAATAAAAACTCTTCTTACCATAATTTCATCTTTTCTTTTACTTTCTTACAATTTTGATAATGTTCCTTTATCCGAAGAAATCAATTATTATTTTGTTTATAATTTATTTGAAAAACAATGTTTCCTCGGTATTATGTACAAACAAATTGGAATTAAAGAACTTATTATTAAAAGAAGGGCAAATTGAAATTATATAAAATATTTCCCATTCTTTTAGTTTTCCTTTTTATATTCATACACTTATATCACATAAAAATTAAAAAAAAAAAAAAAAAAAAAAAAAAAACGCTTTATCTGTTTAAAAAATGTGTCTTTTCTATCTTTTTGGCACCATTTCATCTGCTATCTTTGTTATTTAAATACAAATGGAATTCTTTTTGATACACTACTGAATGAACATCCTGTTATTCTTATTTAAATGTGCACTTCTTTTCATCGAAAAATTGTTCAGTGAGTGACATAGTTGACCTACATACGTTTTAGCTACAAATAGTGAGTTCCAATCACATGTGCGTTACATAAAAAAATAGAAAAACCAGATAATAAATTATTCATATCAAAGATTCATTACATTATTTTTCATTAAATATGTTATTTATGGGTTGAAAATCTTGCAACAAATTATTTTTCACGTATTGAAAATTTTCGATTTTATTTTTAGAATTGAGTGTGATGGTTTCATTTTACGTATTTTTCCTCCTTTTATTGCTGTTTATATTCATCCAAGGAATGGATAACTTCTTTGGTCTCACACTCTAAATTGATTTTATGCATAAATCTAAAACCACGTGAAGTTCTAGTCACATAGTACTTTATTTATTAATTTTAATGTCTTGACATATTGCTCCATTTGTACTATGATCGACAATATGTTATCAAGAGATTCTGTGTTCTTTATTCTATCTTAAATAGTCATTCCTCGTAAAAACACCATATTCGATTGGTTTTTATTTATTATTTTTCAGTGACAATTAATGAATCTTAAAAGATTTTGTTTAGTTTGTCTCTCTATGGTCATTTTTTGCACATATTAGGTTAATTAGAGCGGGACCTACAGTTTAACGTAAATTCCGAATTACTCACTCTCTCTAGCCTTACGACTTTGTTAAATGCATTATTATTTATTTCTGAATTTTGTTCTAATAAAATTGTCATTTAATTATTTAACTTCATTATTGGTTTCCTTTCAAACATAATTCGAATTACCTCCTTCATTATTGGTTTGAAATCGAACGCCACTAGAGTTTGTAAGGACCTTTTTAGTACAATATTTTAACATATAATGTTTCGTATACTCAAAAAGTTTTATTACAAAATTCCAATTAGCTTCAGAATTTCAGCAAATTTTTTTAAATAAGGTCAATATCTTAATTTAATTTAATTGGATCTTGAATGATTACAAAAAAAAGGTGCAAGAAATATTAACATAATTTTTTGAAGAAATATTAGTAAATGAAATGATAAAAAAAAAATTAATATTTTACATAAATAATATTAACTAGATACTTGTTATAGCTTTTTCGCAATTGTACCAATCTTTAATGGCAATCTCTTTGAATCTTTATCTGTTCATGATATCTATATTTCTATACACTGACATTGAATGACTACGTGTTATTTGCCTTATAAATTTGATTTTATTTTGCCTTATTTATGTTATTTGCCGTATAAATACTTCTAATATCTAGGTAAATTTTATCTTTAGTTGAAAATTCAGTTTCAATCCTTGACTTGAAGTTTCACACAATATCTTGCTAACATTATCATTTACAACACACAATGCTTAAATTCGATGAAAATAGTAGAAGATGATAAATAGGATTGAAGCAAAAAAGAAATGTTTATTCGTCTATTCACTGTCTAATTCTAAACATATAATTTTCTTTTACAATTTCTGTTCAATCCTTGACTATCAATATTACTTTCATATTTACCGCGCTTTGGTAAACTTGGACAATCAGTAAAAGATGGATCGCTTTTAGTGTACAACAAAAGAATTGCGGGGATATTTTGAAAAACTCCCCACTACACACAAAATGCGACACGATACATATCTTATGAGTGCTCTAAATGACAGTAAAAACGAACTTCCGAACTTTTGCAGAAATATAAGATAAATGATTTTTGAGGCTACAATACGGGAAAAGTGTTCCTCTTTGTGAAAAGGTATTTCCAAAACTATTTTGGAATGCGAGCCTAATCTAAAGCATTCTTTCCATATCAGCATCGATTTGAAAGAAATGAAATCATTTATGTTATTGAAGGTTATCATTTGAAAGCATTTATATCCAGATAACCAGAAAATTTGCATAAGATAAGCTTTCTTTAAATCGCCATGTTTACGATACCGCATATAAATTTGGTGCAAAGCAAACGGTATGGATAAGTTTTAGGGTAGGGGGCCTGATGGCGAAGGGGCTGGCGCTCAGTACCACAGTCCCAGCGGTGCCATAGATATTTGTAGTGGTTCGGAATGCACTTTAAACCGTAGGTTCCGGTCTAATAGGGTCGTAGAGCGTTACGGGGGTATTGTTACTCCGCGTCCGTAACTTATCTTCAAGCTACATGCACCTCCTGGGTAGTGCTAAGTGAGTAAGTCTGTGCAGCGCTTGCCTTGAGGAATCAAAGACAACTGTCTAAGTGTTTGCCAACTGCACTATAAAAACAAAGTTTTAGTGTTATTTTACAATGACTTTTATTCATCGAATTACCGTTTAGTTTGTCACTCTACGGTCATTTTTTGAGCACTTTGTTAGCACGTTATTTAGACCGAGACCTACAGATTAATGTGGATTCCGAACTACTCACAAACATCCATGTCACCACCAGGATTTGTATCTGAAATGTGTGGTATCAAAGGCCAGAGCGTTAGCCAATTGGCCCCAGCCACCTCGAATTGCCGTAGTTAGTTCTTAAAGAGCAATAAAAAAAAAATTCAAATGAAAAAAATTGGTCATTTTAAGAAAAGAAAATTTAAATATGAATTACTATGAATATTATTATGCAAGTTTATTAAATAATAATATTGAATAATTATATCTATTATTATATGAATATTAATATTAAATCATTTATTTGAAACATGAATCACATGTTACTCATAATGACATGTAATTATCCGAAGGTTAAATATAAAACTATAAAAGCGGCAATAAATCCGCAGTTATTAAATTTCCTCCTAAAAATAAAGCTTAATGGGATAAATCATACTCCCCATATCAAACAGTAAGGATACATAAGCTATAATGTGATCCGATCAACTAGAATAACATATTAAAGAATTGAACTGAATTTGAGCTCATTAAAAAAAATGTTATGGGCTTCGGATATTCAAGGACAAATGTACCATTCATTCCTTTCTCTTCTTCAGACAGAAAATCAGAAAATAAAATGTAGTTTTTGTTCTTTTATTTGTTTCCAGATCGCAATATCATGCCATTTGTTATATATTTTCAAAATGAAAGTTTTACAATATCATTTAATCACGAATCACTGTTATTTATATCTGTATTCAACCTTCGAATAGCCTTGAAGACGACTTAGTAAAGAAGATATGATTATTTAAAATATTTTATTTCAAGTTTATGAATTTTAATAAAATATAATAATTATTACATAATCTGCCAGTAGCCAGACGGCCTTGGCCCAAAATGGGGCTGTTGCACCAATGAAGAAGAATTTATTGCATATTTCTTTTCTATATACGTCCTAAAGCACTAATTCTTCTAATATGTGAGTACTGAAAGTTTGCAAAAAATTCAATCATAATTTGCAAACAGATGTTAATGGGTTATAAAAATTCTGATCTTGATATATAGATGAAGTAATACAAATAACTTATTTCTTGAGACTTTATAGACAGATTTTAAATTACTTTCGAGAATTTTCCACATTAATTAACTCATTACGATAAAAATTCGCGCACCAATAAATGATTGTCGAACCGCTACGGAACATGGCATGAAATTTTCTTTCATGGATATATATATAGAAATAATTAGAATTGTAACACGACTGCTCTTTACGAAAGGCCAATAGAAGACCTTGAGGTGCTATGCAACTAATCTGATTCAGAGGAACCCTTTTTCATCAGAGATGTCCTGATATTAACAAAGGACTCAGAGTTAGAGAGAAGGGAAGACTCATTAGAGGCTGAGTAATCAATTCAGCGAATTGACCGCTGACTCTGCTGTTCTGACAATAAAGGAAGTATTGGATAACTAGACGAGTAGGAATTCACAAACATGTTGCTCTGTATTGTGACGACCTGTAAACGGGAAGACCTCAAGCACGAAGCCGACTGCATTATTGTCCAACCGCAACCAGGCGACACAATCTTTAACAGACCCTGTGTATGTCTGCGGCATTTCGAGGCGCTTCGCTGACATTCGTTTAATATAGTGACACACATTAAGTGTGCTGACGCTGATTTGTATGTCACATTGGAGTTATGCGTTCACTGATGAGATGCGTGTTCATGTACAAATATGACTCCAATTTGCTTTTTCATTAATTTATTTAACACAATTAATACAAAAATACCTGACAACACATACAACTCACATATGAATCTTTAAAAATCTATTTATAGCATAATTTCAAATCTGTTTATACCAATTCCAAATGTCTTGCCAATTTCAACACCAATCTGATGCATTATTCCAACAAATGGGCAAGATAGGCGTTAGGGTTTTCCCTCTTGCAGGGATTATCAAGTACCCTTGCCTAGAGATACCGCAAATAATGGACTGCGTTTAAGTAGAGATGTTAGTGATTAAATTTGATTCAATTTCAGCTCTCACGAAAATCATGTTCGGATATTCTGTGGTGAATACTTTAATGCTGCCTTACACAACACACCTAGTATGATGACATGGTTGACATGACCATTAACATTGATACTCGACTTTATATAACACCATAACAAGAGGAATATTCCAACAAGATAATGGTCAAGGAAACTCAACAAGGGTATCAGAGGATTGCCTCTTTGGTCCACGATCCGCAAATTGCCACTAATTAAAAAGTTGTAGGATCACCCGGTGCCGACAAGTTGAGTAACAAAGGTTTGATTTGTCACTCTACTGTCATTTTGTGCACACTTTGGGCTAATTAGAACCTACAGTTTAACGTGGATTCCGAAGCACTAACAAACATCCATGACACCGCTGCAGACTGTGGTACCCAAGGCCAGAGCGCTAGCCAATTGGCCATCAGGCCGCTGGGTAACAAAGGAGTTTGGTCGAATTAAAGGCACGCTGAGAGAAATTGTAGAAGGGGGTATTACGGGACGTATAAGAAACCTGTATGCTTCAGTAGCTCTGGCGCTCGGTATCACAGGTTTCGGATTCGAGCCCGGCTGGAGCCATGGATGTTTGTAGTGGTTCGGAATACACTTTAAACCATAGGTCCCAGTCTAACATGATCGTAGAGCTTCGTGAAGGTTTTGTTACTCCGCGTCAATAGCTTATCTCCAAGCTACACGCAGCTCCTGCGTAATGCTAATTGAGTAACGCTAGTGCAGCGCTTGCCTTAAGGCATCCAAGACAACTGTCCAAGTGTTTGCCAGCTGCATTAGAACAAAAAAAGGCTTTAGATATCGAGCTCTAGAGTTTGGGATTACTGATCTAATCTTTGATCTCTGATTTCTTTAAATAACTAGCATTTTATCTCTCTTGTATCTATTATTTTTAGTTAAATACAATAAAAAAAATGCACCTTATTTGGAATTTTTAAAAAAGAACTATATCAAGGGCACAACTTAGTTGACACAGGTGCTAAAACATGAAAGTTTAGAAAATGATACTCTTCTTCTTCATTGGCGCGACAGCCTCATGGTGGGCCAAAGTCATCTGCCTACTTTAAGATTTCGAGACAAAAGATGTTTTTATGGGGTGGGGTTGTCAGCCCTACTCTCAACGTTCTACAACCATATTAGACTAAAACCTACGGCTTAAAATGGATTCCGAACCACTACAAACATCCACGGTACCACCGGGTCACAATTTGTGTCCCCAAGCACCAGAACGCTAGTCAGTCGGCCATCAGAACCCTAGAAAATAACCTTCATTAACTGAAAGGAACTTATATGTTTTTAGATTAGGACATGTTCCTGAATATTTTCTTTAAAAGATAAGAGGTGAAAAGCGGAAAAATTTCTTTTAAGAAACCATAAAGAATAAATTTAACAATTTTTTTTTTTTAACATTTAAGAAAGGTTGTACTTTTTTAAAGAGTATAAAAGTAATTTTAGCTTCCCTGTATAAGACATCTAGTTCACCTATTAAATTCTGAAGTCACTCAAGTGCAAAGAAATAATAAAAACCATGACAGCAAAATAGAATGGGTATTATCAATTTTCTATTCATAAACGATAAAATTTATTTAAAATATGTCACAGGCTGTCCTTCCATTCTTGGGTATATCTGGAAACCTTAATGGGATTATATCACATGACACACCTTAGCTGGCGCAGGCGCAGAAAAAAAAAAAGGAAACTGAGTTTAGCAGATGATATAAATTAACACCTGACACCGTGAGACTGAAATGAACGTGTGCGATTTATAGACTAGGACACGCACCTGAAAGTTTTCCTTGAAAAAATGAAAAGTGAAAAGCAAAAAAATTTCTTGTAAAAAAAAAATTATACAGTATAAATTTAACACGGGTTTTTTTGTGTTTTTTTAACGTTTAAGAAACCATAATTTTTGTTTTTCTTTTTGAAGAACGTAAAAATAATTTTAATTTCACTGTTTGCGAAATCTAGTTCCTAAAGGCATTCATATGCGAAGGAATAAAAAAGACTATGACAAATTACAAGGCAATTATTCATTTTCATGTTCTGACCTTTGGTACCACAGACTTCATGTTCGAATCCTGAGTGGTTCGGAATCCACGTTAAACTGAGGATTGGAAAAAAGTTGGTATAAGTGCATTGTATCCGGAGGGGATTACTTTGAAGGCAGTAAATGACAAAATTTATTTCCAAGAAAATCACATCCTTAGGTATATGTATAATTTTCAAGTGGGCACTGGATCATGTGCTACACCTTAGCTGGCGCAAGTGCAAAAGCAATATTAGTGCTTATTATTTATTTATATATTTAAACGTAAAATAAACAAATAATTTAGCCCATGCCTTTGAGAGGTTGCCAGTGAAATGTCCAAATTTCAGGTTAATACACGTACCTAAAAGTGTTTCTTCAAAAAATAAATGTTAATTAGAAAAAAATTAATAGAATATTAATAATTTTAAGGGAGCACATATTTTTTTAAACGACAATTATTTTAAGGGAACACAGTTATTTTAAAGAAAATGGAAATAATTTTAAGGTAGCTTTTTTTTTTTTTTTTTTTTTTTTTTTTTTTTTTTTTTTTGAAAGAAAGTAAAAAAAATTTTATGGGAGCACAATTTTTTTAACAGAAAGTGAAAATAATTTTCAGGGAGCACAATTTTTTTAAAAGAAAGTGAAAATACGTTTAATTTATCTGTATAACTAACTCCCTTGACAATATCTGAAGCCAATCAAGCGTAAAGAAATAATAAAAACCCAGACAAATTACACGACAATTATCCATTTCCATTCGTAAACTAGAAAATCTATTAAAAATCGACAGTTGGTTGTTTTTAAAAACAAAAAAACACTCTTTTTCCAAAACGCACCTGATAAAACAAACTGTCTAATTTGAATGGTGATTTATCATTCTCCTATCATAACACAAATGCAACACAACTGCACCTAAAAAAATTATTCAACAGCTGAGGTTTCAAGGAGCGGTAGCATCAAAAAGAACTCAAACAAATCAAATAAAAAAGAAAAACAAAAGAATTCCCTCTCGACGTATTTCACTACTGAGAAACCTACCAGGTAAAATGAACTAAAAGAAAGAAAAGAAAGAAAGGAAAAAACTAGGGAAGACAGAAGGTAAAAAGAAAAAAAAATTAAGCCTGCCTTCGGCGACGTGTTGTCGCATATGGGCGTGGTCGCGGTTTGGCTCTTTTTTCATTTGTTCACACCGCCGACCACGCCTCCTCGGCGATAAAATGACAACATCAATCGCCATCCGACGTCGCGAAACAACCTTCGCCATGCCGCCATTGTCTTACGCCAAATTTGTCCCCTCCTTCATATAAAATACGCCACTGGCTTTGGCTTAATTATTCTTGATGTTTCGCTTGGCGGGATAATTTTTCACTGCTTCGTGCTTGAATAGTTTTTGCGAAAAGAGATGCAATAAATCCCATTATATATATATATATATATATATAGTAGGAAAATGCATTTTTTTTAGGTTTGGTTATAGAGGAAATGTCAGATTTTTATTAATGATTTAGATGGTCTTTTATAGTACCGTGTAAGAAAGACCACTTGGGTTGCATTAAATTTAAATGATTAAAAGTATAATCTACCATAAAATAATAAGTTTTTACGAAAGCATTTGAGTATTTCTTTATTGTTTCAAGGCCACTCAAGGTAGTGTAATAAATTTTAATTTATGGGATTTGAAATTGTGCTTAACATTGGTTTAAAGAGGTGAAAAGGAATCTTCCTTTAAATATACAATTCAACACAAACCGCATTGTTTTCTCCAAAAGTGTTTTAATTATTATTATTATTTACTTTTATACTATATTAGTTTTTTTTTTTTTTTTCCCAAGTAGAAATCATTTAATTAATTGAAACTAAACAGCAAATGGGCCTGATGGCCGAGTGGCAAGTGCTCTGACGCTTGCTGCCCCAGATTTCGGGTTCGGGTGCTGGCAGTGCCATGGATGTTTATAGTGGTTCGGAATTCACTTTAAACCGTAGGTCCCTGTCTAATCTGACTGTAGAGTGTTTAGTGTAAGGCTGTAACCCTACCTTATATAAAGAAAACATCTTCTGTCTCGAAATCTGAGAGCATGCAGACTGCCTTGGCCCATCATGGGGCTGTTACGCTAATGAAGAAATACCAAAATATTCTTTATTGTTTTAAGCTATTTTTAAATTGCTTAACTGATTACCTTAAAAATGGAGCATTTGTATTTAATAATAGACAATTAAATTTCAAGCATAAACTTTACTACGGTAAAAGCTAATCCAAGGTAAACAAAACCGTAACAATTTAAAGTGAAGAAGGGAACATAACACTTTTTTTTTATATATAACTTTGTCAAATCCTTCCCCCAGACGAAAAAAAAAAAAAGTGTTAAAAACTATTTTAATTGTATTTTGAAGCTTTATGTGTAATGAATGAAATATCTTATTAAATAAATGGTTCCTATGGGTTTATGTACAATTTCATTCAGATTGCTCGCATTGTTCCTTTCTTGCACCGGAAAAAAGATTACGTTTTTCAGCAATTCGTGGTTTTACAAAACCCACAAATAGACCACTAATGGCACATTTCCCTTTGCCACGTAATTTATACAACTGTAATAAAGAGGTTACCCCTCTACTTAGAAAAAAAGCTTGGGGGTAGGGGGAAGAATAGAAAGAGAAAAGCCAATTCTACAGGTGGTTGCCAAATCCTTACCTTTTATTTTGCTTACTCAACTATTAGTAAGGTTCTACAACTTAAATTTAAGCTTTAAATTTGATTTATTTTTTACATTTTTTTTGGAATATATTTAGCTGCATTAGATTTTTTTAAATGGGCCTAATGTCTGAGTGACTAGCACTCGGTGCCACAGGTTTTGGGTTCGAGGTCCCGGCGGTGCTATGGATGTTTGTAGTGGTCCGGAATTCAATTTAAACTGTAGGCCCCGGTCTAATAGGATTGTTGGGCGCAGAGCTGACAATCTTACCCCTCCTGTCTTGGAATCTGCCAGTAGGCAGCCGGCCTTGGCCCACCATGGGGCTGTTACGCCACAAGTAAAAGTCACTTTTATGGTATTAAAAAACTTAATATTTACTGTATTGTAAGTTTTAATCCATTGGAACAATTAAAATTTGAATACATATGTATATACATATGAAACGACAAATTGGTCAATATATTATTGCTCAAAATATTGTCATTATATAATTGGCCAATATGCCATTAATTAGGTTCTAACACTCGTACTGTGCTACAACCTAATTTTAAATTTTAATTATGATTCCATTTTGTTTTATTTAATAGTCAATTGGTTTTTAATCCTCAAACACAAATAAAATTGATTATTTTTATGGCATTAGCACGCATTAAAATTTACTACGTAACTATGTTACAAATTTTATTGCAGTAGTACAATTGAATGAAAATTTCGAAAAAAAAATTTTTTTGAAATGATCTATCACTATAAATTTTGAAATGATTTACTCAAATTTTTCAAATTTGAGAAATTTAATATCTGGACAATCAAATATCTGGATATATATATATATATATATATACTTAGTAAAATTAAATTTGTAATTTAAACATTGGACAAAAATAAATGTAATTATAATTAACAATTTATAGTATTTACATCATTACCATAATTGTATAAAAATAAAAAGGATCAAATATAAAGGTCAAATGTGAGGTAATAACGTAAAATAACAATAATCATCGTGACTTGAAAACAACTACCTGTAATTTTCGTATATGCTAATTTAGCCATTCATTTCTGGCACTAAACAGTAGCATACGAATAACAGCACTTGATTATCTTTTATATCATCGTATTCTTATTTAATGGTTGGTTTGCAATGACTTAATAAATTCATTCAAATATTGCTTCCACATGTTTGCTAGCAACACATTTAAATACCACGCAAACCCTAAATGAAGGCAGCTTATAGATGCCTCATGAATAACTCATCAAATTATGTTATTTTTAGTGCCCTTTTTTAAGAATACAAAGGACTCTTGGTCTCTGTAAACCCGAATCATTTAGATGGTAATCAGTTAAAGCCTTTAACAATCACGCTAAGCGTTATTTACCATTTTTTTTCACGGTATTGTCAATGCTACGTAGAATAGAAAACAAATTTTGAAGATTTATGACCTTTTACAAATGATCCTTTTTTTTTTTTTTTTTTTTAAATCAAGCAAATGATTCAGTATTTTTGACATTAAATTTTAAATTTAGAACATTTAGAAAATCTTTTTTTTTAACTAGGTAGAGATTAGTGAGTGGATATTCAAAAGGTTTTCTAAATTTGAAATTTGAGTGTTTTGGTAACTAAATTTTTGTCATCTTGTTCAAGTTGACTATTTTTTTTATTTAAAAAAAATTAAGGAAATATTAAATATTACAATTATATAATATAATTAAGGATATATATTGGTATTTTATTGATAGCTGGGAGCAAATTCCGACAACATCAGTTGTTTTTTTTTATTTAGTTAACGACGAAACAAAACAGTAATCTAAACAATTTAGAAAATTAAACAATTAGTTTTAATAAAACATCTAAATCATTTCATTAATATTTATTCATAAACTTTAACTGAAAAAATAATAACCTGCTTTATTTATCGGTGTATATATATTTGAATGTGGCAATAACAAATTTTGGTAACTTTTTTTTCCTATTAGTTAAAATAAATAAAAACGATTTATATGGAATTGCTTTTTAAGATGAGGAGGACTGGGAATACATTTCAGAAAGATTCAGAATTCTGATGTCCATTTCTTATATATTATTACTATATATTTCCGAATTTAAGCCGAATCGTGTATAAAGCGAGAATATCTGTTTTCCTTCAAATCCCGTATATAAGCCGAAATGGAAAAAAAAAATCTTGTAATGTTCATTATTTATATATTGTATTATTTCTAGTGTATATTTTGGTGTTTTATTTTTTGCTGGGGTAAAATTTTTGTTTAACAACATCAAATTTTTCTTTTGGTGGCGACGCAACAAACCAGCAATATAAACAATTTAGAAAATTAGGCAACTCATTTTAATAAAACATATAAATCATTTCATTAATATTTTTTTCATAAACTTAGATTGAAAAAATAATAACCTGCTTTATTTTTCGATATGTAATTTATAAGTGCTTGCATATAAGTGCTTCGCATATAAGTGCTTTTTTATCCCTTTAACTTTAGAAAATGCTCAATAAAATTCTAGACTTATACACGGAAATTTACGATATTCATTTATAATCATTATCCTTTTTAATCAAATGAAATTATCATCTTATCCGTTTTAATAAAATGGAATTATCATCTTATCCTTTTTTAATAAAATTAAAATAGAATTATCGCATCTGTTAAGCTTTAACAGAATTAATTTTTTGTATTATTTTTATGTGTTATTTTTATTGTATTTCTTTCTGTATCATGGCAATCTTCTAGTTGCTATACACTTTTGAGAAAATTTACAAAACATAATTTTTTTTTAATATTCAAATAGCTATAAAAACAAATATAAAAAAGCAACTTACAAAATTTAATTGAATTTGTACAAAAACAAGCCAACCCACACACAAAACGAGCGATATTTCAATTTTTTTTGCTGAACATTTCATTCCAGACGATTTGATTTCAATTGAGCTTCTTTTATCCCATTCTAATTTAAATAAATAAAAATGATCGATTTAACTTAAGCGTTTTCTTGTGAGCTCGACTCCTCCCTTATACCACCCCTAAGAAAAAGACAAACGATAATTTTTTTATTTATTTATTAAAGAAAAATAAGGCGGAAGAACAAAGCACACTTATTAACCAATCCAGAACGGACACATCACTAGCCACCATCAAAAAATCGTTTGGCAATTCTGACAGGACACATGATCCATCGTCCCTGTCAACGATATGAACGATTGTCGGAATTCTCCACCCTTTCTTCCCTCCCTCAATCATTCCCCCCCTCTCACCGATTTTTTTTTTTTTATTATGTGAACTGCTGTTTTTATTTTAACATCTGGAATGGCAATTACTTCTGAAAACACGGCCGGTTTTCGCTCTCTTCCTAGAAGGCCTGAAAATCCACCTATAATTATACGCGAAATGCCTGGGGTCTGCCTGCTTTTGTCGATTGTCGTTTGTTTTTGATGAGAAAGAAAAAAAAAGTAAAAATACCGAAGTAAAAATAATGTCTCCAGGAGACATGTCACTGCATTTCAATGACAGTTTGCGTTTGCTTGCAAAAAAAGGAGAGAGAAATGAAATGCCAACTAGCGATGGCGAAAACTAATTTCGAATTTAATTGCAAATAGGTTCAGCAAGAAAACAAAAACAAATAATTTGAACTATTAAAAATTTTTTAAAAATTATACTAGAAGCATATATCGAATGACAGTTTGCCCTCTAGCAATGGCTGTAATCAATGTTAATCAATGTTAAAAACTGGTTAAAAAGATGACTTTTTCATTTTAATTAATGGAGCAACTGATAATGAACCTAAAATAAAAATAAATTTGATTAGCGTAAAGATTATTCAGACATGAGTTTAGAGGTTTTTTAAAAAATTAAATAATAAAAATATGCATCAAATCACAGTTTCCAAAAAAAAGTGGCAACTACGCTGATAATATTGAGTTTGAACTTAACTTTAACAGACTGATTAAAACAAGTAATACAAAAAAAAAAAAAAAAAAATTTAAAGTCAACAAAGAAAAACTTAAGTCAACAACCTACTTAAGACAACAAAGGAAAAAAAACTTTTCTCCCATATAAAACTAAAATTAATTAATTAAATTTAATTAGTGAATTAATATTTGAAAAAAAAACTGTATTAACATCAAGTGTCATCCACTACAAGTTCAAAAAAAAATGTATTTGAACTTGAGTGGATGAATAAAAAGTATTTTATTAACGTTTGAAAATTCGAACAAGACATATAAATATATATAGGGAGAGTGTGAACTAATAGTAGGAATTGAAAAACAAACTCTTTAATTTTAAATAAATTATGTAATTATCAATAGATACACCAAAAAAATAAACAGACATGTGTTTTTTGATAATGTTAAGCTATAGTATATGCAGCCTGATGGCAGTATAGGACCTAGTATATGAAGGTCCAGGTCTAATATGACTGTTGGGCTAGGAATCACACCCCTACCCTGTAAAAAGAAATCATCTCCCTTCCCGTCCCGTGCCAGTAGGCAGACAGCCTTGGCCTACCATGGGCCTGTTGCATCTGGGAGTTAGTAGTAATATATATTAGATGACAGTTTGTGTGATTCAGAGAGGGCGCCAAATACCAATTAGAATTGGCGATAGTAAATGCTGAGTTTAATTTTTTTTAAATTAAATAAAGGAAATAATAAGATAAGAGTGTGAATTTTGAAAGCAATAATGAATACATATATCAATTTGCGTTAAGTAATATAGAATCTATAAAAAAAATTGTAAACCTAGGCTATCAAAGTAAGAGTTTGGGTTTTTATGATAATAGAAATATATATAAATATATATTACATATATGCTTCAACTATAATCGACTTCAAATGAAAAAAAATTACCTTTTATAACAAAGAGTTTAAAGGGAATGTAAAGAATAAACATATTGAAAAAATCAATTTAAACAAACGGTTTGATTAAAAAAAAAAAATTCTTTATTTCGAATGAAGGACATAATGGGTAGTAAAGGAAACAAGGAGAAATGAATTTGATTAAAAAGAGGGCTATTAAAATAAGAATTTCAATTTATTAAGTTGTTGGCGGGAATCATATATTTAATGATATATTTAATTTATATATAATATTTAATGATATATTTAATTCAAACTTTTAATAGCAATAATGAAGTTTAGTCATGATTAAGTAACAAAGAAATTTCGGTGATTTTGAAAAGTTTGAATTGATTTGGTTTGGTTTATCGTTCTACTGTCATTTTGAGAACGCTTTGGGCTAATTAGACCGGGACCAACAGTTTAACAACAGTTTAACCAAAGGCCAGAGCGATAGCCAACTGGCCATCAGGCTGCAGTTTGCATTGAATTGAATGAATTGGGTCAGCAAGTTTTTGATGATTGAATCATTTGGATATAATACATCAATATTGTAGTTGTTTCTTATCCCACTTGGCTGGCCAAGCCCACGAGTCCATACGTACTCATGATTGAAGGGGAAGGAAGCAGCTTTTGTTGTGATGGAGCACCCGTAGGTAGAAGCCTGACTTTGGCTCCGTTGACGCTCTTACAGTCATAGGAGACCGGGACCTACGGCTTAAAGTGGATTCCGAACCACTACAAACATCCATGGCACCACCAGGATTTGAACCCGAAACCTGTGGCACCAAGCGTCAGAGCGCTAGACACTCGGCCATTCAGGTCCCAAATTTGCGAATGCCAACGGCACGCTGTGTTCCCAGGTGGTCACCCACCCAAGTACTGACCGCGCCCAATGATGCTTGACTTCGGTGATCTAACGAGAACCGGTATATTCAGCATGGTATAGCCGTTGGCATACATCAATATAAAAACATGTGTCGAATACATCAATATAAAAGCTTGTATCGAATACATCAATTTAACAAAACAGTTTGATCAACGCATGTTGAAATTTTCCTAGATATTTATTAATAGGTTCAATTGCAAAATATCAAATCCAGTTATGGTAAGATATATTAAAATTAGGATTAGATACATAAGGGACATATAATACATTTCAGCTTGTATTACCTGAAAAGAAAAATTAAACAACTAATAATATCTATAACAAAAAAAAAAAGAACTTAATTGTAAACTTCAACTAAAAGGTTTTCGTTTACTAAGAAAAGAGTTTTGGTTTTAAGAGCATATAGCTAAATCATTGATTTAACCAAATAATTTGGCTACAAAAAGGATTCTTTATTTGGAATTAATGAGACAAATCGGAATTTTCCGTGACAAAACCTTTCTTTATTGTATGCTAGATGCGAATTGAAATTTCTATACGCGTGCATGAAATCAGAATAACTGATAGGCTTCAATTCTCTACTGTTTATACAGACCGATTTCAAGTACATTAAGTAATTAAATTCATGCAGAGGTTGGACTTCATGTATAACTGGAAGCAGCAATAGTGTTATTAAGTTGTATGGAAAAGTGATATTATTTTTCAACAGCTGCTACATTATTATTCATCATTGGTTATGATTATTATACCTTAATTTAATACCCGGTGAAATTTTCCTTGCATTTAATTTAATAACGCAATGATTGATTTTTGATTGTTGATTAAGCCATTAGATTTTATAAAATAATTGGTAGATGCATAATAATAGCATAATGATCATTACAAAATCAATTTAGCTTTCAATAAACTGGATGAATAACACAGGCCAACAAAGAATAGTCTTTAAAAACTTTTATTCAAAATTTAAGATGTTTCATATATTTTTTTTTCGGGGGAGGGGGGGGGGGACTCATTCCAAATATTAAATCGCCTTTCTCTCATTACCAACAACTTTTCGGCAAATTCCACTAATTTTTGCCAAAAATTAATGGAATTTAATTCATGGAATACAAAAATAGATTAAAAAGGATAGATGATTAAAAAGGATTAAAAAATTGTTGATTGAAAGGGTTGAATTAATGGAGCTCAAAAAATCTAATGTAGTAATTAGTTATTAAGTTGTATGGAATTACAGCCCCACTCTCTACAATCATATGATACCGGGACCTACAGTTTACAGTAGATTCCGAACCCCTACAAATGTCCATGTCATGCCGGGAGCATCAGGACATTATGTATATATATATATATATATATACATACATATTATACACTGAAGTGACAAAAGTCATGGGATAGCAGTATGCAAATTTTCAGATGACAGTAGCATCGCGTAGAACATCGCGTAGCTTTCGCAGAGCTTTCATTTCTGTTCAAGTTATTCATGTGAAGAGGTTTTGACGTGATGATGACCGCACGACGGGAATTAACAGACTTTGAACGCGGAATGTTAGTTGGAGCTAGACGCATGGGTCCTGCCATTTCGGAAATCGTTAGGGAATTCAACATTCCCAGATCCACTGTGTCAAGAGTGTGCCGAGAGTATGAAATTTCAGGCATAACATCCCACCATGGACAGCGCAGTGGTCGATCGCCTGCACTTAACGACCGAGACCGGCGACGTCTGCAAAGAGTCGTAAAGTCTAACAGACAAGCAACACTGCGTCAAATAACCGCAGAAATCAATGTGGGACGTACAAGGGACTTGTCTGTTAGAACTGTGCTAATAAATTTGGCTTTCTTGGGCTATTCCAGCAGAAGACCGACTCGAGTGCCTTTACTGACAGAACGACATCGCTTGCAGCGACTCTCGTGGGCACGTGAGCATATCGGTTGGTCCCTAGATGAATGGAAAACCGTGGCCTGGTCCGATGAGTCACGATTTCAGTTGGTAAGAGCTGATGGTAGGGTTCGAGTGTGGCGCAGACCCCACGAAGCCATGGACCCAAACTGTCAGCAAGGCACTGTTCAAGCTGGTGGTGGCTCCGTAATGGTGTGGGCTGTTTTTTCATGGCATGGACTTGGTCCTCTGGTGCGACTGGACCGAACATTGACTGGAAATGCTTATGTTCAGCTACTTGGAGATCACTTGGAGCCATTCATGGACTTCATGTACCCAAACAACGATGGGATTTTTATGGATGACAATGCGCCATGTCACCGGGCCACAACTGTTCGCGATTGGTTTGAAGAACATTCTGGACAATTCCAACGAATGATTTGGCCACCTAGATCGCCCGACATGAATCCCATCGAGCATTTATGGGATATCATCGAGAGGTCTGTTCGTGCCCAAAATCCTGCACCTTCAACGCTTTCACAATTATGGACGTCTATCGAGACAGCATGGCTCAATATTCCTGCAGAAGACTTCCAACGACTTGTTGAATCCATGCCACGTCGAGTTGCTGCACTTCGCCGGGCGAAAGGAGGGCCGACACGATATTAAGAGGTATCCCATGACTTTTGTCACTTCAGTGTATATTATGTATCATATATATATATATATACATACGTTTTCAACAGTCGTGTTCACTCTATTATTCTCTATTATTTAATGCTTCAGATTAATTATGCTGTATTTTTAAATTAATTTTTTTTCTTGTTAACTTTTTTATATAATTCAGTGGTTTATAGTAAAAAGTTGTGTTTCAGGCATATAAAAAAAATCAGGTTTAGCAGACATGGAACTTAACAAAGTAAAAATCAATGTTCATATACTGAAAAGAATATACGCATATTTATGAAAGAATTTAAGACAGATACGTTTTATTGTTTTAGTTTTATTTCATTCTACGTATTTTTTTTTTTTTTTTTTAGTTTAGTCTAATAAATGTACCTTTTTCATATATGTAAGATATCTGATTTTAACTTTTAGGCATCATATAGTCACTATTATTGTGCATACATTGCTATATAAGAAAAATAAAAATGTGTTTTTAAATCCAGTATTCATAGCTCTGATTTCTATTATAATTAATCAAAACGGAACATAAATTTAACAAAATATTCATTATTAATATTTATAGCGGCACAAACTCTTTATGAATTTCATTTCAAGATTTATGCTTATAATGTTAAGCTTATAATGATTATTAACTATAATGTTAAACTTATAATGATTATAATGATTATTATGTTAATCTTATAATGATTATAATGATTATTATGCTTATAATGTTAATTCAAATTTTTGTAAAGAAAATAAGTCGTAGTTTATTTTTTCATAAATAAGGTATGAGTTTTTTATATCTGAGTTAAACTATCTGTTCCAAACATTTTACCAAAGCATATTGTTATATTATTGCCACGTGCAGTTATTTATTTCACACTTAACAATATTAATGTCATGAATGTACAATAACATTGTTTGGATTTATAGTAGTAGGTTTTTATACAAAAAATGTGAATTCCATATACTATTTCATGCAATTGGAATAAAAAATTCTTTAGAAAAATAGAGCTAAGGCTTCTTCTAAATAAAATTATTAATTGTAAGATAATTAAACTTGTCATAATTTTTGTTTCAGAATAAAAAAATGTAAATTTATTATTTTTTTCCGTATTAAACACGCAAAAATCATTACTGTTTTAGTTTTTATTTATTTTAAAATGAATTTTAAAAAATTGTATCTTTATTATAGCTATTAAGAAATTAATATTTCATTCTAAAATCATCACCGCCTTATGAATTTTGATTTTTAAAATGAACCCAGTGAAAAAAAAAATTTTTTTATGATTAAAATCTTACTATTTCTTTTTAAATTTGAATTTAATATAAATTTTTTATAAACGTTAAGGCTAAAATAAATTACTACGATGGGAAAAAAAAAACCCAAAGAACAAATTTGTCTTAATTATTCTAATTTTTAAATAAAAATATAATAACCTCAAATATCAAATAATTTTAAAATTAAATTTTTTGAAAAATGCTTAAAAGTAAAATTTTAAATATTTTAATTAATTTTTTTAAAAAATTGCACTATTTATAAGAATATAGTGTTGTAATAACAAGGAGCCCGAATGATGAACTACTACTAGTTTTTCACAACTATTTTTGGAATTACTTGTTATGCAATCCAACTTATTTAATTTCTCTACTAATTTAAGACTACGAAGTGTAATTTTTCTCCCATTTGGACGAGAATCCAATGATATAAAGCAGCGATATTCGTTTCACTTTTTCTTTTTATTATTATTATTTTAAATTCCGCTTTAAATAACACCGACAGTGAAAAAAGGTACGACAGACTGATTGATGGGTTTATTACACCCGATTCTACGACTTAAAAACCCCTCAATTAAATAAAATCGAATCAACGATAATAATAAGAATGAAAAAATAAATAAAAAAACCAAAGAAATCTGATCACTATAAGAAACCATTAAAAAAAATCAATGCAACAAAAAACAAAAACATTAAAAACAAAAAAAAAAGAAAGAAAGAAAGAAGTTCCGAGCAATTATTCGCTTTGAATGGGATGTCACCAACAGCAGAGAAACCCAACGGCAAAGCAGTCTAAAACCTCTGATTTTAAACCCATTAGTAAACCACCTAGGCTGCACTTAAAGTTCGGAAGAAAAGAACAAAAACAATAATAAAAAGAACACCGCAATCAGTTTCCCACCACCAATTAGCATGCCTGTAACCACCATACACGCCCATAAAGAGGATAACGAAAAAAAAAAAAGTAAAAGAATACACACACACATACATATAAGCACATCACTACCCCCCAGGCCTGAAGAAGTTCTAGAGCGACCGCCGCCATGTTAGGTTTAGCTGACGCCAGTCAGATGACTTTGCATACAACCATCTACGCTACGTCTGTCAGTCAAAGACGGGGTATTAGCCATGCAGTAATGTCAGGTGTAATTATGCATTTCTTTTTTCTTTCCTTCTTTCTTTCTTTTCTTTTTTACTTTTCTTTTTTCTTTCTCCCATTACATCTGTCCGACGAATCTCTCCTTCATTACTTGCTTATTTACTTATTTATTGTCTCGGCTGCTTTTTGCATTGGACCATGACGAAAGTGAAGGAAGTTTGGCAATAGCAGGAGAGCCGAGTTTGAATTTTCATCAAAATCAATATCAGGGAGGGGTAGGGGGTGGGGATTTTTTTTTAGGGGTGGGTCATGGTGGGTGGACACTTGGGACGACCTAGAGGCCGGACGGGCCAGCCTTTTTGTGTGAATTGAGGACCGTCGGGTCAGAAACGCAGACAGGCGTATAAGAAGGACGGTTTTTTAAACTGCATGTGTTTGTCTCTGACGTTTCGCGTAATAAATACATATAATAAAGACATCCAACCTTAAATTACGTGGTTATGGTTTTGTCGTATCATGTCATTGAGTCCTTCACATAGCAATGTCGCTGATAGGTTTTCGCAGAAGATTATCAGATTGGCAGTTTCAGACAAAAGTTGATTTTTTGGCATGATTAGGTAACTGGCTAGTATTTTCAAAAATAAATAAATAAATAAATGTTACTGGGAAAAAAGTTTATTTTTTTATTTAGTTTTAAAAACAGCTGGAATTAGAATTATTTTGATTTCTAGATTTCTGGATTGCTGTATTCTTATGGATCTACAATGGTTTTGCTAAGATTAATTATTTCAGTAAAGATTAATGAGTAATTTTTAAGTTGTCTTTTAATTTGATGGTTTAAAAGGCAATTTTATACCTATTTCGACATAATATTACGATATATATATATATATATATATTACATAATTTATGTTGTATTTAAAGATGCAAAAAAGAAATTTTGAAACAATGCTTAATTAAATATTTATACAGTAAAATTTTTCCTGAAACCCTTAATTAGTATGTTTGGTCATTTTTATTATGTTATTTATAAAATTAATTCTTTTAATTACTTACGATATAAATCAGATTTTTAAGTGTACTCTAAGTAAAAAAATAATATGTATAAAACCATTAGTACACTTCATTAAAAATTATTGAATAATACATTTTCAGGAAGTATACGAACAGATTGTCGATGATTTCTTGTTCTTACCATTAAACTATTTCTAAAGATTATACACAAATATCATTATAAACTCTAAAGTAACTTTTCAAATGAATTTGGATCGATGTTTATAGTATAAAAAATTTTATATCTGTTGAATATAAAAAAATTTCAATAAACTGTTGCCAATCGTTTTTCACAAAGAAAGGAAAGCAATCAATTGGTAGGTTCAATAAGTATTTGCCACTAACTCTTCAATCCGAACTTAGAAAGTTATTTAACATTAAACATCTTTTTTCTTTCAAATTCAATAAATTCTTTATAAAAGGCCAAACAATTATTAATCCTACTTCCCTTTGGGGAAAATTCCCTTCCATTTTTTTTTTTCACAATTACAAGGTATTATCATTACCAGTAATTCTAGAGCTGCTCTGTTAGCTATTGTTTCTAACAATAATCCTAAAACCCAAGATGTATTGGATTGCCATTATCATCTTGAGAACCTTGCATCACTTGAAAAAACTATAGTCCTTCTGTGGGTTCCTGCCCATTGTGGGGTTCCACGCAATGAGAAAGCCGACTTCCTGGCTAAAAGGGGGGGCTTTAATCACACAAAAAATATATCGTCCTATACCCTTCCACTCTATCAAAAATCTCATCAAAAGATCAATTAAAGTCCGCGCTCAAGAAGACAAGAAGTGTTTCCCAAAAGTCCTGGGAAAATGCCATCCCAAATCTATGTAATGTTCCAAGGCGTAGAGCAGTCGCTCATTTCCGACTAACCACTAGACATGACTGTCTGCGTAAACTTCTTTACAGACTCAAAATTGTTCCTTCCCCGATATGCACTCTGTGCAGCTCTGGAGAGGCCATGGACTCCACGCATCTACTTCACTGTCCCGCTCTGACATCTACTTCACTGTCCACGCTTTTCTCGCCGAGCGATATTGGGAGGCTAGAGATATGTTAGATTAATGAACTCTGTTGCAGCATGTTTTGTTGTTTTCTCTGTTCTTTTTTATTTTTCGTTGTTCTGTAACTGTTCATAATCTGCCATTGGGAAACAAAATCATTACCAGAAAAATAATCACTCACTTGGTACATTCAAGGTAGATTTGCCTACATTTAATAAACTGGAATTCGGAAAGAGTTTTTCAATATAAAGCCTCTTTTTTTTTTTTCTTTAGAATGAAAAATTTCTGCAGTAAATGGTCAGAACTAACAAATTCTGAGTCACGTCTGTGAAAATGTTATATGATTTTTTTTTATTCCTCAGATTTCAATACATGACATAAGAACTAAATATTATCATTTACAAAGAAAAGAAACAGCTCATATGGCATTCATCGTCAACTTATCAACACCTAGATTTCCTCAAATTCTTCATATCCCATTGAATAGAAATGTTTTTAGTAGCACTGTCTTATTTGCCCAACCCAGAAGGTATTTGTAATATGAAAGATTTGTTTACTAAATGGGATTTTTTTTCGATGGAGGATTATCGAACAGGCATAAGAAATGGTAGAATGGTTTAATTGGTAGATTCAAGATAGATTTGTCTACATTTCATAAACATGAATTCGGAACATAAAGCCTCCTTTTGCTTTAGAATAAATGGTCAAAATCAACAAATCCTGTGTCACCTGTAATCCTGTCCTTGACCCACATCTATGAAAATGTCATATGATTATTTTATTCCTTGGATTTCAATACAATACATAAGAACTGAATATTATCATTTACAAAGAAAAGAAGTCACTCAAATGGCATTCATCAGCACACAGATTTCATCAAATTCTTCAAATCATATTGAATAGAAATGTTTTTTAGTATCACTGTCTTATTTGCCCAACCCAGAAGGTATTTGTAACATAAACTAAATGGGATTTACTAAACAACTAAATGGGACTAAATGGGACTACTACATGTTTTTACTAAATGGGATTTACAAAGAAAAGAAACCACTCAAATGACATTCATCGTTAATTCATCAACACACAGATTTCATCAAATTCTTCAAATCCTATTGAATAGAAATTGTTTCTTTAATATCACTGTCTTGTTTATCCAATTTCGAAAGTGTTTGTAATACGAAGGATATTTTTTCCATGAAGAATTATTGAACAGATATAAGCCATAAGTCTATGGGAATTCTCATTTTTGAAACTGCCCCTTCACTCAGAATTTATTTCAAGCTATAAGAACAAGATAATATCAACTTACAAAGGGAAAAAAAACCCAATCATTCGTCATCAACTCATAAATCTCCAGATTTCATCAAGTCCTACCGGATGAATCGCGGTTTTAGTCCACATCATTGTGCCCGAAAATGTCATACTAATCCTCCTCAACAATTATATCACAGTGATGGATGGATACCGACATTCTTCAAATAAATGCGCGGGAAGATCAAATCTCTTAAAAGGCATTCGATCAATTGCTGTTTAATGCGAGACTGGGTATCAGTCTTGCATTAAAATAGATATAAAAATAATATGTGTTCCCTGGCTGTTGTTAAACAAAGCCATCCTAGCAATAATGAGGTTGAATACAGTCAAAAAATTACTGAAGCATTTCTTCTCAGGTACTGAAAAGGAATTTTTCGCCCATCCAATCAATTCAACGCTAATCTTTACTTAGAAAGCGCTAAGATGTTATAAGAAAATCTTTTTTTAAATCTGTTGGTTACAGGAATACTACAAAAAAGAAATGATGCAAAAAAAAAAAAAAAAAAAAAAAATACGTATTACATGTTTTATAACAAAGTACAGAATTTTAATAGAAATAGTGTACGTATACTAAATAAACTGGGGCCTAAATGGCCGAGTGGCTAGTGCTCTGGCGCGCGGTACCACGGGTTTCGAGTCGAATCCCGGCTGTGCCATGGATATGTGTAGTGGTTCGGAATCCACTTTAAGCCATAGATCCCGGTCCTAACAGGATTGTAGAGCTTTGCGGGGGTATTGTTACTTCGCGTCCGTGGCTTATCTTCAAGCGACAAGCGCCCCCTGGGTATGTAAAGTAAGTAATGTTTGTGCAGCGCTTGCCTTAAGGCATCCAAGACCAAGCTGTCTAAGTGTTTACTAGTTGCATTAGAACAAATACTAAATAAACTTTATATACAAAGTTTTATTAATTAATGAAATAAAATTAATTTAATAATAAAAATGAATATTTATTTTCATCAAATAAATAATTATACAGTAATTTTTAGTCGGAAAAAACATTGTGTTATGATTAATAATCTTATACGTCACGATTATATTTCTAATATCTAATACAATTTTTAGAACTAATTTTTTACTGTATGCTTTGTATAAGGAATACAAAAGAATTTTTTTAAATATATACGTATATATCATATAATCATTATTCAGTTTTCAGAAATTATTAAAAGTTTCAAGCTAAAGTTTTAAACAAACTCTGATATCTTAATTACATATCTTGTATAAATAATAATAAAAACTGATATCTTTATTAGATATCCCTATTATTTTATTAATATAATAATATCTAATAAAGATATCAGATTAATAAATTAAATATTATTTATTTACAAGCAATAATATCCACTCATGCTAATACTTAAAAATTTTAAGTTTTTAAGTTGAGATTCTAAAGATTAAAGTTCTATATATATATATATATATATATATATACATATATACATTGTGTGGGTTTATATGTACATATGTACACAAACACACATATATATATATGTGTGTGTGTGTGTGTGTGTATTTATCTATATATAAACATACAATAAATGTAATTATATGTATACGAGTATGTATATAGATAGACAATTCTTTAAAATGAAGACAAAAGAATTATCTTTTTCGGCTCAATTTTTGTTCTGAATATGACCTATAATCGCAAACTCATTGTATTAGATTAGTTTCCATATATAAAGATGCATTATATAAGGCGAAAATAAGCATTCGTTACTGAAAGATGCGTGTTTATAATTTTTATTATAATAAATTTATAATGAAAATACAATAAATTTTCCTTTTTATGAAAAAACTGTGCATATTTTACCTAATACGCCCATCCCAAAACAATAAGGAAAAAAATGTGATACAAAAATTTCAACAACTTCAACCGAGAGTGAAATCATCAACATATAATTTAGTATCAACTTAAATAGTGTGGTGTTTCCCTACAATAAAAAGTACACATTTTTTTCTCAATTTACGGAATTTTTCGCTTGAATAGAGTTCCTTTTTTCCCTTTTTTTCCCCCTACGCATTGCAAACAGAATTGTTTCAGCAAGAATTTCTTTCTTTTTTTCCCTTTTCAAACCTCATATGGGGAGAAATGCACTAAATTGTCCAAGTATTTTAAAATGATAGATCACATGATAAAAAAAAATAGGAAAAATCATCAGGATTTTGGATAAGACTGATCACATTTTAAAATTCGTGAGACAACCATAATGAAGTTGTTTTAAATTATGAGCCACTGAATTTAAACAATAGCAATAAAAAAAAACAATTTGAAGATAGAAATTATTTTTAGTAAAACAGAGTTATTATTTCACGCATAATTTAGTTGACAGGTATTGAATTCGAAAGTCATGAATAATACATTACATTAAATAGTTTAACAATCATGTAAATAATAATTCTGCACTATTTTGATCTTTAAATTGTAATTTATATGTCATCAAATATATTCAGGTAAAACAAAAATTTTAAAACAATGGTTATTAACTTAAATATGCTTAGATACATTAAATGTAATTTGTAATGACATATGGACAATTATTTTTTTTTATATATACAATTGCTTTGATTTTTCTGCAATGTTTGAGGTTTTTATATTCAAATGAACTATCCATAATATCATTAAAGCATATGCATGTATTTACACGCTATTTCATCAAACAATTTAATTGAAACGGTAAAATAAAATTTATATTCCTTGCAAAAATATCTTTCAATAATTTTAATTATATTTATTGATTATATATATTATTATTATTTTTAAATTATAATTATTATTATATTATTATTGCATAGCTGCTATTAAAAAAATCGATACATGTTGGACTGTTTAATTACATGTGATACTGTACTTAACATTTGTCTAATACTTCACAACATTTTTTAAATAATAATTCTTATTTAAAATAAAAAAGAAATAAAGGCTTAAAATTGTTTAATAGAAAGCTCTTCATTATTTTGGCTGACTAATACACAAAAACATAGTGAACTATTATTAAATAACAAGTCACAAAACTTAAAACTATTATTGTCTTTAAAATATCAATCACATATGTTTAATAAAAGATTACAATTTTACAGCGTTTAACAAAAAAAATTCTGAATTTAGAAGCTTAAATTTTTTAAAAATTAGCTTAATTTTTTTTTTATTTCAGTTAACACATACACAAAAATGTACATAATACAGTCTAAGCAACTATATGAAATACTTTAAGAACAGTAATAAAAATAAAAGAACATATACAAGAATGTATTAAATTATTACATTAAGTGTTTTCATCAATTTATATCAGTACCTTAAGAATGTTAGTCAATGTTAATATATAATTATATCAAACATAATTGCATTTTTAAAATTAATTGCATTTTAAATCCTTTGCTTGATTACTTACCAGTAGACACTCTGCATTTAATCTTTAAATTAAATCCAGATCAACATAAAAATCTTTAATTCTTTTTGTAATGTAATGTTCCTTGATAAACACACGTTATAAAAAATCATGTTGTAAGGCTAAAAAGGAAAACAAATTTAATAAGAAATAAGCCCTTTGAATCGATTTATTTACATTATTTCATTTTCAAAAATATTCTCAAACTATATTAAAAGTTTTGTTACCTACAGAATATATTGATCATTTTACTTCATAATAAATGCATTTTATGAAAAAACAAATAAGAGTTATTTAAGTGAATTAAAGAAAAATATTTTACTTCTGATATTTTTTTCAATTTTTTTTTTTTTTTTTTTTTTTTCATTTATTCGAGAGAAAAATATTAATATTCAAGAAAAAAATAAATTATTTATTTAATTCAACATCAACTTACTATTTGGTTCAGCGCAAAATTTTACAGATTCTGATAACAAAAAGAAACTGTTTTTATTATAAAATAACTCGTATTTATTACGTTTATAACTAAATTATATATATTTATAACTCGTTTTTATTACAAAATAACTCCTATTAATTTTTGTAATAAAAATATTTTGTAGTTAAAACATTGTATTAAAACTATCTCTGCTTTACATATGAACTGTTTTTAATGTATTCATTTTAAAGAAATATTACAGTTTTAGTCTAGTTTTATTTCCTTTATATATGAAATAATATTATATTTCAAGAAGTTAAAAGAAGTCTTTTAAAAGATTAAAAACATATATATAAAACTCTGTTTACATATAATATTTATACATAATATTTAATATTATTAATTATATTTAATGTTAAATTATTAAATTTATATTATTAATTATTCATTATATTTACATATAATATTACCTAATTTTACACAGAATACTACACTCTGTTTATAAAATTCATTTTTACAAACGCAAAAATTATTTAATTATGATAAAGTTAAATTAAAAAACGTTTAACTAATAATTTTAATTCAACATTTATTTGATTACTTTAATGGCATTTGTAGTTCAGCACATCAAGAACGCTAAAAACATGTAATTGAATAATACATATATATTAAATAATACGTATATGTTAAATAATGCATATACATTAAATATTTGGATATACACCTTAAAAAAATTAATATCATAGTAGTTTTAACTTTTGTATTAAAAAGATTAAAATATATTGCCAAAATCTCTTTTTTAAATTTTTCTTCCTTACTTAATTACATTAAGATCACAATAATTTAATAAACAACTTAACATTAACAAGCATACAAAATTTGCTATTATTTTTTAATTTTTGAATATTATTTATTATTTTAATAGCATCAAAAAAATAAAACTTTCAAGTACACACTATATCAAAGGTATACAACATTCAACATCACAAATTCGACTTTTAGCAGATGACATTATCCTAATTCAATTTTCTTCTAGTTCAAGTTGTCAACGAGTAGTGGCGGCGACGCGATGTCACTTTCGGCCTTTTAGGCGTCACCGTCAACCGTAGCGCATCACAATTGACAGCGGGACAGCTACGCTATTAGTCCGCTGAAAATCGGAGCTGCTCACGTCACTCAAATTGCGACGGCAACACAGATTTGCAGTCTCTGTGATATTCACTTAATCTTACATCTGAATATTAAATAATTTTTTTAATGAAATATATATTCTGATATTTTTTTTATCTTTGACGAAACAGTGATGAGTTATAATAAATTAATTTTAAAAAAAAATTTTGAGTTAATTAATTAATAAAAAGTATGTTTTTAAATTTCTTAAATCATTATTACCCATCAGAACTATAGGAAAGTTTTTGAATAAAAATATAGCATTACTATAATTAATTTTTATTGATGATTCGTTATTTCTGTTACTTTTAAAAAAATTAAATATAAAATAAATATTTTATTTTAAAATGTTTTTCATGATCCTTCAAAAATAAATAAATTCATAAATAAACATAATGTATATTAAATAAAAATTTACAATCTTAAATTAATTTTATAAAATGAGTAAATAAAAGGTACAAATGTAGTATAAATAATATTTAATTTTTATATGATAAATATTGTATTTATATGTTGATATATGTATATTTTTATGTTAGATTTATGATATTAGAACAATATGATATTATCATAATTATTATTTTATAATGATCAATTGAGACTTATTCGATCAAAATGTTTTTTTTTATAGTTTGTATATACTAATTTGTTATTTATATTTTTCAAAAATTTCTATAGGAAAGTATTATTTTTTTAAAATTCAAATTAGCAATTTTATAATTGGCACTTCATATTTTATGATTTTATTAATTGACAAAAAATTGTGAAATTATAAATATTTCCTTTTAAAAACAATTTCAAATAAAAGTTTCAAAAAATGAAAAAGAAAAAAAAAAGGTTAAAAGTGTTTTTGAAAGTAAAATCACCTCCTTATCCATGAAACTAAGTAGAGAATAGCATTTATTGTTTGTTTTAAAATTATTTTCAGTAGAAAAAAGGCATTTCTATGAAACGTTTATTAAAATATTTTGCTATTTTATTTAATTGATATTTACTTATAAATTATTCTATTAAGTAATTGTTTGAAATTTTTCTTATATATCATTCAAAGGAATCACACACGCAAAAAAAGGTTAAAAATACATTCTGATCAATACATAATAAGAATTTTAATAAAGATGTAATTACTTGGAAAAAATTTTAAATCAAAAAATTTAATCAGAATTTAAATATTATTAAACAAATTAAAATTAATAGTTTTGTTCTCAATTTAATTAATATCTTATGCAATACTAAATAATGATATTATGTAAGATAAAAAACATTAATACGATATTCTACAAATATATTTCTAACTTATAATGTAAAACAAATTTCAATATCATGTTTATCTCATAAAACATAATACATCATTGCAAAAAAAGAATTAAAAGAAGAATAACATAAATAAGCATAAACATAGAATGAACATAAATCTTATAGTTTTGCTAAATCAAATAATTCAATTGATTTTATCATTTATATACTAGTACTGTAAATTATTGTGGCTGCAACATATGATGAAAAACCCAAGCTATTATAGAAAAAATTTCAGCAAAATATTTATTATGTTCATAATAAATATATTAATATTTGACCAAAATTTTATATCATATAAGATTGCTTAAATAAAATTATCCCTAAAAATAATGAAACGTAAAATAATTTATTTCATTCCTTTTCCTTGAAAATAAAATGAAATAAACAGAAAAAATATATTAAGCAATTTTACTTTTTTGTAGACAAATATTGTAAATGAGGTTAAAAGAATAAATAGCTATTTACTTTTAATTGCATACTGATTTTATTATAAGCAGATATGCATTACTATTCATTTTGTAATCTTTTGTGATATTTATAAGGTGATTTAAAATAACCCACAGAAATAATCGTCGTTAAACAATTTTGTGATTTTAATCAGTTAAATTGTGATTTTTCTTTTCAAATATGTATTACTTATAATAAAACAAATGCTTAGCGGATAAACTTTAATTTTTTTTAATTTAAAATTTTGTGCATTAATTTGAAAAATAAGACCTTTATTAGTAATTAATTGGTACTTAAATTCATTATATTTTCATTGTAATATGTAGGATAGAAGGAGAATTCCAAGTAGCATTACAAAGTTAAGTGTAAAAAAAAAAAAAAAAAATTAGAAGACATGAAAACTATATATGTGATGTATAAATTTGTATGTATGTATTGTAAATAATGTATGTATATCCATGTAATGTAAATAACGTATATGTATGTAATGTATAGAAATGTATTTCCAACTTACAATATAGCTACAAAATAGGAGGATTCTATGTTTGCTCGTAGTACTTACAAATGAGTGATTTCATGCTCATTTCATGTATGTAATGTAAATAATGTATATGTATGTAATGTATAGAAAATGTATTTCCAACTTACAATGTAACTACAAAATAGGAGGATTCTATGTTTGCTCGTAGTATTTGCAAATGATGCGATTTCATGCTATCTGAGAAGTTATAGAATTCTAAGCGTATATTCACCCCTATATACATGTATTATCCATCTCCATTGGAATATTTCACGACGGGAATTTTTTCAGAGAAATTTTTCACTAATTATAGAAATAAACTTACTATGTAATTACAAAAGGTTATACAATTCAATGTCAGATCGCTTGGATATTCGATTTTTTTATTATTATAATCCATGTATATCTGGAGTTAATGGAATTCTAAATGGATACTTTTTAGATTGAACTCCATTGGATATTTTTTCATGAAGGCTTATTTGAAACATAATGCCTATCAGATACCTTCTATTAATTTGCTCTACCTAAAGAAGTACATGATTATTTATTCATAACTTTCTACTTATTCCCAACTTTCCAAATGCTTTTTAATTCATGGGATGACTTTAAGTACTGTTTGGGCATACAACGAGTAGTCTAGAGATCTCGCATCGAAATATATATTGTGAGTCAGTAGAAACATTATGTTCCGATTTCTTAAATTTAACATAATTTTTTAGCATATTCAGCAATTTTTTAATTCCAGCAAGACCCATTTTATAAATTAAAATAACAATAAAAAAGTATAATTAAATTATTAATTTGGCAAGTTTAATATTTTATCGTTAAAATAGACATATTTTATTTTCAGAAGGCAGAAACATTTTTGTTTCATTTATTCATGAATTACTAATATTACCGAAAATTTTCTATTAAAAAGTTTCGAAAGATCAATAAAAATATCATGGCTTTTTGTAAAAAAAAAAAATGATTTTTAAACTTTTATTGAATAATTACTGATGACTTATTGAAAATTTAACAGACATTTATTGATATTTATGCTACTAAACACTTATAAACACTTACTGACACTTATTTACGCTATACTACAATTAATAAGTACTAACTCCCAAAATGAACTTATCAGTTTAAAAATAAAAGAACATATTAGCATACTGATGACTTACTGAAAATTTAATAAACACTTATTGATGACTGATTTACACTACAATTAATAAGCACTAACTCCCAAAATGAACTTATCAGTTCAAAAATAAAAGAACATATTAGCAGACGTCATTATTTATATCTCTCCTTCAAACTGGCTAAAAATAAAATCTCTAAACTTAATAAACATTTGTTTGCATCTTAAAAACCTTGCTGGGCATTTTTTAGTTTCTCTCTTAACAAAAAAACATTTGTTAAATCCACTGTTAAACTTCAGTATTATTTCAAACTGGTAAGCATTATTTGAAATGCCAGTGAGGAAAATAAACATGTGAACATACTATATTCCATCGCTGAAACGAATTTCATTATTTGGGAAGGGAATCAAGAAACAATTAAGTTAAAGTTAAGATTAAAATTCGTAGAATTACATAGGCTAAAGTTTATTTTCATAGAAAGTTTGGAAAAAAAAATCTAAAAAGTTTTTGTAAACAGTGACATAAATGGTTACTATTATGTTCGTGAAAATGATTAGGGTCAAGGATATCAAGTTTTCATATTGTTAAGGACTGGCCTCGGGCTTAAGTGAGACATGCCAAACAATAACTGTCCTCGAGTAAGGTATACACAGATCTTCACTCATTCTATTTTGTGCATTGAAAAAAAGCATTTCAGTGCCAACTTGTTATTCACTTCTACAGAATAATACGTCTCTTTTTTTTTTTCCAACTTTTCAACGAATTGCAGTTACTTTTAACTGAGCTAAGTCATTGTAAATATAAAAATATATATTTTTTTTTTTTTCAACAATGGGAGAACCATTAAAAAAAGGAATTACACATGAAATTGGAATACTGATATAAAATAAAATTGGATAAGAAAGTTTTTTTTTTAAATTATAAAGTTGATGACATTATTAGATTTAGTATCATATTTCAAAGATTTTTCTTAAATATCATTCAGATTTTAAATGTATGATTATATTTTTAATGAACTAGAAAATAATATTTATTAATTTAGCGTTCAAATACTTTCATCGAGTTAAAATTCTGTTGAGGCTTAATAGGCTCAAGATTCTAAATTTTAAAACTGGGTGGTCTTCATGTTTACAATAGGGGATTAAAGATGTTACTATTATGGGTTAATTATTGGCAACATTCAATGAAGCTATTAGGGGCAATTAGGGGGAAAAAAGAAGAAAGAACTGATCTCAACAAAGCTCTAAGGTTGATCATGAGTAAAAATTTCCAAAATAGCACAATATTCACCATCACTGACCATAGGTTAATTATTAGCATCATTGACTGAAGATGTTAGGGACAATTAGGGAGAAAAAAAAAAAAAAAGAACTCATCTGAACAAAGCTATAAGGTTGTTCATGAGTAAAACCAAATTCCAGAAAAGCACTACATTCGCGATCACTGACCATGGGTTAATTATTAGCATCATTAACTGAATCTGTTAATGGCAATTAGGGAGAAAAAAAAGAACTGATCTCAACAACGCTATAAGGTTGTTCATGAGTAAAACCAATTTCCAGAATAGTGCAACATCATTGACCAAGGGTTAATTATAAACCTCATTCATTATATAGTTAGGAGCTATTAGGGATCTCCTAGTATTTAATTAAAAACAAAATACTAAAACAAACCTTATAACTTGGATAACTAACTACTCAGAGAATTAAAATGGCTCTATTATAATTTAATTTTTGTTCTTCAGGTAACGTAAAAATACAAAATTGGCGCGGTAATTTTAAAAACTGGACTTACCTGAAAATGATTTTGTTTAGACCATAATCCGCTAGTTTTGATTTTATTTGATGGGAAAACTTCTCAGTGGTTTCACTGGACGAGAGACAATACCTCTCCAGCTCTGAAACAAAGTAACTCTGATGAGACCTCTGTCACCCATTACGCAGATTATATGCACATTTTACTTGGGGGGTAGGAATAACAATGATGCGACCGGGCACCACACCCCCTAACGAAAAAAGCGCTTCATCACTTTTTCTCGTGACTTTAATTCATATGTGTGCGTGAATTATCCATATGTTCTCGTGTACAAATGTATGATTGGCCATTTAAGCCTGGCCAGGGGCTCTTCCTTAACGGTAGAATAACTCCAGCGCACGCCAATATGACAGTTCCTCTGAAGGCTACAGTGCAACTTCATTGTTATGCGAACGTAAATATTCATTCAATTCGGCAATTTCCTACAAAACAGTGGTTGGTGCAATGAGTATTATCCGAAAGATCCCCCGAATCTCAGTAAATTAGTATGTCATGCACCGTTTTTGGGTTGGTTCCTTGAATTTGATTAGGGTATTACGACTTGATGATGTTCCTAATCTCTGGGCTACATCTGAAAGTTTGGGGTTCGGGTGAAATTAAAAACAGTTTGACCTCTTTGACGCTATAACAGATATTAAGTCATGAATATGAATTTGTGAAGTTTTTATTACACCTGTTTGTATTGCTTTTGGCAATGAAATAAAAATAAATAAATAAATATACGCTTATCATTATATTTTTTTTATGAAACATTTAACTATTATTAACTATTATTCAACTATTCATTATATAAATAAATCTACTGATAGATGAAATCAAATTTTTTAAGAGTTTTTTTCAGCTTAAAGTACATGATAATTATAACCAACCTTAGTTAAAATATTTTTTTTTAGTAATTATATTAACTCAACTAAAAATTATCTTTTGGTCCACTAATAACATTTATTTTAAAATCAATCAAATTTGATGCATACTTTAATGTTAACCTTTGTCAAAATTTGAATTAAACATTTATAAAACAGTAGTAGATGATGATGATTATTATCGGTAAAAGTATTAATGAATATCATTCGCAATTTCTTAAAATCTTCATACATTATCTTAAGATGGTTTCTTGAATTTGAAAAGAGTATTAGGATATTTTGGCTTCATCTATAGTATAGTTTAAATTGCTTGGTAAATTATAAAAATAAAAGCATCATAATGCTTAGTTACATAACCATTATAATAGTCGTTGATATAAATGTGGTATAAACTCATTTAATGGCATTAAGATATTTAAAGTTTTAAGATTCTAATATGCGTTTAAATAAACTAAAATTTTTTGGAACAAACTAAATATTTTTTGAAGATTTTATGTTTATTTAATTATTATAAATATAAAAAAGATAACTGCTCAACAAAAAGCATTATCAACTCAGTTTTCCCCAAATTATAGTCATAAAATTATATACATAAAAGCTTTACACTTGTCTGTTCCATAAAATACACTTCTTAAATTTTATATTAAATTTCAGTTTAAAACACCTGATTAGATTTTATTTAAAATAAATTTAATTAATTTTTAATCCTAATGTCACTAAATACAAAATCCTTTGACTAGTAATAAGAACCAAATATAATTTATTCCTTACAATAATGAAAATATTTGTAATAATGCAAATTTAACGATAGTAAATTTACAGTAAATTTTCCAATACATAAATAGCATCTGTAACTTTCCTTTTGTACCATAATAGCAAAAAAATGGCCAAAACATGAAACTAATTAGTTTTAATGTATTCATATTTTTGATTTTTTTTTTTTTAAATATCACTTAAGTAGTAATATTATTTAAAAAAATAGTTAAGATTTCATCATAATGCAAATTTAACGATGATAAAAATATTTACAGTAAATTTACCATTACATAAATACTAAATGTAATGTCTTTCCTTTTGTCCCATAATAGCAAAAAAAGGGCCAAAACATGAAATAATTAGTTTTAATGTATTCATATTTTTGATTTTTTTTAAAATATCATTTAAGTAGTAATATTATTTAAAAAATAATTAAGATTTCCTCATAATGCAAATTTAACGATGATAAAAATATTTACAGTAAATTTACTATTACATAAATAATAAATGTAATGGTCATTATGAGTATTACTATTAATCATTATGAGTAGTAATATTATTTTTAAAAAAATTATGATTGCATCATAGTATTATTAACATAATTTTTAATATTTATAAAATTCCATAAAAATAAATATTTTAAATTATGATTCTAGAAATTAAATTTGCATTTAAAAAAAATATAAACTAAAGATTTAAATAGCATTATCTTACATGCTATTTAAATAAGTATATCTTAGAAATGGTTTATATTAATAATAAGAAAAACATTATCCAAGAAAGTATATTAGGTTGAATTATTAATTTTAATGATTCAACCTAACATAATCGTTTGATTCAATCTAACAAAACTTTTAATCCTTAGTATTTAGGTTGGATCATTAAAAAATCATTATTTATATTCGTAAAAAGGGTTAAATATGAATTTTATAATTTATTATTTCACATAAAAAAAACTCAAAAAAAATATAAATTGATAAAATAATGTCAAATGCTCTAATCTGTTTTACAAAATATTTATAGTCAGCATAAAGAACAATATATCCTCTTAATGTAGTGAAATAATGGATTTCATAGCAGATTAAGACTTCAAGTGCCGTTATGCTACCGTAAATGCGCAAGTGCTATATTATTAAAAAAATATCACTCTGTATATCAGATTATTTATATCCTGCTTAAGGGTTAGATGTTATCTTAGTATAGCGGATGCCAACTATGAATAGAAAAAAAAGACTCTTGCGGCTACGAAGAATCAAACAGAAAAATACTTACAAGTTCATAATTCCTCAAGTTTATTTAGTTCAGTATTTTTAAGAAATTTCTGCATATATGCGGCTGTTTTTTTCAATTTGGTGGTATTATGCGGTACTTATACATTCTTTACATGGTTTCATGGTTTCATGGTAATCTTTCAGATTGAAACAAATACCCACAGAGGCGCCAACTGGGCTTTCATCATATCAATTCAGTAGAGGAATTTTTCGGTTCAAAGTGTGATCATGCCCACCCAGTACTGGAAAATCCAATTCCCACATTTGAAATTTCAATCTCTCTGAGTCAATACCGCAACTTGCTGCCTACCAAACTCTTCCAGGCAGCGGATGCGACTTGATGTACAATTGGCTAGCGCTCTGGCCGTTGGTACCATAGGCTTCAGGTTCGAATCCTGACGGTGGCATTAATGTTTGTTGGTGGTACGGAATCCATTTTAAACTGTAGGTCCCGGTCTAATTGGCCCAAAGTGACCGTAGAGCGACAAACCAAATAAAAAAAAATAAAAAAAATCCTGGCAGTGGACTACTTAAATTCAATATGCAGTATTTTAAAAATTAAGAAGTTCGTCATATGTATATATATATATACAGAGGGAGAAAGAGAGGGACAAAAAATTTATTGAAAACACAACCATTTAAATATAACAAGCAAACCATATTGATAATATAACTAAATCAGAGAATTATAAAACAGTTATAAATTAATATTTAGAAATATTAATTTTATCTACAAAAATGCTGAATGCCATTCAACCAGTTCCACCAAGAAAGAAAGATATAGAAAAAAAAAAAAAAAAAAGATTTGGTTAAAGATTCAAAATGCGCATTGGTTGCAATGGCGGAACTGAATATCATAAAAACATATATAGTCGAACACCGATTATTCGTTTAAAAGAGGTATCAAAGTAATTATTCGTTTTAAAAGAGGAAACGGACGAATCAGTTATTTGTTAGGGATACTAGTCAGATACAGTCAGTCTTAAATAGAAAAAAGTGAGGAATTTTTTTTTCTTTAATATGTAATTTAAAATTATAATTATAAAAAATTAAAAAAAATTGCCGTACGCCGAAATTATTTTTCACCTGCCTTGAGTAGCTGTGTTTGGCTGTCCTTGTCAATTTTCTACACAGTTGGTGATCGAACGATACATACATAAAGAGTAAAAGATAAAAGCTGTTGTAGCAAATCAAGAAAGAAAAAATGTTGAAATTCACAAAAGCAGAGTGGAAACAATTTAATCAAGAAATAAGCAAAAGTCATTAAAAGATACATTTAAAATATCATAAAAGTAGCCTGTTTTAATGAATGCATACCGTCAAGATGTTATACTTTATGTTATTTCTACTAGCTAGATGGCTAGTAGGGGTGGGTCCAAGTCAAATCATATCTAGTAACATATTAAAATAATGGAAAAAGAGATTACCTTCCGCATAGAAGCGGTAAAGAAGGAAATGCATATATGGTTTCAGAAATTTGAAGAAACATAACAAGAAAATATATATACAGATATACATTCAGAAGTTAGAAGAAATGTAAAATTACTAGATATAGATAGAGATAGAGATACTGGAAATCTTTCTATTTTTTCAATTATTGGGCAGACTTAATTTATTTATAGTTTTACTTATAGTATTACAAGTGCGCTTTTATTACGGTTATATTTTTCCAAATTTTATCTAATATTTAAAACAAATTTATGTTTTATACAATTTCAAGGTAAATTATGCAAATCATATCTTAGTTTTTATCAAAATGCGTTTCATTTCCACTCAATACAATTATATGTATATATATAATATGCAAGGGGGTCTGAATGGCCGAGTGGCTAGCGCTCTGGCGCTCGGTACCACAGGTCTCGGGTTCGAGTCCCGGCGGTGCCTTGGATGTTTGTACTGGTTCGAAATTCAATTTAAACCGTAGGTCCCGGTCTAATACGATCGTAGAGAGTTGCGGGGGCATTGTTGCTCCGCTTTCGTGGCTATCTTCATGTTACACGCGCCCCCTGGGTAATGCAAAGTGAGAAACCTCTGTGCAGCTCTTGCCTTAAGGCATCCAAGACCAATCTGTCTAAGTGTTTACCAGCTGCATTAGAAAGGAAAAGTATATAATATGCATGAATTATTTTACTTTTCATTAAAAAATAATTATTTTAAAATTTAATAATTTATTATTTTACTTCATTTATTAAATAACATGGTATAGCAAGTTTCTAAACGTCGCTGTTCATATATAGCACCTCAATACATATATTTTATAAAAAATAAAAAAGTCATTAATTTATATTAGGAAAACGTGAAGTATGACCTGTCTAGATTTGTAACCGTATTATAATTTTATTAAAATCAATCTGTAATTTAATTATGTTTTCCCTTCTCATTTAAATAAATTATTTAATTTAAAAATTCGGTCACTGCATTTAAATCATTCAATTTTTTCACGTCCTGTTGATAACATTGCAACATTTAATTTAAATATTCGAATACTTAATATATGTAGTTTAACATTAACGATAACTATAATATTGTCTTTTTTAATATTATAGTCAGCTAATTTATATAATAGATATTTATTTTGGAACACACTGTTCACCTTATTGTTTAGGTTAACAGACTTAATTTATCTTGTTGGACGGAATTAATTTATAGAGCACTATTAGGCTTGATTTGTCGCTCTACGGTCATCTTGTGCACACGAGGCCTAAACAGATCGGGACCTACAGCTTAACTTGGATTCCGAACCACTCACAAACATCCATGCCACATCCAGGATTCTAACCTGGCGCATGTGATACCCAAGGTCAGAGCGCTGGCCACTTGGGCACCAGGCCGCACACTATCAGGCATCAGATCCGATATTTATTTCAAATGCTTGGTCAGAGAGTCATTATCATTGGCGCAACAGCTTCATGGCGTGCCAAGGCAGTCTGCCTACTGGCAGATTTCGAGACAAGAAATGTTTCCTTTTTTAAGGGGTATAGTTGTCAGCCCTACGCTCTACATTCAGTCGAAGTGCATTCATTTACAGTGGATTTCTAACCACTACACACATCCATGTCACCACCGGGACTCGAATCCGAAACCTGGGGCATCGGCCCATGGATGTCTAGTCCTTCGGCCGTCAGGTTCCTGGTCAGAGAGTCTCCTTATTTCCCTTACAAATTGAGTAAGTTGCACCTCCGGGGAAAAAATAAGCATTTAAAGCTATGTATTTAAAATTTACTTTCTTTTGTGCTATTGTTGTTGGCATCTTGTACCATTTATGTATGTCACAAAACGCCCAACAAGGAGTGACGAAAAGAAGACATTGTCTTCCGGGAGGACTTTTCGAAGTAATTACCTCGCATTTCTGTGTCGTATAGAAGAAAACTCGGAAAACTCACACCAGGCAACCTGACTATTAATGTCATATTGTCACAATTTACATTGAGTTTTCACGCTTCTGAAAACAGCGATTGCTATGACGCCACCAGTGCGTTGAATTTTATCCTTTCTGCATGATAGCCGCACACTGAATTATTACATTGCATCAATAGTAGTGTATGCCACCCATTTCAGTATATGCTGTAGAAAGCCTACTACCACCCAGTAGTGTATGCTGTAGTATCAGCACAGCAAACCGATCTGCTAGATCGACATTTACTAAACCTTGTATATTTTTTATGAATGAAAATAAATATAAGGTTTTTGGACTGGAGCCAAAGCGAAGAATTTGGCATACACCAAATACAGATTCGGAAAACCAAAAATTTAAGATTTACTGTAAAATATGGAGGTGACAACCAAATTGATAGGGATCAAACTCAAATATGAGGAACTTAAAACTTATTTATGGACAGGGAACAAATGTGTCTGAGGTTATTAGAAGCATATTGTTGATATTTGCAAGTTAAGGGTCCCCTATCACTTTCCTGGTCTGATTAAGACCTCTGTACAGACTATAGACTCTTAATTTCATTGACCATTTTTGGGACTATTTTCAGCAAATTATCAATGAACAAGTTTTTCATTAAGAAGAACTTAAGGAAGTGCCCGGTGAAAGAATGAGGCAAAAATTGACATACCATTTTGTAAAAAAAGTAATAATAAATAAATAAATAGGTAAAAATCTGTATTAAATGGCTACGAGAGGTTATATGGTGATCTAGTACGATATTAACTTATCAATTTTATACTCATTCACAATTAATAAAACAGTGATAAAATACTTTTTGACTCATTTTATTTCTTTTACTTTAAATTTTAACATAACTATATTGTAAAATGTATTTGAATTTGATTCATCATGAATATATTAAGTTGTGATTTACTTTATTCAATTCAATTTATTATTATATACATCATCCACATATTGTAATAAAACCCTGTGGAATTGTATATGTCCCAATATTATTTTGTTATACTGTATGTAGATAGCAGTGGAACTTCATATTCAAAATTGAATTTTACGTCATTACAGTTGTTAAGCTAAGAATTTTGAAATCTAAACCTTTGCTGGAGTCGAAGCGAATCAAGCCGCATCTTTAAACAGCAAATTGGTGTTCGCTGGCTTATGTTATTTCCGCTTATCAGTATCATTTGCAAAATTTAAACCATTCCTTACAAGATGACATGGTATTAAAAAAAAACTGTTGTACAGGATAAGACAGAAATTTTTGTTGGTCTCCCTTTGATCCTAAAATTGGATAAAAATAAAAAAAAGTACATTTTTTAAAAGTATTCTTAAATGTTTTTTTTTCTGCCAAATTATTATTCGTAGTGAAAATTTTAATTGAAAATTAAATTTATGTTAAAAATGTAAACTTTTAAATGAGTATACTGTCTGTTTAAAGATCTAATATTAATTAAAAGATAAAGTTTCTTAATACCTAATTTTCTCTGAAAATCTATTCACATTCTACCTATTAAATAGTCTCACTTTCTGTGATTAATTCAAAGATTAATTCACAATTCTGTGATTAATTCACTTTTATTGTGATTAATTCAAAGTACAACTAAATTGTTATATCTACTTTAATGGCGTTCTGTATCTGTTATTTAATGCATCTGTAACATATTAATGACACCAATAGTTATTTTTTATTAACAATAGTCCTGTGGTTTAATTTTATTTTAAAAGGCCTGAGTAGTCGTTTAAACGTGGATTGAGAAAGAAAGATCCCATTCTCACGATAAAAAAAATAGCTATTGTTCTGCGGAAATATGTACCAAATTTTATTCTCTGAATGAAGCCAGATATTCAAGTTAAAAAAATAAGGATATTAGCCTTCTTTAAGCAAACTCAACTAATTTATAATTGAAACAATTTAAAGAAATAGAAAACGTACTAAAAAAGTAAAATTGCTCTTCTTTCCAATAGGCATTTCCTTGTAGAATTATTTAAAAACTCATGCATACTGCCGTATGTATGAGTTATCACTGCATTTCTACAGTATAAATTTTGGAGCATACTAGATGTGAAATTGATATGGATGCTGCCCAAACTATAAAGGAAGTCACATTGAAATTCATTAAATGAATGAGTTATTTTTTAAATTATTAATTAAATTTTTTTTTATATTTTTCATGGACTTTTTCCCTTTTTAATAAAATGATCCACAATTGTTGGTCTCTTTCGTAATCTAAATTTAAGATGTTGAAGGATTAATGATATCTTCAAATCTCATTTCAAATCAACAAGAGCTTGATGGTAAACGCGGTGAGCTTCCAAATCATGAGAGCAATACAAAAATGAGCAAGTCAACTTAACCCAGAGTGGGCCTGAATGGCCGAGTGGCTAGCGCTCTGGCGCTCGGTACCACAGGTTTCGGGTTCGAGTCCCGGCGGTTTGTAGTGATTCAGAATCCACTTCAAACCGTAGGTCCTGGTCTAATATGATCGTAGAACATTGCGGGGGCATTGCTACTCCGCGTCCGTGGCTTAAAACGCGCTCCCTGGGTAATGCAAAGTAAAGGCTCGTGCTCACAAAGGCGACAAGATGCAAGCGACCAAAATTTGACCTCCCCGCGGTCGCCTGAAACCGGTTTGCAGTTCGCCGCGTGGAGTAGCCCAACTTTCAACTTCAAGCGGTTTTTCACTATGCGTAATGCTATTTCTGACGTTTCGCTGTGAAGGGGTCGAAAAAATTTGGTCGCTTGCCTCTTGCATCTTCACGTCTCTCGCCTCGGTGGGAATGAGCCTTAAGTAACGTCTGTGCAGCGCTTGCCTTAAGGCATCCAAGACCAAGCTGTCTAAGTGTTTGCCAGCTGCATTAAATCAAAAAAAAAAAAAAAAAAAAAAAAAAACTGAACCCAGAGTTGTAGAATCCATGCCATGTATAGGAACGCTAAATATGTCATCTAAAATACCCTATCATTGTGCATGAGGTGCTAAGTGGAGGTTACGATCCTTCTAGATGTTATTCCAAAGTGTGTTCGTTTCAAATTGTGGTGGCTCCAGGATAGGTTTGGTTTGTTGCTCTGCGGTCAACTTGTGCACACTTTAAGTTAAATAGACCGGGACCTACAGTTTAACGTGGATTCCGCACCGCATCCATGCCGCTGCCAGGATTCGAACCTGAAGCCTTTGGTACCAACGGCCGGAGAGTTATCCAATTGGCCATCAGGCCGCGATAGCTCCAGGAAGCAATACTGATTCACTAAAGTGGTGTTCTCAGTGTGGGATAGTTAATTTGCTTATCTAGTTCATTCGATCCACGGATGTTTGCAGTGGTTCGGAATCCGCTGTAAGCCCCGGTCTCATACGACCGTAGAGCGTCATAGAGCCCAATCAGACTTTTCCTAACCCACGTCATTCCCAAATTGTAAAGTGACATCTCAGCTCTAGGTACAGTGATGTGGCGTGGTGTAGTAGTAGTAGTAGTAGTATCTAGTTCATTGACCAATGCGCAAAAATGAAAATGGCTTCGCAATGGCAAAAATATAATCATTTTCAGTTCACCTTATTTTTTTTTTTTCCTACAGCGTTGGCTATTTATATTGCTGTTTGACATTTAAAAAGCAATAACGTGATTGCACTTTCTGAGCATACATTTTTAATTAACGACCAGTTGCTGCGATTAAGTATTTCGGCAGCGTCCGTGGTTGCCTGGGAGATGCCTAAGCCTTCGAAACAGCACTTACTAAGAGAAAAAGGTTCTCCCAAGGATTTCAAGCCACTGAAGTTAAATGCTTGTCAAAGATAATCTTCCTTCATTGTGTTAAGGAGATTAGTGTAATGTTAAATGTATTTGTTCAAACTATGATGGCTTCAGAGAGTAATATGTGATATTGATTATCTATGTAAAATAGTCTAATCTGTTTAGACCAATCTTCCTTCATTGTGGTTAAGGAGATTAGTAAATGCTGTTCTTAAATGTATTTGTTTCAAACTGTGACGGCTTCAGAGAGTAATATGTGATATTGATTCTCTTTGTAAAATAGTCTAATCTGGCTAGACCAAAACTTGAAATTAAAAATGTCATTTAATTGGGGAGAAAAAGGCTATCACTAACAGTTTACCACATTTTTCTCAATTCCTGTTATTAATTCACACTCTCCCTATATATATATATATATATATATCTTGCTCAAATTTTTAATCGTTCATAAAATACTTTTTATTCATCCACTCAAGTTCAAATACATTTTTTTTTGAACTTGTAGTGGATGACACTGGATGTTAATACAGTTTTTCCAAATATTAATTCATTCATTAAATTTAATTAATTAATTTTAGTTTTATGTGGGAGAAAAAATTGCTCTTATATAAGATATTTAGCAGGATATAAATTTAGGAATGAATACCGTCAGTGGCGAAGCGGGTAGATCGCTGGAAAAAAATTTCCTTTTCAGATTCTTTTTTCATTCTGGGTTCTAGTCTGAGTCAAGGAGGGAACAAAATGGAAAATGAAACATGTGAATAAATTAATGAGAGAGATGGAAAGAGCGTATGTGTGAGAGAGAGAGAGAATTTTTTCTAACTTAAAACAAGTAAAATAAAAAAAAAAATTTAAGTCAATTCCTACTTTTTTTTCACTATATTACAGAAAGTCCTTTATAAATAATTTTCATTAATTTTTTTAAGTTTATCTGGCGCCATCTATTGGTAGATACATGCAACTTAAATCTAAAAAAAAACTAAAATTAATTAATTAAATTTAATTACTGAATTAATATTTGAAAAAACTGTATTAACATCAAGTGTCATCCATATCAAGTTCAAAAAAAAATGTATTTGAACTGGAGTGGTTGGAAAAAAAGTATTTTATCAACAATTGAAAATTTGACAAGATATATATAGTGAGAGTGTGTGCTAATAGAAGGAATTGAAAAATGAAGGAAAATTAATTAAAAAGGACTCTCTGCAATATAGTGGGAAAAAAAAAGTAAGAATTGACGACTTTTTTTTTTTTTTTTTTTTTTTTTAATTACTTGTTTCTTGAGCGTTGGCTTTTTATATTGCTATTTAACTTTTTAAAAGCAATAACGTGATTGCTTTATCTATGCATACAATTTTAATTAGCGAGCGGTCACAGCGATTTAGTATGTTGATTGCGCCCGCGGTTGCCCAGGAGATGGTAGTCTCGAAACAGCAGCAACTAGGAGGAAATGGCCCTGGCAAAGAATCTCCAAGCCACCGGAGCTATTTCCTCTTTATGATACTTTATCACGGATTTATAAATATTCACAGCCTGTAATCCTCCTACTGTAAGAGGGGCGTTCACTTTAAGCTTCTGTGCAACCAGCGTCACAAGTCATGCGCGATGCCCATGTAATCTGCCATTTTTTTTATATGCGCGATGCTGTATAATCTTCCATCTCGAGATGCAAATTAAATGCTTGATGATTTTGTGTGTTACATCTGATGAGATCCATATGATATCGTATTAAAATTTTGAATTAATCTTCTTGAGAAATTTAATTTTTTGAGGGGGGACGGAGGGATAGGTACAATAAATCCTTGCCGATTTTTGCACGCACTGTAAAATCGCGTTCCGTAACATTAACATTCTAGAGGCATGAAATGTGTCGGGTATAATTCAAATTAAAGCATGTATAAAACAAATCTAAATATTGGTGTATGAAAAATGAAACAAATGTTAATTAAAAGGATTTTTATTATTACTATACATTACATCTTTTACAATTACTGTTATTAGATTTTTTGCATTTGTACATTTATTAGATTTTTTACACTATCACATTCATTAGATTTTTTTACATTACTACATTCATTAGATTTTTTTTACATTATGACGTTCATTAGATTTTTTACATTATTACATTCATTACATTTTTTTACATTATTACATTTATTACATTTTTTTTTTTACTTTATGACATTCATAAGATTTTTTTACTTTATGACATTCCTTAGAATTCTTACATTATTGCATTTATTAAATTTTTTTACATTACATTTACTAGAATTTTTACATTATTACATTTATTACAGTTTTTTTTTACTTTATGACATTCATAAGATTTTTTTACATTATGACATTCCTTAGAATTCTTACATTATTGCATTTATTAAATTTTTTTACATTACATTTACTAGATTTTTTACATTATTACATTTATTACATTTTTAAAAATACTTCATTCATCATTTACAAATCCTCTTTATCAATTAAATCATTGACTTCTTCTACATCTGAAACTCCTTCTCCAATTGATTTTGCAATTTTTAGGATTTCTTTGACTTCCTTTTTAACCTATATGAAGTCCTTCAAAATTCTTGATGTTGTGGTCAACGCCCTGAAAGGTATCGCGTATGAATGAAATGGACAAAATAAATGGAAACAATTAGTCCAAAATCAATTTTAATAGAAAATCGTGTTCTGCAAATCCAAGCTAATCTGTAACTGCATATGCCATTAAAATAAAATCCTTTCTTATTCGTAAATAATGAAAAATAAATAATTAAAGTAATAAATAATCACCAATTTCAATGGCCATTTAAGAATGAGAGTGAAATTGTCCTTTATTAAGATGTGCAATAAAGGACAATTGATTATTAAGATGTGAAATTGTCCTTTGGTTGTTCAAAGTAAGGTCAAGTGATACATGATTTTAGGTTTTGTATTTGCATGCATCTGAAGAGTTTTGAATGAATAGCAACTCGAATAAAGTTCTTAAATTGTTGAAAATTAGTTCAAGGCCTCTGATAGACCCGATCTTTGCCATAAATTATCATGAAAAAACTTAAGTAAGTTAAATTCATCCATTTAAAATTCAATAACTCCACAGATCGATAACGAATGCATGAATGGATCATACTTAAATATATGATATAAAATCAAGTGTTGCCTCAACTATCATACTACGAACAACCAAGTAATCTCATACTCATTTGTATCAACTTTTTTAATTGCATAGTAAGACAAAAAAGACCTTCTATCCGTATTTCTTCCAGGGTTTTTTTTTTTTTTTGGCGGAGGAGGGAGAGGTGAAGTGTGTCTAATAATTGTCGAATATGGTATGGATCACTTTAATTGTTATGCGTTTGTGGTTTATTTTATGAATATACAGCATAAATCATAATTTCTGTGATAAATTTTTTAGGTAATAAATTATTTTATATACCACATTCAATGCTACATAAAAAATGCACATATATTGCGTATAGGTGCACTTGATGGCGCATGTTTGGTTTGTCGCTCTACGGTTATTTTGTGCACACCTTGGACTAATTAAATTCGTAAAAGGAGAAGAAAAAAACTGTACAAGAAATTATGTAAATTCAAAACAAAATTTCACATTTATGAATGTATTTAGAATTTTTTTTACATTAACTGCATGAAATTACTATCACCTCCTGTGACATATAACTACAAGGATTGCCATTCCTTTTCGAATAGTTGGAAAAACCTCCACCAATATCCTTGGAATAATGTTCATATACAAGAACTTTCAGACTTCAAAAATCCAGAAATCGCAGTGACTAATTAAAAAGTCTTCTTCGAGCCCAAAAATTTGTATCCAGTTGATTTTTCATTTGTGAATAGACAGATTGACTGAATGTCAATACTATCGAAATAATTGTCCTTATCCCAAATCTTCTTTCAAGATGAATATGGCTCGAATTCAGATATCATCATCAATGAATAAATACTAATGGTGGAGCCTGAATGGTCGAGTGTCTAGAGCTCTGGTGCTCTGTGTCACAATTCTCAGGCCTGAGTCCCGCGGTGCCATGGGTGTTTGTAATAGTTCGGATCCACTTTAAGCCGTAGGTCCCGGTCTCAAATGACTGTAGAGCGTCAAGGAGCCAAGTCAGACTTCTACCTACGGGTGTTTACAACAGAAAACCCCCTTTCCCTTCAACCATGAATACATACGGGTTCGTGGGCTTGGTCTAGGTATCTATCTAGATTTTGGTCTAAATGCCACGTGGGATAAGAAACAACAACAATACTAAAGGTCGATATTATTTTAGTTCAATTTGATTTTGTCTACATTTGTTTCAGCCGTTATGGTAATGAGTATCTAATATACCAATGAAAAAACATTTGTTTCTTGTTTTTGGTGCTGGCTGCAGATACTGACTGGAAAAATGAATAATGGGGATATAATAGAATAGAATAATGGGGAATAATGGGATACCTCGCACCATTTCGGAATATACAAATTAAGGACTGTCAACTTTGAAATCCTCCAGGAATCTCTTAGGGAACAACGTTGATATATTTTCTGTTCCCATAGTAAATTTGTCAACAAATTGCCAGATTCTTCAACCAAATATTAATAACTCTTGCTCTGTATAATATGTTTCAAATAGAAAAAAATAATCACGCTATATTCGTGATAAAAACATGATTCATAAAAATAAAACCTTTTTGCAAGAAAACTTTTTTTTTTTTTTTTTTTTAAAAAGAAGAAAAAAAAAAAAAAAAGCAAAGATTGCAAATAACAAAAAGGCGTTTGGAATTACGCTTTTATTGAATTTAAGATCCTATCAACTAATTGCATATTTTCAATTTTCAGAACCTGAAATCTGAAAAGTAAAAATTATCTCTTTTGGACTCAAACTGTGGTAATTTGAGCAAAACTTGCTCCTGTAGAAAATTTCCAAAGCGTTTTCTCTCTATAATGGTTATTTTGCGTGACTCCGCAGAAAACTGTAGTATGTATAATCAGCGCCAATCCAGAAATCCTCACACAAAACAACGATGCACAATGGTTTGGACGACTTATTTACCATTGCTGCAACAAAAATAAAACTATAATCTATCAAACTCAGACAGAGAAGAAAATGCGTGCAAAGCTTATTCAAGGCCATTTGTTTACTTATTTATGTTCTAATATATACAGATTTCTACCAATTTAAATCGTAATTTTATTTATTTATATATATATTTTTTTAATTTTGCTTTGAAATTTTTAAATAGATCATGATGCAACTATTTCTTTAATATCATAATAATATTCATATTAAAATAATATTTCTGATTAAAAAAATTTGAAATTACAAACAAAATAATTATTATTACCATTGCAAAATGTAATGAATAAACTTATGTGTCCATTTTACTTCAATAAATAGAAATAATAATATTCTGCATTTGACTTTAAAAAGTTATTCTATCTGAATACATAGTTGAGTCATTTAAAACCATGTTATTAAACTATATTATTTCATTAAAAAGTTGCAAACATTTTTGCAATGTTTGTAACATTTTACAGTTTTGTTTGATAAAAATTTTGCAATATGTTTACAAAAATATAATTAAATCTTTTTATTATTGAAAGTATAGAAAATGATTTCAATTTTCTCTCAAATATTTTTGAACACAAATCGCTATATTGTGACCTATTTTGTGACTATTTTTGACATATTTTGTGACTATTTTTAACATATTTTGTGACTATTTTTAACATATTTTGTTACTATTTTTTATGATGTATATTCAGTAAGATAGTCAAGTTGAATCTTAACTATTCTGTGTAATTAATCCAATGTTTTAAATTATTTTTAAACCTAATTTAAGTGTTCTCGTAAGAAACGTCGCGCTACAAAATTAAAAGATAATAACTGGGTAGTGTTTAAATAAACATTTTGTAATTTAAAAAATAAATACCAGCTAAAGAAATTAGAACTAATAATGTAATAATATTTGTTTCACTTAGAAAAATTTCATAATTGGATTATATTTTTTTATAAGTTAAATATCATATAACTTCATATCCAGAGACAGACATAAATGGTCTTGCTGTTGTTGTCAAAGTTTGTATTTGATAAAGGAGCTCTCTTTAAAACAATCAACTTAAAAAAAGAATAGGTTATAGAAATTTTTAAAAGGCAAACATAATCAAATAAAGTTAAATCAACAATGACGAATGTGGATTTTCATTTAATTAAATTTATTTAACCTTGTACAAATTGAAATTCTTCTTTGGCTTAAAGCAAATAATTGAGATGAGAAATGATAATTATATTGACATACATTTGATAATATATTTTTCTGTTTTCATGTAGAATATGACACAAAAATTTATTTTGCTTTATATTTAATTTAAATTTAAGTTTAGTATTAACTTGTTGACTAATTTAACAATACATATTTTTCAGAAATGTTTAAATTTTTAAATCTTACAATTAATAATATGTCTGTTAGATCTGTTCATTTTTTTTCTGTAAAAAATTTCTATTAACCTTTTTTTAAATTATAAAATTTCAAAATAGAAATAAAAAATGTTATTTTAAAGAAAGGAAGTAAGCATTTTCATGTATTACAATTAGGCTTATATTTCTTATGATAGCTGTAGAATTTTATTATGCACTAAAATTAAGTCTTTAATTAGTGCATCGCAAGTGTTAGAAATGATTCAAGAAGTAATTGCATTACAATAAAAGTGCCATAGTATAGTGTTCTTTAAATGGTGAAATGTATAAATTCTACTTTAATTCATTAGTCTATATCAAATGTTAAAAACTGTTCTAGAAGTAATTGTATTACGATAGAAGTATTATACTATTAGTGTTATTTAAATGATGAAATGTATAAATTCAACTTTCATTTATAAGTTCTTGTATATCAAATAGTTGTAATTTCACTGTGATCTGCATAACATTGCATCCAATAAAATTTTATAGTAATAAAGATTATACAATAAAATCCTTTTTTTATACTATCGTAATCATATCATATAATAAAAAAATATATGCGTTTTTTATATTTCTGTATGAGATATGCATAATTACAACAGTGCTATGAGAACATGTTTAATAACAAAATTAATACGTAATACCAATTTTTTAAATGAACTTCATTATTCCAAATAATAGGATTGTTAACTAAAATTGCGTATGCATTTTAGTTTCAATTAATGAGTAATATTTTTTTAAATAATCATAAATATTATTCATTAACATCATTTCGTAAATCGACTTATTTGCAATTAAGTCCACTTTTAATATGGAAATCATTTGTGAAATAAGAAAATTTATGACTAGTATGAATTATTATGAATGAATATTTATGATTTATGACAAGTTTTATTATATATGAATATTATGATGATTACGAACATTATTTTATATATTTATGAATGATTTATTATATTTATGATTATTATTATTATATTCTATTGATGAATATTTATGACTAGTTTTAGGTGAACTTGGTTATACTTGCACAAAATTTGTTGTGTTGAACACGGGAATAACGTGTTTATTTAAATTAAAAAAGGAATATAATCTGTTTAAAAAAAAAGAAAATTGATTAATCTGAATATATAAAAATCTAAAATTTTGGGATTAATATAACACAAATAAATGCATAAAGAATTAATATTTTGGGGTTAAAATTTTCCAAACATATGTAGCTATAAAATTAATCTTTGGAAATACTTTAAATCTCCAAACTTGACTTTAGGAAAATTAAAAGTTTTGTAAAAACATTTAATAATTTATTTAAAAAAATATTTATTTAGATATTATATTTATTTTTCTAAAAGTATATATTAATAACTTTATAAGACCATTTAATAAAATTTTTTTAAACATTCTAATATGACCTTTCCTGCATCAACCAGATAGACTTGATTTCATAGCTACATATTTTACAACCATATATTTTGTTTAAATGTTCTGCTGGATTTAAACAATTTTAAAACTTCGCCATCATTTTAATTTAGTATGAGTGTAAAAAAAAATAACAAGCTGCATAAAAACTTTTGGTCAAATTTACATAAATTTACATTTCAGTAAAATAAGCTTTATTTAAACTAAATGAAAAAAAATAATTTTCCTGCATTTTTTTATCACATGCATATTTAAAAAGAATTGTCAATTTTAAGAAAACCGAAATGAACTTTTTAAAGACATTTAAACATCACTATGAACCTGCGGTTTTCTCTCCTTTTACGATTACTATAATTTTCATTTTTTTTTTTTACTTGAAATCTAAGCAAATACAAAAGTAATTCGACACAACACAACTCTGTTGGGGTCTAAAAAAGTTACTGCTCTTAGTCATACACAACTTTCTCATGCGTTCCGCATTCCATTATATATATATTTTTTTTTTACAAAAGAACATAATTTGTTAAAAACGTTGGTGACTAAAGCCGCTGTTAGTGGAAATAACACCTTAAAATGATGTCGCAGTCGCCTATGTGTCGTGTTCACCGTAGCGTGAACTGGTAGAGGGTAAAGAAACCGTATAGCATAAAGAAAAAACAACGACAGTGGAGAAATAAAAAAGGAATCGAATGAAAAGAAAAAAGATTTTAAATCAGGGTGGTGACAATAATTGTAGGATGGCCATAGAAAGTCTACGAAGCATTATTTCTTTTTGAATTTTCTGATTCAAAATATTTGTAATTTTCAAATTAAATAAATATTATTTATTTAATACTTAAAATTTACTTTAACTTGACAGTTATTTTAAATAATAACAATTTTGTAACAGCAATCTAAAATGGGTCAAAAAATAAAATCGCATTAAATGTCACAATCACACAAAAAAATCTGATTAGGGTACACTGATATTTAAGTTTAAATAGCATAAATATATTTTTTGCGAAATAATAATAATAATTAATTATAAAAAATTATTTGCTTATATTTTAAATGAATTTTAAATAACAAATATATTTTATTCCCCCAACGTTTAAAATGGACACAATTGTTCAATGGTATTTTATTAAAAAGGATAATTTATAGGAAATCTATGCTGCTTTGTTTCATTTTGAATTTTCTGACTCAAAATATTTATAATTTGAAATTAGATAAATGTGATTTATTTAGCTATATACCATAAGATTATAATGCATCAAATTTATTTTAATTTTTTTTTAAATAATAACAATTTTATAGCAGCAATCTTAACTGCGTTAATAAAGTAAAATCACCATAATTGTCACAGTATCTGATTAAAACGGGTAACATACGGTTTAAAGCGGATAATATATAGAAAATCTATGTTTGGTTTGTTTCATTTTGGATTTTCTGCTTCAAAATATTTGTAATTTTGAAATTAAATAAATATTATTTATTTAGTAATATGCCATAATACTATAATACGTAAAATTTACTTTAATCTATCGTTGTTTTTTTTTAAATAATAACAATCTTGTAACAGCAATCTAAAATGGGTTGATAAAGTAAATCGTCATAAGTGTTAAAAATCTGATTAGGTCAACCTGATTTCTAATTTTAAATAACTTAAACATATTTTGAAAACATATTTTTTTCAAAAAAATTAATTTATAAAGAAATTATGTGTATATTTTTTAAATGAATTTTAAATGAACAATATATTTTGAATTTTATTCAACATTTAACATAGACTCAATTGCTCAATTGTATCTGACTAAAATGGATATTCTATAGAAAATCTATGTTTCATTGTATCGTTTTGAATTTTTTAACTCAAAACATTTGTAATTTTGAAATTAGTTAAATATTATTTATTTAGCTATATGCGATAAAACGGATTAAAACTGATATACATTTATTTGCTAATTTTTGGGAAATTTACTAATAATTTGTACCAAAAAAAATGTTTTTGCGATATTTTATGCAGTACTATTGGAATAAAATGGTTTCTAGTGATTTTTCTATTTTGTGAATTCAATAAAAGCTAAGAATAAAAATGTCAGTTCCAGAATAAATCCAGTAAAATCTTTCTCCCATTATTAAAAAACATTGAAAATATTTTAGAGATTTGTAAATGTTATTTATTTTTTTTTTAAATTTTTTTATTAAAAAAAAATTTCTGAAAATTATTTGTAAAATAACTAGTGTAACTTTGTAGTAACTAGATAGCAACACGACAGAGTAATACTAGAAAAAAATTTGGTTGATATAAATTGTGGATTCCATATTTGACTGTAATAACCATTATTTTAAAATATATATTAAAGAGAACATATCTTTTAAAACTGAAAGTTTACTATGTGATTCATAGAAAATTAGCTATATTTTTGTCAAAGTAATAATAACTAATAATAAATTGTTCACTATAATAACTATACGTTGCAGAAATATTTTCTTTATATCAAAACATCTGCATAGAATTTTTTTAAACTTCAATGCACTAAATATTGAATGTGTTAAAGTGCTATTAAATGGATTTAATTAAAAGGGAATTTAATAAATTTTTTATGTTTTTTAATTGAAGGTAAAAATTTTATTTTTATTTTATTAGGTGAATATTAAAACATAAAAGTGATAAAATCATAACAGAACACTTTTAGTGATTTGGTTTATCTTACATAAAAATTTTATTGAGCAATTTTTTTATCACACAAATTCATATTTGACAATTTGCGAAAAAACCGTTGAAATTCATATCGAGCAGTTCTTTATATCTCCACCAGATGGCGTAAGGTGTTTCGCATGCTGCGAGTTGCGTTGCTGTAGAAACACCTGAAAACAAAAACAGTCCACTGGACATAAAATTGTTTCTCCATTTTTGGAAGCAAATTCTTTTGCAGAAAAACACATTCTATCTGACATGATTTATTGCTGTCAAAAGATAAGAGTCCTTGAGATGTCAAGGGAAAAAAAAGTGATGAAGCAGCCGGTCAAATTTGCGTGAGGAACCAGTATGAAACTATGGATTGGAAAATCTGCATTAAAAAAACATTATTCTGAACAAAAATAGTATTTTGAAACATATTGTTTGGTAAATGTTTTACAATTTAACTCTATTATTGATTTATACTTTTAAAACTTACTGATTCCGCTGTATTTTGTATATTTTGTATAACTTTCTATTCATATAATGGGGGAGGGGGGAATGAGGGAGAGGGGGTTTTTGTTAATTTCGCACATAGTAATAAATTTACTATTTACATATTTTTATTGTACATAAAGTATTTGTGCGTTACTAAACTAATTTTGTTAAAATACTTTTAAAATCTCATATAATTATTTTAAAAGTATCAGAATCATAATATTATAACCATTCAATGATAAAACAGAAAAGAAGAGTAGCTTTATGAAAATATTTCCAAACGCACAACAACACAATCAGACTAAAGTCATATATACATGATATTAATAAGCGATTCAAATATTTTTCAATTAAAAAAGTTTTGTAAATAATGGAATTCGTTATTTTCAGACAAAGCTAATGAAATACGTATAGCTTCTTTAATGAATTTTTATAATTATATATAAATTAAATGAAATCACAAAATTCTACTTTTATCAAAGATAATAAAAAGATAATAAAGTCTTTAAGATGTCAAGGGGAAAAAAATAATGTAGCAGACAGTCAAATTTGCGTGAGGAACCAGTATGAAACTATGGATTGGAAAATCTGCATTAAAAAAACATTATTCTGAACAAAAATAGTATTTTGAAACATAGTGTTCGGTAAATGTTTTACAATTTAACTCTATTATTGATTTATACTTTTAAAACTTACTGATTCCGCTATATTTTGTATATTTTTTATTCATATAATGAAAAAAAAAAAAGGGGGTTAAATTCGCTGTTAACATAAATAACAAGTTAGATATTTTTTATTATAATTCATTAATAAGACATAAAAGTGTTAAAAATAGTAATAAATTTATTATTTACATATTTTTATCGTACATAAAGTACAATAACAAAAATGTGATTTTATATGTATGTGTTACTAAACTAGATTTATCAAACACAATTCAAATCTCATACAATTATTTTAAAAGTAAAATTAAAAATAAAATTAGAATCATAATATTATAAATACTCAGTAATAAAATGGAAAAAAGAGTAGCCTTATGAAAATATTTCAAAACGCACACACAATAATCAAACAAAAGTCACATATGCTTGATATTAATAAGTGATTCAAATCTTTTTCAATTAAAAAAGTTTTGTAAATAATGGAATTTATTATTTTTAGACAAAGCTAATGAAATACGCATAGCTTTTTTAATGAATTTTTATAATTATATATAAATTAAATGACATAAATGAAATCATAAAATTCTACGTTTATCAAATATGTCTTTGAGATATCAAGGCACAAAAAATTATGATACAGCCAGTCAAATTTGCGTGAGAAACCATTTGAAACTATGGATTGGAAAAATCTGCATTAAAAAAACATTATTCTGAACAAAAATAATACTTTGAAACATATTGTTTGGTAAAAGTTTTAAAATTTAACTCTATTATTGATTTATACTTTTAAAACTTACTGATTCCGCTATATTTTGTATATTTTTTTATTCCTATAATGAAAAAAAAAAAAAAAAAAAAAAAACTAAAACGTAACGGAGAGCAGGTTTTTGTAAAATTCTCAGTTAACATTATTAACAAGTTAGATTTTTTTAAATTATAATTCATGAATAAGATGTAAAAATATTAAAAATAATAATAAATTTATTATTTACATATTTTTATCATACATAAAGTATCTGTGTCCTACTAAACTATTAAACACTTTTAAAATCTCATACAATTACTTTAAAAGTATCCTATAAAATTAGAATCATAATATTATAAACATTCAATTATAAAATGGAAAAAAGAATAGCTTTATGAAAATATTTCAAAACGATATTTCAATTTTTCAAACTACAATCAACATAAAGTCGCATATGCATATTAATAAGTGATTCAAATATTTTTCAATTAAAAAAGTTTTGTAAATAATGGTATTCGTTATTTTTAGACAAAGCTAATGAATAGCTATAGCATAACTTTTCTAATAAATTTTTATAATTATATAGAAATTAAATGACATAAATTAAATAAAATGCTAGCAATTAAATAAATGCTATTATTATGCATTTTAAATAGCATTCTAAATGAAAAATGTTTTTAAAAATAAATGTTAATTCAAATTTCTTTCGTTCTATTAATAAAATACTCTAAAATACAATTACAGTCAAGTAGTCATAACGACTATTGATATTTTTTTCTGGTTATATAATTAAATCAGAGTACATTTTTAAAAAATCGTTATTAATATAATGGAATTTTTTTGATTTTTATGAAAAACAGCCTGCTTTAAAAAAAATCTGGGACAATGTTTTTGCTAACGTACATTAGCAACTTCGTTAATTTGTTCGATATTAAAAATTCCTAAAACAATATTACAAAAATATCTAATTTCTGCAAAAAAATAATGATATGATTTCGGAAAGAAGTGTAAGATATATTAAAAAAGTTATTTAGCCTGATTTTTAATATCAATACAGTCCAAGTTATAGATTTAATAGTATAAATAATAACTTTTCCCAGCATAATTATACGTTGCAATTCTATTACAGAAAAATTATGAAATGATATGAGTTATGTGCCAAGAAAAAAGGGTGAAACTTTATAAATTATAATTTTAATTTTGCATTTCTTACAATATTAAAAGAGAAACGCAGTCGTTTAAATCTATATTTCCCATTAATAAAAATTATTTTACCATTAATTAAAAATATGGCCAATGAAGGGTGATAATATTAATGCTGAAATATTTTTTTAACTTTTCCTAGAAGAACGAAAAAATGAATTACTTGAAATAATTGGCGCTTTTTTTTTTTTTTTTTTTTTTTTTTAACTTTCTTATTTATTCTTTGTTTCCTATAATGATTTAAATGTAATAATAAAAACAATACGGTACATTCGTTTAAATTTTTATTTTCAAAAAATACAATTCATAAAAAATATTATTATAAAAAAACAGTATTTAGGAGTAATTATTTCCGATAATGCATATAGTAGACCATCTTAATAAAGGTAACCATATATGTGTACTTGGAAAATAATCAAGTTAATTAATATTAAGCTGACATCAATCATATTTTAGTAGAAAAATTATATTAAAAATATTATTCTGAAAAGTTATTTATATATAGACTAAATTTAATGCAAATAAAAAACTAATTTACTCACGTTTTAATTAATTAATTTTTAACCTTTTTAATTTATACTGAATAAAATAATCCACATGACTTTTTATTATAAATGCCATTATCAATTTCATTTTGATAAAATTTATACGATAAATTAAACACTATTTGAAAATTTTAATTCAAGATAATAGAAAAAAAAATTGCGCTAATTTACTTATACTGTCACAAAAATATTCGTAAATGTTAACTGGCTTAAGAATATCAACTGAAGCAAAACATCAAGAAACATTTTTATGTTTGACATTTTATAGTATTAATTCTCGTATTGCATACAAAAGATTGTTTTATTATGCTCTAAATACAAGAAAAGTAACGATTTTTTAAATTACTTTGCCAGTTGTTTTATAAAACGCGTAAATTTAACAATTCATATAAAAGCGTAAAGTCTAATATTTTATTTTTTATTTTTTTAACTTTTCCTTGCACACATTATTGTTAGGATAAATACTATTGAATGTATGAGTATTTTGATAATATTTAATAGTTTTTTTATCTTTCTATTAAACATAATTTCAATTAGTTGGGTACTATTGCAAGTTTTATTCAGGAATTTCTCAAATCATTATAGAAAATCACGAATAAAACTACAAGTTATTTGGTTCATATTTTAACATAATTCTTTTTACTTTTTTTCATGCCCCGATATACATTATTATATGTTTCAAACATACAATTGTATTGTTTTGTTGTGTTTGTAAATATGTTTTGGGAAACACAAATCAGTCTTTTAATTTTTACTTATCAGCAGTCAGCAACATTTCAAAGTAATATTATTTTAAAATTATTCAGTAACTTTATTACTCTGCTGCACTTCTAACGTCAAGTATCTAAGAAATTTCTTAAACAAAAAAAAAAACTGGTTTTACAGAAATAAAATTTTATATTAAACATAGTTTTGAAAGAAGGATTTATGTTTGTATGCCACTTGCGAGGAGATGATATTCTCTTATCTTGGAAAATAAAGTTCTTTTATATAAAAAGGTTCATAAATATATATTAACTAAATGACTATCTTTTCTGGAGAGTTGCAGAAAAGACTAATTTTAAAAAAATACAAACTCTTCAAAACAGGATTCAATTGGTCTAATGTTTGCATGTGTCTAATAAAATAATTGATAAGGACTTTAGGATTGAATAAATCAAAAAATGCGCTATGAATTTTATACAAAAAATATCCCTTACAATTATCCCAATCACTTAATAAAAATTAAATTACCATTTGTACACAATTACGGCAACTGTTCAACTTACTTGCATGATTATTTTGGATTTTGAAAATGATTTCTGGATTCTGATGATAGAAAAATAATAATAATAATTCTTTTATATAAAATGTGTATAATTAGCTAAGAAAATAATCTTTATTTTTAATAAATCATTATTAAATAATCCTTAATAAAAATATTTGTAATTCTTGTTTTCATCTCATAGTTCTACTTCAGCATTCTAAGATTATTTATAATTAATTGACTTTTACGTACACAACATATCTTACTTATTTTAGTATTTTGCATTTTATCATCAAGAGGAGTTATGGTTTTTATTGCCATTCTAAAGGTTAGTGATATAACATTGTCTGTACATTCAAATGTGTCTACATCAACTATCCATTTGTATATATCAGATCATTACACAAAGAATGCCTTGTCTGATGATAACACAAAAAGTGTATTAAGGTTTATGAAAAATATACAAAATGCATATTAAGGTTTTTCGAACCTTAAGATACATTTTTCTCAGTAAAAAACCTGAAATTTTGATTCATTACTAAAACATTATTATGTTCTTTGCGATTTTTATCAACCTATTGTAACTTAAAATCAAGTTTGTTTGTTTTCAGTTAGTCTCACTGGCCTAAACCTTCTTTTGATAAATCTTCCGATACATAATTTATTTCAAAATATTCAACGAGCTATTTCTGTAACAAAAACAAGCTTAAATTTTTTCCAACAAAATATTTAAATTCGGAAACATTTTTTCCAGTTTATTTAAAAAAGATTTGCTTTTATCAAGTTAAAAGACTTTCTTTATGAAGAATTTTGTTGTTATTAGAATTAGAATTTTGTTGTTATTAATTTTGTTGCCTTATTAGTTTATATGTTTTTAATACATTTTGTGTGGTTGGAAATTTTAAATGATTACTATATTCTATGTGAAAATATCACAATTTTAAATTGATAATGATTTTCCTCCACTTTATATAAATGGGTGAATTTTTAAACACATTATCGACTCGTAAATATGGTTTACATTGTGAAAATTTAATTATTAAATTGAAATGATAATTGCAAGCATTCTAAGTAAGCGGATGTCATTATTATGAGTAAATTGTTATTGAATTTTAATTGTTAATCAGGAGATTGTTAGGATTTACTAGTGTAATCATTATTGTGAGCAAATAGTTAATGAATTTCAATTGTTAATCAGGAGACCGTTAGGATTTACTAGTGTAAGGGAGAATTTCTCTACAAGATCTGCAATGAATTTTTATTCATATGTCGTTGTTTTTATAATACAGAACTTAGAGGGTCGATTTTTTAAAAAAATTTTTACACATTCAATCATTTTTATTGTCTAAAGACAAACATTCATCAACCATTTGATGATTAAAGAACCTTTTGATATTGTCTAAATTAATTTTCCAATAAATGTGACTGTAATTCTTCAAATTCTCTAACAGATATTATTTTTATTGTCTACAAACTTAAAAATAGTATCTGTTAGGCAATTTGATCTTACAGACTTATTATCAATACAGACTTATTTATTATTTCTATTTCTTCCACTAACTTTTAATATGTAATGTATGTACAATACAATTCTTACAAACATGAAAATGAAACAAAAATACTTTAATCAAATAATATAAACATAATTTATCATTCATAATATGTTCCCTTTTATATAAAAAATGAAATTTAAACATTTTCTTAAAAAACTTTTTTTGCAAAGAAGCAAATTTCGGCATTAGAATAACATCCTCTGCATGTTCGGTGATTGCATAAAAGGTCTTAATCATCAGACGTTAGCTTTACCTGGCGGGACAAGTTTTTCATTCCACTAGGTTTGAAAACGTCTTCTGCAACGGGAAAAGATCATTATGGCGATGCGCCTTTCTTTGAATCCACCCGCGCTTGAAGGTCGTCTATAAAAATAAAAATAAAAAATAAAAAAAAATAAAAAGTGGGTTACTACATTTAATAGAATAAATGGCAAGTGTAAATGAAATAGGTTTACATAACATCAGACACTGTTATTCAAGATAAAGTTTGTTAATAAAAATGAATACTTTTGAAAATTTATCATTGCCCAGAATGCACGATGTTTTTAAGATTGCTTAATTATAAAATGTAATTTAAATTTTGCAAAAGAATGATAAATATAGCTTCGTATTATGTAGCATATTACAGATTTACTCACTCACTTTATGATGCTTATTTGTTAACTAATTTGACATGGAGAAAATATGTAAAAAAATTGTTCCATTTTAATTAATTGATAGCTTTTTATAGTTTATTTTACATTTATTTGATTTGATTTGATATGAGATACGTTTTTGCTTTATAAAAATGCGTCAAATCATTATTAAATAGAAAATTAAATATCTCCAAATTTGTCAATCTTTAAGAACTTTAATGATATTGATGAGAGAATTTCATTGCAAAACCATATGTCCATAATGTATTTTCAAACTGTTTTTAGAAGTTTACAAGCCGGAAAAAAAAATTTATAATTTAAAATATCAGATGTGAATATCTTTAATTATTTTGCTGTTATAAGATAATGTATTGACATAAATGCCATTGCTAACTTAATCTCTGAAAGAATCATTAAATAGCAACGCTCTGTATTAATAATTTTAAATAAATTTGTCAAAACAGTAAATTTCAATACCTTAGAATTCATTTTGCACTTTAAATTACACAAAATTTTACTTAGATGATGCGGAATTACCGAGGGAAATTAAATCCCCTTACAAAAAAAAAAATATTTTAAACTATCATAAAATTAAAATTTTCTATTCCTTCAGAATGAAATATGAACATGAATATCTATGAGTGAAAATGATTATTATGATGTGCATATCTATTAATTTAAACCTTAATAAAAGCCTATAAATACGAAACTTAAATTCCATTATAAAAATTCTTAATTATAATTTTTTTATTGAATTTCTTTTTTCCGAAAGATATTTAGTTTGACATACTTCAAGCGTATTTGTTAATTTCAATTTAATCTTATCAATTATCATCGCTAATTACAATTTAATCTTACCAATCATCATTTGTTAACTTCAAATCAATCTTATCAATTATCATTTGTTAACCGCAATATCTTACAATATCTCAGAATTAAATCCAATATTTCAAATTATTTAAATTATATCCTTCAAATCTGCTAAGGTCAATATTTGATTATAAAAAAGTCTTGATAATCGAGTGTTACAAAAAAAATCTTGTTTGATTTCAAGACTTTGGTAATCATAAAAATTTACAACATTTTATAAACTCTTATAAAAATAAAATAACTGAAATATATTATCAAGCTTAAACGAATTAAGTCGTAATCTTATAATCTATTTATTTATTTATTTATTTTGACGAAAATTAGCATTACAAAAAATACATTTTTATATATAGAGCGCTTTTGCAATGATGTTATTACTCTAGCAAAAATTATTATTAAATATTAGGACAAAATATCAATTTAGTGATATTAAATTTTTTAAATTTTTTGATTACTAGTACAGTTTTGTTCCCATGTGCGCCGATTACTTTTAGAAAATAATACGGATATTTTATCTATTAAAAAAAATCAATTTGAGAGATTTCATTTAAATTCCATTTCTCTTATTTTAAAAATATTGCAGAAATCAGTTACCATTGATGAATCAGTCATTATTTGATGAATTATTAAAAACTAAGCGTTTTTTATACTATTAATATTTATATATCAATTATTTAGTTTAATTTCTTAGATAAAAACTTTCAGAAAATTTATTTATCTGCTTTTACCAAAATCAAGCAAAAAAAAAAATTAACTTGAAAACACCAACCGGAAGGTATAACTATAGCACAATTGTAGTACAATTATTTAGATTAATTTCGTGAATAAAAGCTTTCAAAAAAGTTATTTATCCGATTTATTTTATTTATTTGATCTTACCGAAATCAAGTCGACGTATAGCAAACAATAAAGATTAACCTGGATAACATAATCCGGATAACATAACTATTAACCCAAACATAACAATGAAATAGATTATCCACACCATGTTGCTCATGACCATATAGCTTTATGAAAATGTAGCTCATGAAAATGAAATGTAATTTTTGTATTTCAAATATAAAATTCTCTTTCAAATATAGATTTTGATTTTTCTACATTCAAGATAAACTTTTCTGCTTTGGAATTTATTTGGCAAGGCAACATTTATTTCTATGAGCTTTTAAGAAATTTCAGAACCTTATATTGAACACCAATAACAAATCCACAAAGAAGGAATTCCTTTTTTAAAATATTAGAAATTAGAAAAATAATTATCACTTTCTTTTCAGATGAATTAACAGAAATGGGAAAATTAACTTTGCAAACAATTAAAATAACTATTCATACACACATAGAAAACTTCTTCTATACATAAATATTAGTAAATGTAGAACATTTTATGTGTTTTACGATCTTTTGTACTTACCGGCTTTATACACAACAAAGAAATTTTTTAAGGAATGGCTAAATATATCATTTACTTTCCAAATGGATAATGTAAGTAGCAGTGAATGCCCAGATTATATTTGAAATAAGTAAAAGGATCTCTTGCAATAGCAAAGAAACAAAGGCATTGAAATTTTTTATTTGAAATTTTTATCCGCTTTGAAAGTTCAGAGGCTACATCATTTTATAATATATTAATAGTATAATTAAAGGAAAATGATAATTAAAGGAAGTATAATAATTAATATTATTAATAATTGTAATAATTAAAGGGGGAAAAAATGATACTTATACTAAAAGACTAAAAAAGACATACTTAACGACTTACTGACTACTGCTATTAAATCATTGTTAAAACTGGTAATAAATTTTCCAAACATTATAATTCTTTTTTAAGTAATGGCTGTTTTTCTGCTACTGCTTTAGAAAGTAATTTTAGCATTAAATGATTAAAATTATATTAAAAGAACAAACCTTTTAATATCAAAACTGTCAATGATTCTAAATCTTCACTACTAAAGAAGTCTCACAAATACACATAATTCAGCATATGCTTTTAACGTATAATGATTGGTATTTTTAATATACATCTTTTTTTAATTTTAGAATTTTGTACCTGCATTAGAAACATATCTAGTCATCAAAATTTTTTAATTAACCCAATCAACAAAGGTATAAATTAATGGTGCTTCAAATTCGTGCATAATTAATTCACCAATAAAGACACTTCCCTTATTCCCATGTAAAATTATATTAAAGGAACAAACCTTTTAATATAAATTTTATTGCTTATAAATCTTCGCTACTAAAGAAGACACACACAAAAATAATAATTCAACAAATGTCTTTAATGTACAATGATTTGTATTTTTAATATTTTTTTTATTTTTATTTTATAATATTATACCTGCATTAAAAACATATCTAGTCGTCAAATATTTTTAACTAAGCCAGTCAACAAAGATATACTATAAATTAATGGTGTCTCTAATTCGTGCTAAATTAATTCATCAGTAAAGACAGGTCTATTGTTTCCTATTAAAATTATATTAAAGGAACAAACCATTTAATATCGGTAATGTCATTGCTTATAAATCTTCAGTAATAAAGAAGACTCAGAAAAGCACATAATTCAGCATATGCCTTTGGCATTACGGTATAATTCAGCATATGTCATTGGCATTTTGGTATAATTCAGCATATGCCGTTGGCATTTTTGTATAATTCAGCATATGTCATTGGTATAATGTTTGGTATTTTTAATATAATTTTTTATTTTATAATTTTGTACCTGTATTAAAAGCACATCTAGTCATCAAAATTTTTTAACTAAGCCAGTCAACAAAGACATAAGTTAAAAGTGTTTCAAATTCATGCATAATTAATTCCTTATTAAAGACACGTCTCTTGTTCCCTGCATTTAAATAATCCACAGCTATAAGTGAAAATTAGCTTCATATAAAACTTTTTTCAAATGAATTAGCTAGCTCATTAGATCTTAGATGAATGCATTAATTATATTTAATTGCATGTTTTATTAAATATTTTAACAGTAGACTTCTTTTTTCAATCGGCACGAACACACTAAAGTATTAATGAACATTGGAAACCTATATTTAAAAGATAATAACGATTGCAATCTATGGTGATGAAGAAAGAATTTTTTTTTGCAAAAACAATCCTTCAATGGCATTTGATACCACGAATCACGCAGCATAAATGCCTAATTATTATATATTCATTCGCTAATGGATTTTTTAATGGATTTTGAAGAAGGTCAAAACTGTTTCATGCCTTATTGCGTCAATTCTCAGGAACTAAAAACTTTTGAAATGCTAAGCAGCTATTAGAAAAAAAGTATATTAAAAACAACGAAGTTACTTTCAGGTACAAGTAACAAAAAGAGAGAAAAAAATACCATTAAAATTTGAATAACACTTGGCGTTTTGCCGATTGCAAAACAAAAATCTTGTAAATGATTCATGGTATACATGATGCTGAATTATGTAACTTATTTCCTTTTTTTCCAAAATCGAAAATATACAGTATTATTTTCTCAAACACCCCAAATCGTTGTACGAAATTAAAGGCTGTATTACGTGATAAACTGTGAGATGAGTTTCATTTTAATCTAACCATTTTCATTCTAATACTTCTCTTTTTTAATAATACTTTTATTAAAAAAAAAAGTGAAGTTTTTCAGTTTTCAAGAATTTAAGTAAAAATATAAAAGTTTATTATAGTTATTTAACCTGTTTACTAAAAAAATGTATTTTTTAAAGCGAGTATTATCTTTAGTGATACTCACTCCTATTTATAGGTTTTTTTTTAAAAAAGAAATATAAAATTGTTCAGGTTAAAAAAAAGTAACAAAAACTCTCAATAAATGAAAACAAAATCGTTATATACCATATTATTTATAACATTTGTCATACATTTTTATTATTTATGTTATATTGTTTATATGCTATTTATTATTTTGTATATTATTTATCATTTAAAAAAGTAACAAAAACTTTCAACAAATGAAAATCAAAAAAATCAATATATACCTTATAATTTATAATATTTATTATACATTTATTATTTATGATATATTATTTATATGCTATTTGTTATTTTATATACTATTTATTATTTAAAAAAAATGTAACAAAAAATCTCCACAAAAGAAAACAAAAAATCGTTATATACCATATTATTTATATGATATTTATTGTTTTATATACAATTTATTATTTTAAACAGTAACAAAAACTCTCAGCAAAGGAAAACAAAAAATCGTTATAAACCCTATTATTTATAATATTTGTTATATATAATATTTATTATTTAAGATACAATATTTATTATTTTATATACTACTTATTAATTTAAAAAATATAGCAAAAACTGTTAACAAATGAAAACAAAAAATCAATATATACCTTATTATTTATAATATTTATTATATATAATATTTATTATTTTAAAAAATGTAACAAAAACTGTCAGCAAATGAAAACAAAAAAATTATTATATACCATAATATTTATAATATTTATTACATTTCATTGTATATATGCATAATATTGATTTATAAATATTCTAATAATTTATTCTATGAATCGTCTAACCAAATAGAAGCCAAAAATTCTCTAAAACATGAGTTCTTAAGCAAGAAAAAAATCATTAAAAAGAAAAACATTTATTTTATAAAAATATAAAATCATTAAAAAAATAAGACATTTTTTTAAAATTTGAAATGACGTTTAACGAAATTATACAAAACACTTATGTTTAGAAACCGTGAAATATTTTAGTTAGCAATTCATCTGTAATGCTAATTGATCAAACATGTGAGCACTTCTTTTGCATAGTTAGTTTTTAAAAAAATATTTTTCTGGTATGTAAAAAAAGGCAATATGTTTTTACTGGTTTCTAGCATATAAAAAGCAATAAAAATTAATAATTTATCTAATCTTCTCTTTAAAAAGTTGTTTCTAAATAAATTAAAACAGTTCAATTAATAACTGAACAAAAAAAATTTTTTTTTTTTATTTCCTTTGGTGTGTCCTAATTTCTATAAATCTCAAAAATTATGTCTTTTTGCATTTTTCAAAAGGTGTTATGAAAATTACTCAACTCCCAACTACTCACAATGTTTTTTCGTTATGTGAGTTATGATAGTATTTCATAATCGTTTATTTTGTAATCGAATCGTTCATTTAATCAAATGAGGTGAAATATTTTGACTTTTGATTGACACTCTATTGAATCATTCAACACTCAATTTGATTGAATCACTCAATTTTGTTTACATAATTAAAGAATATAAATCTTAAAGTAATAAAGTAAGTAGACACGTATAATGTCTTTACATTAGATATGTATTTTTAAATAAAATGAAAACTTCTCGTATAATGCTGTGTATAATAGCATAAATAAATAAGTAGTATATACTTAAATGATATATATAAGTAAATTATAACAAGTAATACATTCAGTAAATTGTATAATAAAGGTAAATAACCTTATTTATTTTTCACAACATCTTTAAGAAAAAAATAAATAACAATTGTCTCTCGTTACACCACGCCTTGTCATATCGTATTCATATATTTCGTACTTTAATTTTAATTTATTTTTTTAGTCACACAAACAGAACATTTAAGTTTTTGTTTTTAAATTAGTTTAAGTAGAAAATTATGTTAATAGCTTAATTTAATTCGTTTTTAATTTTTATGATTAAAAGTTATTTTCTTACTTTTGAGATCTCGTTCATAATTCTATATTACTTCTGCTAAAATGTATCTAATATTAGAATAAAATCATCGACTATACCGCGCTTTCGTAGATCGAACTGTTTCCCAATATGCATGGTAAAACCATAAATGATAAAAATTATTTCTATTCCATGCATAAGAAGAAAATATTGCAATTATTTTTAAAATAGAAAGGCACCTAAATAATATTAAAAAATAAACAATAATCTTTACTTGAAGTTAAACAAAATCAAATCTTAAATCTATTGAAAACTGTCGTAGTTTTGTAAAAAAACTGCTGAAATTACACCATCTGCCTTTTTTTCGTCTTTTCGGTGATAATCTCTTTCTCATAATAATAAGCTAAGAAGAAAAAAAAGAACGTGTCTCCAGGTAGGGAAGACAGAAATTAGCCAGGGTCGCCATGGAAATTTCCGCAGGGTGTACCAAGAACGTATCACGTCGGTGACTTGACAAGTAATTGTCCAAATCACACAGCAGACGACATTAAATGATGGGGGATCAAATGACCAAACGATCCATCACAAACTTCTGTTTGGGGCATCGCTATTGTGGCGTCATACCAGAAAGCTATCAGTGGCCCCAAAATTCTCTTTTTTTTATTATTGCTGTTTTTTGTTATTCGTCTTGTACGGAACCGAAAAACAATCAAGTTTGTTTACAATGAATTTGTTGTTTAGATATATAAGGAATAAAATAAATAAATTAAAGATGAAATTCAGAAAACAAGATGAAATAAGCTATACTTAACAACTTCAATTAAAATTTTTTTGGTAACTGAAAAGAATATACAAAAAATAGAGGTAACTCTGTACTGCTTTAAATAAATAATAATAAGTATTATAAAATCCATATTCTTTATTATAAAATGTCTATAAAATGCAATGCATTTATTATTATAAAATGTCTTATCAAAACAATGAATTTTATTAATAAATTGTGATGCATTTATTATTATAAAATGTCTTATCAAAATAATGAATTTTATTAATAAATTGTAATGCATTTATTATTATAAAATGTCTTATCAAATAATGAATTTTATTACGTTTATTAAGATTTATTTTAAAACAAGATTAATCTATGCCCGAAAGGTTACCATAGTCAATAAGACATCAAACATAATTTATGTACTGCTTTAAGTAAATAATAATAATATTCATTTAAGATTACAAAACTTATTAAGTGGATTGTATTATGAACAAAATTTAATTTCAAAACATGATTATCCTGAGCCCAAATAGTAGCCAAAAATCACTAAGATTCCACACAAAATTAGTATCATATTAAATTATTTAAACCTATTATTTTCAATCTTTAATTGGTCTTAACAAGGACAATTTATAATGTTTTGACATTTTTCAAAATCCACCAGTTTTTTTTTTTTTTTTTTAAATCTTTTTTTTATATGATGTTATTTATAAAATAAACTAACATAATAGTACTAACTCGCTTCTTTTGTTTATTAAGTTATTGTACAGTTATGTTATTGTACAGTTATATTATTGTATAGTTATATGTTAGTAACATATTAAATATATTTAAACTATTATCTTCAATCTTTAATTGTTCTTAGCAAAACCAATTTATTATGTTTTGATGTTATCTATATGTTAAACCAACATATTTAAACCAGTACATTGTTTACTATGCACTAACTCTCTTCTTTTGTTTATTAAATTATTGTATAGTTATAAGTTAGTAACATATTAAATATATATTTAAATCAATTATCTTCAATTTTTAATTGGTCTTAACAAAATCAATTTATTATGTTTTGACATTTAACGAATTACGTCATTTTTTTTACTTTTTTTAATATTTTCTTACATGATATTATTTATAAATTAAAACTAACATATGCATATTAAACAATATACTAACTTGCTTCTTTTGCTTATTAAATTATTAAAATAAAAGAAAGAATGATGAAAGTACAATTTCATGCAAAAATATTCAAATAGAAGTTTAAATAATAATTAGCAAGTTAATTTGTGTAAATCGATTATGACATTTATAGTGTTTTTTGACATTATTACTAATAAGCATGAGTTTTAAGCCATATTGCTATCTGAAATCATTATTATTCTTTACTTTTTATTGCTGGCTTTTATGTTTTATCTAAATTATTTGTAAAGAAAATAAAATTCAATAATTATTATTATTATTGTATTATTACTTTATTGTAATAAAGATATTATTATTATTATTACTATTATTATTATTATTGTATTATTGTACTTTATTGTATTTATTATTGTACTTTATTGTATTAAAGGTATAAAATAGAAAAGGAAATAAAAGGAAAAAGGGTAAAAGGAAATAAAATTCAATAATTATTCAATAATTCAATTATTGTTATTATTATTTATTGTTATTATTTTTGCTATTATTATTAGGTACTATTCTTTACTTTTTATTGCTGACTTTCATCCTTTAATGTATCTAAATTATTTGCAAAGAAAATAAAATTCAATAAAATGTCCTGATCAGAAATAAGAGACAATAAATAGCCAGAGAATTGTGGTGTGATATATTACATAAAGCGATAAAGTGGGCTTATACTGAAAATGAATTATTGAAGTAATACAATCGCATTATTATTATATTACAGCAATAACCTTTTTGAGAGTGAAATTTTTTTATTTTAAACTTTACGATTTTAAGTTTGCTGTTAAAGTTTTTGATAAACTAATTTTTTAAATAACTCCCTAAATGATAAATATGCTTATTAATAGAAATAATAAGAGCCTATTTTACTTTAAAATAGATTAATTTGTTATGAGAAATTTAAAAAAAATGAATAAGTTCTTAATCTTGTTTAATTCTGAAATAACATCTAAACGATTTGAAAAATATTGCGAAGTTAAAAAAACGGAGTTATACAATTTGAAAAGAATATTATAAAATTAATTTAAATTTATTTAATTTTTAAAAATACCTTACTTAAATTATTCAAACTACTTAAATTAATTTTTCTAGTTAAGTGTTCAGTAAAATTCTAATGAAATAAGATGCGTTTATCTTAAAGTCTTTCTCAACTAAAAATATAAATATAAATAATCCCATTAAATTGTTCCACTGAAAAATTTAATTTGATGTAGTATTTTAAACATTTTCTTTCTTTTCTTTTCTTTTTTTTTTTTTTTATGATATTTTTTTAATTAAGACCCTATATACTTTTTAAACAAAAGCCTTTTCTGAAATACTTTATTTCATTATGCAAAACAATGGAATTTAATGTATTGCATGAAAAAAAAATTATTCTGCGCAAACTAGAAAATGACTTTTCTATTTAAAAAGATTCTGCTTGTATATTAAAATTGAACAATAGAAATTATCTTTATAAATAGCCTTTTCCTCAAAATATAATCAAATAACCTTGACATTTTGAAGATAGAGGAAATTAAACGAGGAAATTTGAAGAATTAAGTTCAATTTAAATAAAATATTTTACAGACTTAAAGTCAACTTCGAGAAATTCAACCATGATAAAATTCAATATTCATACCGATGAGAAATAGTTTTTAATTTTTCAATATATATGTGTGCGTGTGTGTGTACTTTAAATTAAGTATTCTTCATATGAACTGTTTACTTAAATAACAAAAGAAAATATTAAGATTACTTATTAGAAGTCCATTCAGTTCATATATTTTATTACAACACAAATACATAAACTGAACTCAAAAAAAAATTAAAATTTGAAATTATAATTTTGTTTAAATAAATAAAGTATACTCTCCTGAGAAATTATGATAAATAGCTTTACAGAATTTTAAATAGAGATAAATGAGTTATTAAAATAATTCAAAATTTTGTTTTCTTATGCTATTTTAAAGAAATTTTGAATCCTTTAAAAATATTAGACTTTCTTTTTTTATATGTACTGTGGAATGATTTACATTTTTTCATCAATTTACTTGATATATTTACATTTTTTCATCAATTTACTTGATATATTTACATTTTTTCATCAATTTACTTGATATATTTACATTTATTTTTTATATATTTATATATATTTTATTCATTTCATTTATATTTTTAAAGTTAAATAAAGAAACATGAATAGGTGTTTATATTACGTTGCTCGCTACATTTATACGATTCGTTTGCAATAAATGGAAAAATATTTTATAACTTTTAAATATTTTATCAATAATTTGTTATAAAAATATTTTTTATTTAACTTTTACAGAGAAGTAAGTAAGAATAAACTAATTTAGTCAATAATTAATCACATTTCTAATACATTTTTGTTGTGAATGTAACACATAAACTAGATCTTAATATTCTTACACACTTTTTATTTCATTCATAAACTTGAAGAAATCCAAAGAAAGAATAAGAAAAAAGCATGAGAAAAGGTGATTCAAAATGACTATTATCACAACATTGAAAATGAAATATAATTTTATTTTGTTTGTGTGCTTAATTTTGAATTAAATTATTCTGTCGGCCAATTGCATAGCACTGTAATCATATTTTTATAGATTTTTTTTTAAAGAGACATATGAAAATAATAAAAAAAAAGATTAAAAAACTGAAATCCTTCTACGAATTTCAATTTATCATATGCGCATACAGATCTTTTCTGGACAAATACAATGTTCAATGTTCTGCACTTTAGGGTTCCGTTAGTTTATTTTGCGATTTTTGCCCTTGCAATTTTTACCATCTCCTCTGAAATGAGGTTACAAAATACTGCAGTTTGGGCGATTCCATTTGGCGCGGAAAAGAAAGTTGGCGCAATCGGAACCTTAAAGTGCAGAATCTCCACAAGAACTGTCTAATTCAATAACGACAAGAATATAACAAAGTTTAATAACTCTAGAACTTTATGTAAAAGCAATTGTTCAAATATTACAAGAAGCTTTACCAAATTCAGACAGAGAAATCAGTTAAGTGATGGTTAAATTAACTTTTATAAACATAAACTAATCCTTAGACCTATTTTGAGGATATCTAAGCAATAATCAATTGATATTTTGAAACCCAAACAATTCAAAATGAACTTTAGAGCACGTGACTTGATGTTGGCGAATCGTTATAGTTAATAACACATATTTCATGCTAATTATAAAACACAACTAAAATCACGTGAAAATCAGCGTTTATTTGAAATAAAAGCTTTTGAAATGAAAATTTCTTGTTGTGCTGCGCGTGGATATTAATCTGTTTTAAATAATAAGTTATACTCTCACTTATTTTTTATTTTATAGCTTCACTTGTTTTGGAGACTCCATGGACTTCCAACCAGAACAACATGTTCACACATGATAAAAAAAAAAGACAAAACATAATTACGGCAAATTATCTCGAATTTTTTCGCGAAAAAATAAATTCCATCTAATAAATTCTAATTACTCTTCATCAATATTCAATATGTAAAACTCTACTTTCCAGATTTTATTTTTCTCTAAAAAGCACGATTTAAATCACATATCAAGAAAATGAAAGCACGTAAAATATAGCGATAAAAGCACATATTTCTAAACCCAGACAACTCAAAATGAACTTCAGAGCACATGACTTGAAATTGGTGAATCGTTTTAGTTAACAACACATACTAGTATTACATGCCAATTATAAAACACAAATAAAATCATGTGAAAATCAGCTTTTATTTTAAATAAAAGTTTTTGAAATTGGAGTTTTGGAAAAGGAGATTAATCTGTTTTAAATAATAACTTATACTCTAACTTATTCTTTTATTTTAGAGCTTCACTTGTTTTGGAGACACCGTGGACTTCTAACCAGGACAACATCATGTTCACACATGATGAAAAAAAAAAAAAAAAAAAAAAAAAAAGACAAAATATAATTACTGCAAATTATCTCGAATTTTTCCGCGCAAAAAATAAATTCCGTCTAATTCTAATTACTCTTCATCAATATTCAATATGTAAAACTCCACTTTCCAGATTTTATTTTTCTCTAAAAAGCACGAATCTAAAATTACCCGGCACACAAATTATCTGCAATTGGCCTGGCGTACGGAAAACTGCAAGGTGAGACGTGCAGGCCCCTTTAACAACAAAAATAAAAAAAACCTGGCCAGGTTTTCGCTATTACATGCAGCTACTATTTAATTGTTAGAGGACGAAACAGGCTCTAACATAATTTAGAGGGGTAACGAGCATTTCGTATGCTTAGCGTGAAGTAGGCCATTAAAGAGATTTCTCAGTGAGCTTTTTTTTGTGTACTACTAATTTTACGTTTCGTTTTTACTGCAGTTCTTATTTCTGGCCTCCCCCTCCCCCCCCCTTCTTAAGTGCTATCTGCGCATGCGTTTTGCATGTGGACCCGCCCTTATTAACTATGGTGGATAAGTGATAAGAAGATGGAGGGATAAATACAGTAGGGAAAACATTTTGGGGCAGTCCTCTGTTCCAGGGTTGTCATAATTTGCTGATTAAAAAGATAATCCAAAGTTTTCTGTGGGAAAACGATTGTTTGAGAATGCCAAAAAGTTTAGCAATTACCTTCCTGTGCTTCAAATTGCTTATTATTTTTTTTGCATTAGGTAATGCAGATAGTACCCAATTAGAGTCTAGTTATTCAAAATATTTAATGGGCTCTCACCATGTGTACTAGATTTAACTTGATTGAGAAATTTCAAAAAGTTATTCATAAAAGAATAACGAAATAGTTCTTTTCACATCCATACTTACAATTTAGATTTATGCTTTTAGAAGAAATAAGAATCTCTATGACCGGTTGTACATAAAAAGCTTGATTTCATAACTTGCTTGCTTCATAATCGTTTCATTGTTCCCAAGCTTGTCAATAGATACACTCACCATTATAATTTAGGAAAGAGATATTCTTAATATTAACATACACATATACATAATCTACATAAACTTATGTATTTTCAAACTAGTCTTTAAAATAAATTTGGATATCCAAGAGTGGCAAATTAAATTGTCTAAAGATATTAAATTAATTTCAAACACATGAATAAAAGAATATAAACATCAAAATATTTGCATTTCATCTATTTTTATAAACTCTCCATAGGTACATTAAACATTCAAGTACATAAAAAGTTGTTTTAATGCATGAATGTTAATAAGTAAAATAATCTGTGGAGCAATTATTCATAAAAGAATATTAAAGCAGCTTATATGTACTTTGTTAAATCTAAACCAATTTTCTTCATTTTTAAAAAAATTAAAAAATTTGAATATTAAACTCTGGCATTGCAAACTGGCTAAAAATAAATCGATTTATTTTTCAAAAAAAAAATTTTTTTTTAATCACGACGCCTGTATATGTAACAAGAAAAAATGACAAAATATCTAAAACATTTATTTATTTTAAATCTTGGAACTCCATGTCATTTCCAATTCTCAAATTTCGATTTTGCAATTCTCAAATTTCGATTTGCAAATTTCGTTCTTAGCAATTCATTTCACTAGCTTCTTATTTCATATGTATGTTGTCATTTATCAACACACGAATAACGACAATTTCTGTGCATCACTGTTTGTATATTGGGGAAAGTTTCAGAAAGTGGTTTTTCTTTAATAGTACTGGGATCTTTAGTCTAGAATGAACCAGACTAGGCCTTGCAGACTTTTTTCGATCGAAGGCAAAGAAAGAATATGCAGTTTAGGGTATCTGAGGAATTTAAACACATGGAGAAGACTGGCAAGACCTCGGATTGTTGATTTTTAAATAAAGTTCCTTACAAAGATATCTTAATAAAGTTATGAAGGAAGTAATGTTTTATGGGATAATGCCTCATGTTGTATTGGTGATAATCAGAAAAACTCAAACAGCCTATACTCGTAGTTTGTTTGCATTAGACTCTCGCCATTTAGCAGCTTAAGCCTTACCAAATGGGATTGCTTGGATCATTGCCACTTAAACAAGAAACAAAATCGTTTATGCACACCCTGTGAAGCATTCTATGGTTCTTTTCTCAGGAATAAATAAGTCCGGAGTGGTCTATGGTTATACGACTTTTCTAAAACATAAATGCTTCGCCGAAGATCATACATATCATAAACTTACAGTTCGAAAGGAGAAGCTGGTTTGCTTTTACTGGTAACAAACAAAGACAGTGTGATATGTGCTTTAAAGTAAAGATTACAGTGTACGCCAATAGCAAATTTAAATCTGCTTCCACTTGCATACCTGCGAGCGCGTACTGCAGCTACTGAATACATGTGCTATCTCTCATTAAATTCTCTACAAATTAGTTTTCATTTCAAAATGTATTGTATTATAAAATCTTCCGACAAAAAAAAAATATCTCCTATTTTTTTTCGTAAATAATTTTGACTTCCAGCCTCATAGGTTTCGGGATTTTAGTTAATCAATAACACATCATAATTAATTATCGATATTTCCCATCTAAGCTAATACTTAGTCTTTAGGAATGGGGAAATCTTGAATTCTGAAGTGCAATCCCTTCTTGGAAGACTTTAAAAAGTAACTGTCCTTGTAAATTTGTTGTTATTTAATGCCAGAAATACGCTGTTAGGTATTGATTCATTCTTGGCAATATTTTGCTGGATAAATAATTTGGTATAAAAGTTACATAGAAATACAAATACGGAAATAATTAGATATTGTAATTCCGAAAACTAGACTTTCAAAATCTATTATGGATATGACATTGAAATTACCGAAATATATCAGGAAAAATAGTTATTTTTTAAAAAATCCTTTTTTAATCACGAATAAATATAACTATGGTCTAATGTTTTATTTCAATCAACTAATTTACTCTATTGTTCAGTTGCTTTGTTGTATTTTTCCTTTGTGATTAGCGTTTTCGTTTCAATATTGGCAAACATGTCTGGATATTTACAACAACGAAATAATTTAACGAATTTGGTGGGTAAGCAAAACAAATGGTTTATTTATTCTTTTTCTGAGGAAATTGCATTCGATACGTCCAAACCTACTAAACGAAAGTAATGTAGAGACCTAGTAACAAACAAAGTATAATAGAATAATTTTTCCAATAGATGAAAAATCAATACATGTTCTTGATACATAGAAATTGTATTTTAACTCCTGTTTGCATTGAGAGAATATTTTTAAACTACGTAAATAAATAAAACTTCATGAAAAAATGTTTTCCTTAGAACGTAAAAGTAATTTTTATTTAATTTTTTTTTCCAAAATAATTACGTATTATCGTAAAAACATACTGGTTGAAATATAAATATTCCTCTCTCTCTTATTTTCTTTCTTTCTTTATTCTTTTTTTTTTTTTTTCACTCAACATATTGACACATTTTATACAAAGTAAATGGAAAAATATAAGGTATTCACTTTATTGGTATTTGAATAAAAACAACTTTTTATATTTATAGATTTAGATGAATCACGTTCACTTACGAAATTAAAATTAGATTTATTAATTTTTATAAATGTTTCATAGATTTAAATAAAAAAAGTATTTCCCATATAATTCACCATTCTCTTTATTACTTTATAATAAATCATAATTAAAAATAATTTTTATAATAATTTAAAATTCTTATGTTTTCAGAAAAAAAAATGTAATATTTTATTTATACTTATAAAGTATCAACCTTTTGAAAAAAATACAGAAATGTAAAATTTTTCATTTCTTTTTCTTCAAAAACAACAATTTATACTTAATAATAAGCAATTTTAAAAAAAAAAATAATAAAAGTTCCACAAAAGTAAAGTTTTATTTAAAGTTTTTTCTATATAATCATCAAACTTTTATGTTATGTAATGAAAGTGAGAGAAAACTTTAGCGGCTTTTGTAATCCATTTTTGTCGTTATACGAAAGTTTTATATTAAACTCGTAATAGACAGTTAAAATATAAATAACATATCATTTCAAAAATTTGGAGAAAACTTTACTTTCTAGTGCCAAAAGGATAAAGTGGATAGTATAGTAGCTTCTAATTTCATAGTATTACTACAATTTTGTGTTTTAGAAGTGCTAAGACCGTCACTAAAGTATTTGCATCTAGACCATAGCGTGATATACTCACATAAAGTTATCTGATATTTCTCAGGGAAATACTCACTAAGCTGTAGGTACTTACGATCATAAAGACGTGCTTACAATTAATTAAATAGTAAAGTCACCGAAAATTACCACAAATAAAGTTATCATGTGTTGTATATTGATACTGACCAGATGTCAAGTATACCTGATTTCTCAACTACAGGGTGAAGTTAATGTTGTAATTTGTAGTTGTTCAACAACTTGTATAGGAAACCTTTAGCCTAATTATGGGAGAATAACAGACATTGTTATGTTTTCATTGCGTGCGATACTGGTCGGTCATAAAACTTTGGGGAGGATCATTACTGTAGAACATGGTGCCATTTGAATCCTACCATCTGAAAACTATAATATGTAATTTACTGTATCCGGAATTGTAAAATACAATTCTACATCATAAAACCAACTTATATATTTCACGAAATATAGTAAAGAGGAATAAAATGTTTCACAATTGATAGCTTTAACAAAATGTGTTATAGTTATGACTTGGGAATCAATTATTTATTTGAGACACAAATTTACTTTGACGCTGTGCATAATGTATGAGGTAATACTATTGTAATATAAAGTAACAATTGACAAAGTTGCACAAATTTTCATCATTATTATTGACATAAGTTATATTTCATACGAAAATTTGAAAAAATCTGGCATCATTATCTTTTGAGTACCAATTTTTCAATTTGAAAAATGTAATTATTGTTATCCATGTAAAAGTCGTAAAAATATCAATAAGATTTTTTTATATTCTGGTCTCGAAAGAGAAACAAAAGACAACTCACGAACATTTTGTAAAATCACAGGTTACAAGTAGTTAATGTAGTCCTTTAGATTATTTTCAAATTTAAAATTTTTATAGCATGTACAATCGTAGTATCATAAAAAAATCTCGACAGTAAATTTTGCAAAATACAGTGGTTATTTTAAGAAAACTTTCAATGATTCGGCTGTAAAAATAATTAATCTTATCTTTTATTTCATGTTCAATTTTTAAAGTGGAACATTATAAATTTTGCATAAATCTACAAATTTAATTTTCATTTCCAATGTTGGGAAAGGGGAAAATAGGAATAATTATGAGGAAGCCAAGTTAGGTAACAATTGATTATATTTTATGTCACATGTTGATAAACATCAAAAACTAATATAAAAAATGAGAGATGTTACATTTAACTTCATCAGAATAGACTCTTGCCATAACTGAGGAAAATCAGTTAGTATATAGACGGCGCTACTGTTGCGCTATAGTTGGTTTTGCCAGATATACGAAAGGAGCTGTAACAATCTCTATTCACTCTCATAACAATCCCCAGTAACAATCTTACCGACATCCTAAAAAGGAGCCAGCAATGAAATACATAGCAACTCCTGTAGTAGTAGTTTTAACTTTTGGCTATTTACATGTTGTTTTGAAGTAGTTTTTGAAACACACTGAAGTTCTTGATCTGTTTATGTCCTTACAGAACTTTTTGATGGACGACCTCTCTTTCTGAGAAGGAGAACAGGTGAAATTTCATTGTCTCTGAAGGGTGTCAGTGCAAAAATGTGACACATCCCTATTGGTTCTGTTGGTTTGTTAAGGCTACCAAAATCATATGTGATCGATTTTTGAGTGATGCTCAAACATGGGTTATCGCGCTTCGATGTGAACTTTGAAGTCTGTTAGGATTTTGATTTGATAGGCAGACGGGATGCAAAGTTACCCAAACTTTGTCACCTGAAGTGTAAAATCCTTGTCGCCATATCTTGTCAAATCACTACTTCCATTGATCAGTTTTAGTTCAATTCGTTTCATAATGTCGTTTGTGATAGTTGCGAATTATTTTAGGTACTGGTGATTTGTGCTATGAAGTTGTCGTTTTGACAACTTGACATCGAAATCTTGAACGACTGCGTCCACAGTTCACAATTCTTTTCCAAATTATAGGAAGATAGGTGTATGACTTATGATGTACCACATGGCAGTATTCATAGATAATGAATAACTGGTGTATGACCTATGATGTCCCACACGGCAGTATTCATAGAATAATGAATAACTGGAAATTTTTGATTGCCATTGCCTTGTTCATCTCCTACAGGATTACTAGGCGTATCTAAGAACTCTGTTTTTGTGTTCCATCGGATTCGCTTGGGGAAAGTAAACTGGTATTAAATTTTGACATATGTTGAGGGTAAAACAATTTGTTGAAGGTTAGAACTAATTAACTGGAGTCCATTATCACTGATGATTTTTACTTGGTATACCATACCGCAAGAAGACTACTTCGATTAGAGTTAGGGTACATTCATATGCAGTGTCTTGAGAAAGAGGAAAAAACTCAACTCATCTAGTAGCTCAATATTCTATAATGAAGATCTATTGGTTGCCTGTTTCAGTTATGGTCAATGAACTAAACAAGTCTATAGAGTCGATTTCAAAGTACTGTGAATAGACAGGAAAAAGAGCAAAAAGAGGGATTTTAGAGGGTTTTTTACTTGTCGTGAGAGCATTCAGGGCATTTTTTTTTATACATAGTCTGAAATATATTTCTTTTTGCCAGTCCAATAGTAGCGTCTATGGTCCATGGAATGTGCCTTTTTCTCAATAATGTTCAGGTATAGTATCTATATGAGCATTTACATAATGGATACACGCTCATGATCCGGGATAGCCAGTTGGGTTTCTTCCGAGTTAGCATGGTGTATATCTGTATATTACTCCTCGATGATTCAACAAAATCTCGTTCTGCCGTTCTGGCATATTCTTCAGGGTTTTTTTTTTTTTTTTTTTTTTTTTTTTTGAAGTAGTAGTACATTCGAAAAATTGTCAGTAATTTTTCATATTTTCATCCTTAAGCTGAGATTCCCGAATATTTATTGAAGTACTTGTTGACACGTTAACTACAGACATGTTAAAAACTTTGGTATAGTTTGGCGACATTGGCAATAAAATTGATTTTACCAGTTATATGTTGTACTATCAGGCTGAAATATTGTAACTGAAGTGCCCATATTGCAAGTCGTCCGGTTGGAGACTTGACAATTAGAAATCGTTTTAGAGGTTGGTGGTAGAATGCCACAGTTATTCCGGTCCCTTCCACATAGCCACGAAATTTCTTCAAAGCCCCAACGACTGCAAGATTTTCTATCTCTGTTCTGAATTAATTGTGTTCTGTTGTAGTGAGCAATCGGCTTGCGTACTCGATGTGTTCGCCTGACTCTTCTCCTTGTAGTAAAACAAAATTGAGATCTTAATTATTTGCATAGAATATATACCTTAGTGCCACCAGCTCGTTTTAACACAGGAGGTGTTATGAGACCATTTTTAGGAGTTTCAAATATTTTTGTTGGTCGCATTCTCACTTCCATTGAGCATTCTTAGTAAGATTACTGAGTGGTCTTGATTTTTCTGCAATATATATCGGCGAAAGCATGAACAAGCTTGAAATTTTTTGTATATGAGATTTTCTGGATTGAAGTTATCTTATTTGGATCAACTTCGATGCCTTGTTGAGTGATCATAAATCTTAAATACTTAACGCACGCTTGGTGCCAATGAAGAGGGAACTAGGGTTAATTATGATAAGCTCAAGTTATGTAACAATTATTTATTATACTTTAAGTTGCACACGGACAGACATCAAAAGTCGATATTAAAAAAAAAGCTGTTACATTCAACCACACCAGAATAGACCTGGACCACTACTGTGGAAAGTTAGTCAGCATTTAGAGGGCACTGCTGATGTGCTGCAGTAGATGTTGCCAGATATATGGAAGAAGCTGTTACAATATAATATTTAAGCTTATAATACTATTTTACGGAGCTTATAATACTATTTTTCTTATTTTTTAAGAAGAATTTCAAAGTCTTATCCTGTTTGAGAAAAATATATATCTATATATATATATATTTAAATGAAATATTATTTAGACTGTATTTTTATTGAAAACCTAGAGTGGCCTCATGGTTAACATATTGTATTTCCGAACTTGGATGTGCTTGATTGGAAATTCAATAAGTGGAGAACATGATGGATAAGATAAATCACTTAACATGAAAGTACTCTCACAGGATTGAAGAAGAATAATTGAAGGCAGAAAGAATTTATGCGTAATCAGCGGACTTTGTGTTAGTTATAAATATTCAACATTTGAATTTATTTCAGTCTGTACAGTAGACAAGTTTTATTAATTAATTAATAGTAGATAAAAAAAAATATTTATGTAAAATGTTATACAAATCTATATACCATAAAATTGACTCTAAGATAGCCTGTATGACGAATGAAGAATTAGAACAAATAAAGAAATCTATGTTGCAAGGAATCAGATATCGCCAAGGAAATAAAGAGAAGAAGAATCCAATGGCCAGAACGTGGAGAGATAATGGAGCCAAACAGAACAACAAGAAGACGCCTTAAGAAAAACCCCAGCGGATCAAGACCCAGAGGAAGTCCAAAAGTTAGATGGGGAGATAAGCCGAAGAGGACTTGAAGAGACTGAGAATTACTAACTGGAAACAAAATGCAAATAGTCATGTGGAGTCATGGTCAGGGCCCTTCAAAGACTTTAGCATAAAGGATAATGATGATGATGAGATAACCTGCAGGTTTCAGAACTGAAAAAACACAGTTTAAAATATGGCAGATGAAGTCGAACCGAAAACTCCTGTTTTTCAGCTTCGAATGGTTATGGCAAGCTTGTAGACTGATTAAGATGTTTATTCCAATCGAAGAGGAAGATTCGAACCTGCTAGATGTCCCCCGGGGAAGGACTATAAGGTCAATGTGGGTGTACTGTAGTTTACCCTATCCTATTGCAATCTAGGCAATGCTGAAGGACACATTTGATAAATGATTACTGAGAGCTATGATGATTTCAATGATTTCATATTTGATGATTTCACCAATGATTTCAAGTCCAATCCAGTATTTGGAAAACAAATTGTTCTATTTTCTTTATTTTTTTATTCATTTTATCTTTCACATATCTCTTTATCAGAGTTTTTACAACTAGAAGCAATCAAATTTCCACTATGTAATTCATGTATTTATGAAAATTAATATGAGCCTTTTTGTTCTTTAATGATAATCTACGATATTTTGGGATACTTATGAGATTTAAAACCCATGTATTTCAGAATGATGATAACAATGCTAAGATTAAGGTAAAAAAAAGAACAGATTACTGAGGGGATAATAATAATAGTTAGTAATGTTTCATAATGTTAACATTACTTATGGATAAACGCATAAAATGTCATCTGTTATCATAGAATAATATTTTGTTTTACAATATTTCATCATTATAAGCGGATTAACTTCATTGAAATAAATGGATCAGATACGGATCTGAAGAAGTACATGACCAGATATACAACAAGTGAGCAGGGGTTGTTTATGTGCTTTACATCTTGTAGTAAGCAAGCTGCTCTACAGTAGTTTTATTTATTTTTTTTATTTATTTATTTATTTTGAAAAAGTTGAAACAAAGAGAACGATCTTTCAATATTACAAGCAATAAATTTACAGGAGCTTTGTTAATTTATGATATAACCATGGTAGGATACATAGCCAGTAAACATTTAGTTGAAGGCATCAGTGACACTTCCACGCTCTTTTACCCCTCAAAGCAAATGATTGCTATCATAAGATTTGTGTTTCTAATATTTCGAATGATCAGGTCTTATTGATTTAACAACTTTAGAATTTTGAAATAATATTATCGCGTATAAAATGGATTAGATTCGTTGGATCAAAAGTATTTTACAAACATTTGAATCATTCAATTCATTTCAAATAGTTTCATTGATGGATATATGCTGTAATTAGTATTTACACTTTCAGCTTAATTATTACAGGTGTCATAATAAAATGTAGGATTTATGTTTTTAATTAATAAATTATGCGATGCTCGTTATTAGATGGCCGCGAATTCTAACTAGCGTGCAAGAGTGCACAAGTTCTACTACTACTATAAAAAATGAGCAAATACTTTAAAGATTGTGTCAGAGAGTCTTATATCGTCAGTCAGAGGTGTAAAAACTAAAGCTTTCTAAATTTTCTGTACCACTCAAAATTGGGCAATCATTTCTGACAGTCCACTGGATATGCATTATTTTTTGCTACGTAAGATTCTAATAAATGACTTTAACAATCAGTAGGGGAGTCAAAAAGATATCAGCATAGTTCCTATAGATATCAATATACATAACATCCTCATAACGATATCAACATACATAACATTCTCATAACGTTATCAGCATAGTTCCTATAGATATCAACATACATAACATTCTCATAACGTTATCAACATAGTTCCTATAGATATTAACATACATAACATCCTCATAACGATATCAACATACATAACATTCTTATAACGATATCAACATAGTTCCTATAGATATTAGCATACATAACATTCTCATAAAGATATCAACATAGTTCCTATAGATATCGACATACGTAACATCTTCATAAACATATCAACCTAGTTAAAGAGTACACAGACCATGTAAATCAAAGTGCTTATTGGGAATAAACACATTAAATTATAAAAAGTGCAGAAATTTTACTTTTAATTGTAATTTAAATTTGTTAATTTCATAGTATTTATTTTTAAAAATATATTTACGAAGATATTTTTTTGTGTGTTAAATGAAGCGATTCTTAAAGCAGCACTGAAGCATATCCATCTTTTTTTTGTAATGAATAGGCTTACACAAATTGTGATTGTTATTTTTTCTTCAGGTTAAATAGTTACTATTATATAGCTACTATTTGATGGTGATCAATTTGATGCATTCAAATTAATCTTTGTTTCTCAGAAAAAGAAATTATCTTTATTAGATCGATGAGTTTAAACAATGTTAAATCGATAATTTACTAATCCATAGTTTGCGTTTATGCTGACATGTTGATAAAAGATATCGCATAATCAATCATTCAGCTACGCCGAAGTAATAAATAAGTTGCAATTGTTAAACCGTAGTTGTTTTATAACATTTAACCGTAGTTGTTTTATAATATTTAACCGTAGTTGTTTTATAATATTTAACCGTAGTTGTTTTATAACATTTAAAGCGAATTTAAACTAGAAGCATATCACAACCATTTCGGGATTGTTTTGCTTTTTTCCCAGTTACTTTTTATGTTGATGAAAAAAAAAGCAACAGTTGTAAAACAAGTTGCACTTTTAATCACTAATTGACATTTAATGATTAATTAATTTTGATAATTTTCCAATTACTTATTTCTTCAATAGTTCTCAAACTGTAGAGAGCAATCAGTAGTCAAGGAATGCGAAAATAGATTGGTGCAAAGTATTTCCTATCGATAAAAATAAACTATCCAAAATCAATTCGAAATTTTTAAAAAATAATAATAACAGATACAGGTTTTAATTACTAATTTAAAAATTATTAATATTTTCTCTATTTCAGATTACTTTCGTTATGAGAAATTTTCCATTGTTTTCATTTTTAGCATATTTATTCACAATTATTACCATTATTATTATTTTTTTTAATTTTGAAATCTTGAAATGGGTTGAAAATATTGAAATTTTGAATCTTAATCTCAAATTTTTTGAGATCTTGAATTAACTTTAATTGCATCTTGTTAACGATCATTATAAAAAATATTAATATTTGCCCATTAAAAATTATTTTTTAGCATTTGCTTATTAAAAATTATTATTATTTGCTTTATTTCAGATTATTTTGGTTGTAGTAAATTTTGAATTCCTTTCGTTTCAATGATTAACATATTTATGTACAATCATTATAATTTTTTTTAAAAATATTTATTGCTAACGTATATCTTGGCTTAAGTTTATTTCTTCTTGCCAGTTACAAAAAATATTAATATTTGCTCATTAAAAATTATTTTTAATATTTGCTTATTAAAAATTATTATTGTTTGCTTTATTTCAAATTATTTTCGCTATGGCCTTTCATTTTTAGCATATTTATGCACAACTATTATCATTATTAATTTTTTTTTCATTTTGACTCTTAACAGAGATATTGACTTAACTTTAATTGCATCTTGACAGTGATCATTATAAAAAAAATATTAATATTTGCTCATTAAAAATTTTTGACATTAGCTTATTAAAAATTATTAATATTTGCTCTATTTCAAAATACTTTCGTTACGAGAAATTTTTAATTCATTTCATTTTTAACTTATTTGGCACAATTATTATCATTATTATGTTTTTTTATTTTATTTTATTTTATTTTATTTTTTATTATTATTATTATTATTATTATTATTATTATTTTTTATTATTTTTTTTTTTTTTTTTTTTTTTTTCATTTTGACTGTTAACAGAGATCTTGACTTAACTTTAATTGTATCATGCCAGTGATCATTATATTTTGAAAAAAAAAAAAGAGAGAGCAGAGATATCCTTTCTAACGCCAAGCCAATGAACGGCATTTAAATTTTTAATATTTTGCAAGGAGAAATTAAATGTTTATTACTTAATTGTCTTAACACTGGGTTCTGATATTTGTTACTCATTTTCTAAAGCCTTATATTCTAAACATTTTAATTTTGTGTTTTATATTGTTATTTATATATCACGAAAAAATGAACTAAACAAATTATAGATAAAAATTAAATTCAACATAAAAAAAGTTCCATTTAATAATGAAAAAGTGATTGAAAGATGCTCTACAATATTATTAAAATATGAGCAAAAGCGAAAAATCACAGAACCACAATAATTTGAACAAATTACAACAGTTATTTGATGCATAACGCCTTGTTAAACATGGGACACTTTACATGTGTTTTTCATTTCCTTTTATTAGCTCACACTCTCCCTATATATATCTTGTTCAAATTTTCAATCGTTCATAAAACACTTCTTATTCATCCACTCTAGTTCAAATACATTTTTTTAAATTTATAGTGGATGACACTTGATGTTAATACAGATTTTTCAGATATTAGAGAGTTTTTGCATACCGTACGTTAGTTACCGTAGGACGTCCTACGGTAACTAACGTACGGTATGCAAAAACTCTCTATTAATTCAGTAATTTAATTTAATTAATTAATTTTAGTTTTTTTTAGATTTGAGTTGCATATATCTACCAATAGATGACGCCAGATACAGTTAAAAAAATGAATGAAAATTATTTATAAAGGACTTTCTGCAATATAGTGAAAAAAAGTAGGAATTGACTTTCAAATTTTTTTTTTTTATATTACTTGTTTTACATTTATTTTCTCATGAAAATTAGAATTTTTTTTATATTACTTGTTTAGTAGATCACTCATTATTTCATGATTTCACTTTGTTTCCAGACATGCGCGATATAACGATGGGCAACAGTATTAAATTTTAAAATGCAGCCATTTTAATTTTTTTGTCATTTTCAAGCAAAATTTCAAAAAGATGAAAAAAACAAAACAAATAGAAAATTTCTGCATGTTATTTGATAGTTTACGGCACTATAGGATGTCTGAAAATTAAGAATAAAATTTTTATTTTGTGGAAAAAAAAACCAGATAACAGCCCTTAATTTTCCCCGAGTTTAAGATAAACAAGTGTTTTAAAAAAACGTACTAAATCTCTCGACATGTTGTGGTTCGTCCATCATTATATAATTCTTATCATTCAGGTTGAGGCATCCAGATACTAATTTGGAGTCAAATCCAACTGTTTACTTACTGATCCAAGTAAAGAAAAAACAGTAAACAAACACGATGGTAAATTGAGCCATCTCTTGAAGAAGCCGCTCTTAGATGTGGTGTCTACAGCATAAATAATAATAATAATAATAATAAATAGTATAATAAACCGTCCTGCGCATATGGTGAAGTATAAGTTAAGTTCTTCAAAATTTTTGTGTCTTCTTTTGAAGTGCTGCTAAAATGTTCTAATAATGCCATTTAATTTCTGTTTTTGCAATGTCAGATTTAAAATTTTATTTTAAGTTTTATCACTCTAAATTGTACACATTCTGTCATAATTTCATTTCTATAAGAACTTTTTTAAATCCTTCAATAATTTTTTTTTATCCTTCAATATTTTTTTTAAATTCTTCAGTAATTTCTTTTTTTTTATGTCCGCCAATATTTTTTTAGGTCCTTCAATAATTTTTTAAGTCCTTCAATATTTTTTTTTTAAAACCCTTCAATAATTTGTTAGGTCCCTCAGAATTTTATAATCCTTCAATAATATTTTTAGATACTTCAGATTTTTTTTTAAAGTCTTTCAGAATTATTGTAATTAGATCTCTGTAAATTCTTTTGAATTCGATCTAAAAATTTTTCATAATGTTTTTAAATTTTACATTTATTTTTAAATTGCAATCTTTTGGCATTTTTATTCGTTCTATCATGTAAATTTTAAAAACAGTTGAAATATTCAAAATTCAGAATTTATCATTGTTTTCTTCAAAAAAAAAAAAAAAAAAAAAAATCGTGGTAACTGAATTACTTTTATTGATTTTAAACGTATATAAATAAAAAGTTGAAAAAACAGTAAAATAATACAACGGACTTTATTGCTAGAAATTTGCATTTTGGACAGTATAAGTGCTAAACATTTTTCACATACATTTTTAACTTGATTTTGAAATGTTTACATAATGCCTTGAAGTTTTCTTTATTGATCGCTTTTATTTTATGCTATGAATGTGTTTGAATTGTAGCCATAGGTCATTTTTATTTATTAGGTCATATAAATTTAATAAAATTAAAATGAGACAAAAAGTTCCATGAATTATGATTTTTTCAAAAAAAGAAAAACAAATTACTGTAACAGTACATTGGAATTATTGATAATAATCTAATTATCAAAGGATGATAAATAATAAATATTATTATTATATTCTTTGACTTTTCCATAAAAGTAATTAATAGTTGCCACCTTTTTTAAGAATTGTAAATCAGTTAGCCTGAGTATTTATTTAATTAGTTAGTTATAAAATAAGTCTATTTAATGTAGTAGTGAGAAATTATTTTTATATTACTCAGTTTTCATATGCATAAAAAAAAAATTTCAAATTCAACGTAATACCAAGTAGGAATATACACAATTTTTTACTTTCGTCAATTTATTTTTAAAACAATTATTATAGCAAAAAAGTTCAAAACCAAAACACAACAGTATTGCATTCTTCTATATTCTAAATTTTAATTTGCACCTTTCCTGTGAAATTACATAAAACCAGGTGAATTTTATTTTTATTTATTTATTTATTTGCAAATAAAATTTATAAATATATAATAGATAATATAAGTTTCTCTTAAACTCATGCGACGATTTTAATGCAGTACATGAAATATTGTCTTTTGCTAATTGTTTATGAAAGGAAAAATATAAAAGGATATTAAAAATATATAAACAGGTATTTTTTCCACATTCGTTACTCAATGTTTACAAAACACTATTCAGTGAGAGTTCTTGTTACAAAATTTGCAGATTTAACTTAAAAATAATATTTCTTGATGTCCAGTTATGTGGTTGGTAAATGAATATACATAGTAATTGAAGAAAATTACAAAATTTTTAGTCTTACAACTATTTTATACTATTTAGCAGGCAAGTTTATAAAGTTAAGTGAGACAAAAATTTTTAAATGTATTATATTCGTCCAATATTTTTGATGTTTGATATACGAAGAGACTTAAAAACATAAAGTCTCTTTATCATATCATCATATCATCATATCATATGCTATAGTATATGATATGATGATATTATATATATATATATTGAAGTTTATTAAACTTATTTTTAAATTGTTAAATTTTCATATATATATATATATATATTTACAAAAAATTACAAAAAAGCATGAATACACACGTAAACGTGTTATATAAATCATTGTAAACATTTTACTATTAGATTTTTCAATAAAGATTAAATCAGTTCAAAATTAAGATTTATTTAAATAAATTAGCAATGTGAAAAATTTATTAAATTATGCAAATCTGTTAAAATGCAATAAAAATTGTATACAAAATTAATTTTAAATAGAATAATGGAATTTATTAAAAATACAAATAAATATAATAAATATTATAATTACAAATTAAATGAATATTTAAAAAAAAAAAACCTTGTAAAAGTAAAATAAAGATAAAAATAAAATCTTAGCACTAAATTTAGCAATAAAATGTAATTTACATAGTACTTATAGAAATTAGTTATGCCAATATTTTTAATAAGGTATTAAATTATGTATCATTTCTATCATATTCCTATAATGCGCAGTTTATCAAGATATAATTGGAAATAAATTTTAAAATAATTTATAAATAATTTATTTTTTATAGAAATTCAAAATAATTGAAATTTAGAAAAACTTTAACGAGATTTTTTAATAGTTTTCATCCTCTAAGACAAATTTCTTTTAAAAATGCATTTTTTAATAAAATTTAAATGACATGAAAAATGCTCAATTTTTTGAAAAAGTATTTTGAAGGCAATCTTATAATTCCTCTAATAAATGCAAAGTGCAAGTAGTTCAAAAGAATTGAACTAAATATTTAAATTACAAAAATAACTTTTTAATATTTTTTTAAATATTATTAAAAATAAAATAAATAATAAATAAATTATAAATATTTTTATTTATAAAAATAAATAAATAATCTATAAATAATAATTTACTGATACCATAATTATTAATAGTAATTGTATTTAAGATTGAAAAAATATAACTAATTGAAGAAATTTATAGCTTTGCCTATTCATATTTAAATAAGAAAAGGATATATAAAAAGTTTTATATATATATATGTTATAAATAGGAATATGTATTAAGATATAAGTTAATGTACACGTATATGTTAAGACTTTTGAATTTTATTACATATAGAACAAAGCCGGATATAAAATAGGAATACATAAAAATTCTTTTATACATTTTTAATTTCATACATAATATTTTCAATCTAAACCAATTTAGCCTTTAAAAAAACATCTTATATATTGTTAATGAAATAAAAAATTCCAATAAAATTTTGCAAAATTAAATTTTTATTTATATTCTTGCTATAAATTAAACATACAAGCATTCATGTATGCAAGCATAATATTAAAAAATTCTATTTTGAGTTAGTCGCATGAATTTTTTTCATTTTATTGAGTATTGGGTTTCATTCAATTAATGACATGTTTGTCTCACTTTATTATGTATTCTTCATAGACCTCTAATTCTAATAGATCTCCATTTATTATGTATTCTTGAAAAATCTCTAATTCTAACAGATCACACTTTATTATGTATTTTTCATAGATCTCTAATTCTAATAGATCTCCATTTATTATGTATTCTTGAAAAATCTCTAATTCTAACAGATCACACTTTATTATGTATTCTTCATAGATCTCTAATTCTAATAGATCTCCATTTATTATGTATTCTTGAAAAATCTCTAATTCTAACAGATCACACTTTATTATGTATTTTTCATAGATCTCTAATTCTAATAGATCTCCATTTATTATGTATTCTTGAAAAATCTCTAATTCTAACAGATCACACTTTATTATGTATTCTTCATAGATCTCTAATTCTAATAGATCTCCATTTATTATGTATTCTTGAAAAATCTCTAATTCTAACAGATCACACTTTATTATGTATTTTCATAGATCTCTAATTCTAATAGATCTCCATTTATTATTTATTCTTGAAAAATCTCTAATTCTAACAGATCACACTTTATTATGTATTCTTCATAGATCTCTAATTCTAATAGATCTCCATTTATTATGTATTCTTGAAAAATCTCTAATTCTAACAGATCACACTTTATTATGTATTCTTCATAGATCTCTAATTCTAATAGATCTCCATTTATTATGTATTCTTGAAAAATCTCTAATTCTAACAGATCACACTTTATTATGTATTTTTTTCATAGATCTCTAATTCTAATAGATCTCCATTTATTATGTATTCTTGAAAAATCTCTAATTCTAACAGATCACACTTTATTATGTATTCTTCATAGATCTCTAATTCTAATAGATCTCCATTTATTATGTATTCTTGAAAAATCTCTAATTCTAACAGATCACACTTTATTATGTATTTTTCATAGATCTCTAATTCTAATAGATCTCCATTTATTATGTATTCTTGAAAAATCTCTAATTCTAACAGATCACACTTTATTATGTATTCTTCATAGATCTCTAATTCTAATAGATCTCCATTTATTATGTATTCTTGAAAAATCTCTAATTCTAACAGATCACACTTTTATTATGTATTTTTCATAGATCTCTAATTCTAATAGATCTCCATTTATTATGTATTCTTGAAAAATCTCTAATTCTAACAGATCACACTTTTATTATGTATTCTTCATAGATCTCTAATTCTAATAGATCTCCATTTATTATGTATTCTTGAAAAATCTCTAATTCTAACAGATCACACTTTATTATGTATTTTCATAGATCTCTAATTCTAATAGATCTCCATTTATTATGTATTCTTGAAAAATCTCTAATTCTAACAGATCACACTTTATTATGTATTCTTCATAGATCTCTAATTCTAATAGATCTCCATTTATTATGTATTCTTGAAAAATCTCTAATTCTAACAGATCACACTTTATTATGTATTCTTCATAGATCTCTAACTAAATTATTACTAAATAAATTAATTCATAAATTCATAAAATTATGCTAATCAAGCAAAAATAAAAAATTAGCATTAAATAATATGAATCTATATTTCAGCTTATAATTTAAGTTTTTTTTTAATATTTTAAAACTTTCTACTTATTATTTAATTTTTATTCTTTTAAATACTTTGAACAAATTATATTATTATATGAAACAATATTTTAGGGAAAACTAATTTTAAAACTTCTTGAGAAACTATTATCGTTATTGTCAAATAGCTAACCTAAGCCTTAATCACAACTCTAGAATTCAACTTCATAAAAGCATTATCAGATTATTGTCAAAAAAAACAGCATGATTTCAATCAATGCTTTATATTTAATAAATATGCTTTTTATCAAGATAATGTCTGAAATTTATTACTCTTTACCACCCTTTAGCAAAACATTTAACAAATAAAATTAAGTAATCTTTTTTACACTTTATTTATATTCATGCCGTTCATTCGGAAAAAATGTTTATGCATTATATTTAAATTAAATAAAAATAGTTTTTCGAAATAAAATGTTTGTTTTAAGGAAAAACTATTTAAGTGAAAGTAGCTTAAACATAACATTAGAACTCTAACAAATATCAACATTTTAAATGTAAATTTGTATTTACGTTTAAAAAAAAAAAAAAAAAATCTCCAAAAAAAACAATGCAAATAAAAGAATGATTTTAACAAACAAATAAAATGTTGTGAAATTGTTTGAATAAAGTTGTTATTCAGATTTGTTTTTTCATAAAATTTAATTTAAGGTATTGATTTGTGAAACTGCATTTTGCATTTTGTTATTTGTTTTGGATAAGTGATATCCAGGATTTTTTTAACATTCTCGAAACTTATTCATTTACGAGATTTATTTGCTTATAAATTATTGTTGTTGAATGTTTTTAATTCTTTTTTTATGTATAGTTTATTTGCTTATATATTAAATTTTAAAGTTTACTTAAATTATAATTGTATATGTTTCTAAAACATATATACTATAATACTATTTATAATATGTTTGTATGAAATTTTCCTCACTAAATATAAAGAAACGAAAATTTGTGGTTTTACTTTTAAAGAATTTAACAAATTTTTTTTTTTTTTTTTTTTTTTTTTTTTTTTTCTAATTCTAAATGTTTTTGATGGATTTTATTTAATATTTGACTGCAGACAGAGCACATATATAATAATATTTACAAAAAGTTATAAATTTCTTTATAAAATAAACTGAACTAAATCTATACCTATGCATTTAAAGCATATTTGCTTTAATACTGTTATGAAGACTTAAGAAGCTTAAATAAATTAGAGTTTATTCAAGTTGTGAAGGAAATTCCAATAATCTTAGAAAATTTTCTCAATTGAATTTTATTAACAAAAAAGTTAAAAAATAATCCTTTTTTTTTATATTAATGAAAACATTTATGGTCAACAGTGAAAATTCTTTTTACAGTTCAACTAATAAATTTAAATCATTAAAATTAACAACATATATGATGCAAACAGACATAGAATGTATCAAAAGCATTCAAATTAGAGAAGTTAATTAATAATTTAATCAACAATATGTTGAAACCAGAAACCTCATACTGAAAAAATACGTAATGATAATTTAATGAATGAATAATTAACTAAATGTTAGGAAATAAATAAAAAATATATTTTAATATCATAATTATATATTAAAATCAATATAAATTACATATTAAAATCATGATTTTTTAAAATAAAAGACAATACAATAAAGAGCAATAGAAATTCTTCAACTTCGTAGCATATTATAATAAAGAGCAGCTTTTTTATTATTTATTTTGTTATTATTTATTTATTATTTATTTACTTATTTATATATTTTTTTTAATTTGTTTTGAACAGTAGTCCTTCCATATATCACCTCTCATTATATCACACATTTGTGTATTTCGTTTTGTACCCCCGAAAAAAAACTGTGAAACCTTTATAAACCAATTCAAAGCAGTACTTTGAATACATCAGGTTTTTACTTCATCACCTAACATATGCGATTTATTAAAGGGCATATAATAAATAGCGATATATAACTACAACATAAAATTTTCGAAATTCATATGTAATGGTGAAATAATATCTGATAGTGTATTCAATTTCTTATCTTTTTTACGATATAAACTTAAGAAAATCAAAAATGTTATGATCACAATTTCATTATTTTATTTATTATATTGAACTTAAAATGAATTTAATTCATCAACAAGATAGTTAACAGTTTAAATGTACGTTAAATGAAAACTTAAAGACTGAAATTATTCAACTTTTTGAAATAAATTTATTTTCCTCAACAAATAAAAGAATTATAAACTAATCGTAATTATATTGGCATTGAATGATATATTAATTTTCCTTTAAATATTCTTACTAAAAATAAATAAAAGACATAACATAAGAAAAGTTGCATTATATATCGAATATAATAAATAAATAAATATGACCTATAAGAATTACTCAAGTTTCGCAATTAAATTTACTACAAATAAAAAAAATCTGAATTAATCGTTACTATATCGGCAGTGAATAATATGATATTAATTTTTCCTCTAAATATTGTTTACTAAAAGCAAATAAACGGCATAAGTTACTACACAAGAATGAATTGCATTATATTTCGTAAATAATAAATAAATAAATATACCTATAAGAAAACCGCATTACAATACAAAATGACTCACTTAAAAAAGTTAAATTTCCCAAATTTTTTTTATTTATTTTATAAATCAAAATAAACAAAATCATTTCAAAAAAAAAAAAAAAAAAATTGTAATCAGAAATCCAAAAAATTTAAAATTATTTATAAGATATCTATATAAGATATCTTATATTAAAATATATTATAATAAATATAAGAAAATAAAAAATAGCTTAATATTTCGGACAATGCTGCTACAAATTTGAACTAACTGTATGTTCAAAAAATATATTTAACTGTATTAAGTACTGTAACTGAGGTTAACTGTATTACTATTAACTATGTGTTAGTTTTACTGTTACTATGTGTTACCATAGCTGTTGCAGTTATTATTGTATAACTATGTTAACTATATTACTGTTAGTGTATATATTAAATATTGACTATAATATTTAATATGTATATTAACTTTATTATTTTTGTATGTTAAAAAAAAATATATTTACATTTATATATAACCAAAGCAACAGAAAGTAATTCAAACAGGCATATTCATTTTTAAAAAGTTATTTACAAAAATTAATCTATTAATTATTTTTACAAACCATTTCGACTAATTTAACTAATTGCAGTAAAAGAAAATTAAGTGCACTCCTAAACAATAATTAACAAATTTTCCAATAAATTTTTGAAACTGTTTACTAATAATCAAGCATTAACTATATAAACCTTACAATTATTTTAAACCTAAACAATAATTTTCTCCTTTCCTATAATCTATTACTATGTCCTCCCCCATACAAAATTGAAAGTTTTCTAAAGAAAAAAAAAAAAAAGAAATTGACCCATTTTTCCAAAACAACGCGTGCTTCACCAAAAACCGAAACTTTGATGGAAAAATCATTCCCACACAACAACAACAAAAAAGAAAAAGCTAAAAACAACAACAAAATAACGCAAAGCCTCACTCACCTTGCACAATTCTGTGTGTCTATATTTGCCACTATTTGGAGTCCCGCCTCCCAGCGGCTCTCGCCGTGCGAATGGCGACTTTCCATAACCCCGCCCATTCCGCAGTGTACAGGTAACACCAGTAGCCAATTGCCTTCCCCCTCTCTTACGGAAAGGGGCGTGACGCAGCGTCTCCACGACGCCAAGATCAATTGTCTCAATGGCCTGTAATTTCCGCGAATGGAAAACCATCAGGACAATTTACTATTCTGTGCACGGACGCACTATTAAAGTTTCGCTTGTGGGTACTGCTTGATATTCAGTACTGAGTCCCTTTCGGATAATTATAAGACAAAAAAAACTGAGAATTTTTGTGCCGCTTAAAACAGAAGTTCTTTCAGGGCGGTATCTTTATGACTGATGCATTTTTATTATTTTTTTTTTCGCTACCCTCCCCCCCTTCCGTAATTTTCGTTGCAGTGTAAAAGATATTACGTTTTCATTATTTATGAGGGGTGGGCTATTCCCAGTAGCAACATTTTGAGGGGTGTGATAGTGTATGTGGCTGTAGCATCAATTTAATCTCTTCAGTAGCCATTGCGCATGCATAAATAAACCATGTTTTGTCAATTCATGCCTGTTCTTGGCGTAATAGAAACATTACGTTTTGCGCCCAAAAATTATGCCTCAAGTATTCATCGATCTGCCTCAAATGAAAAATGTGTTTGTTGTGGGTAAAAATAAATTACACATTGTGCTCATAAAGTAATGTGTTTTTTATCACATTTTTCATTTTCGTGAAAGATCTTCATTATCATTGCAGTTTATTAGATTTAAACATATTATAAAACAGGTAATATGTGAAGTTAAATTATAGGTTTGAAGGTGAGATAGCAATTTTGTTTTGACGCTTTTTTAATGGAGAAAGTTTGATATCGATGTATTGATTAGCAATTTAACAAAAAGCTTCAACTAGATTCAAAATACTCCATTATAGTTCGTAACATTTTTATTTTACCATCAATAATTTATTTATATCTTATCACAAAGTTTAATTTTACATTGGATTTATTTTAACAAAATGTCATAATAGTTAGAGAACAAAGACATGGGTAGGGTGATTCTTTTTTTAAATCAGTTAGTTGAAAAGAAAAATTATTTTCAGTTATAATTTTTTTTCCTAATTAAAAATTTAATTAATAATGAAATTTTATATTTTTGGTTCTTCAAAGGGAAAAAAAGCTTTAAATTAGAATTTTATAAATATTTCTAAATTATACATCCTCATATAAAATTTAATATTCTATTTCAATAATTACTTGTAATTTTCAAAGAAAATTTATTTGGTATTTTTTGTTATAAACTTGGTTCTAGAAATCTTCTTTCAGTGTAATAATTATTTTCAAAAATGGGAAAAAAATAATTAATATATTAGGTTGGGGAAAAAGAAATCCATTATTTTTTCGATAGATGGCTGTAGTGATCGATATCACGTAAAGTATCAATTAAACAATTTCAGATTTATGCTCGTTAGAAAGGTGGCACTTCGTACTAAAATAATTCTTTTTCTGTTTTTTGTTTGGTCCATTCAGTTGGGACTTACAGGGTGTTAAAAATGGAAGTGAACAAAGAGAAAATTCGGTACATTTTACAGTTTTTCTTTGACAAAGGCGAAAATGCAAGCCAGGCGGCTAAAATTGTGAATGGTGTTTATGGTTCCGATACTGTAACATCCAATTATGTGCAATTTTGGTTTCCATTCCGCTCAGGAATTTTTGATGTTAAAGATGCACCTCGCAGTAGGCCGGTCGTCGATAAAATCGGAGAAATGATGAAAGTTGACCGGCATGTTAGCAGTCGTGACATCGCCCAGGAGCTAAAAATCGACCATAAAACAGTTTTAAACCATTTACACAAAGCTGGATTCAAAAAGAAGCTCGATGTTAGGGTGCCACACCAATTAACAGAAAAAAACATGATGGATCGAATTTCATCTGCGAAGCCTTGGCCAAACGGAATGAGATAGACCCATTTCTTAAACGGATGGTGACTGGAGATGAGAAATGGATCACATACGATAACCCTGTGCGAAAACGATCGTGGTCAAAGAGCGGTGAAGCACCTCAAACGGTGGCCAAACCAGGACTAACGGCCAGGAAGGTTCTGTTATGCATTTGGTGGGACTGGAAGGGGATTATTTATTATGAGTTGCTTCCATATGGCCAAACGCTAAATTCTGATCTCTACTGTCAACAACTGGACCGTTTGAAGATAGCGATTGACCAGAAACGGCCAGAATTGGCCAACAGGAGAGGTGTCGTGTTCCACCAGGACAACGCTAGGCCACACACATCTACAGTGACTCGTCAGAAGCTTCGGGAGCTTGGTTGGGAAGTTTTAATGCATCCGCCATACAGTCCGGACTTGGCACCAAGCGATTATCATCTTTTTCTTGCATTGCAAAATTTCTTTAATGATAAAAAATTGGCATCTAGGGAGGATTGTGAAAATCGACTACTAGAGTTTTTTGCAAATAGAGACCAGGACTTCTATGAGAGAGGCATTATGAAGTTACCTTTAAAATGGCAACAAATCATACAACAAGACGGTGCATATTTGACCCAAATCGGACAATCCGAAGCATGTTAAATAAAGTCCTGAATTCATATAAAAATAATGGATTTCTTTTTCCCCAACCTAATATTATATATAAAGATGTAACATGTATTTTATTTGACGCATTTTAATAAATGTAATATGTGTTTTATAATGGCATTGTAAAATAACAAAACAACTTAAAATAACAACTTATTTTTTAAAGCACGAATATGTTAACTAATATGGGGTTTAGTTTGCCTTTCTATGCTCATTTTCTGCACACGGATCATTAGACGGGACCTACGGTTTAAAGTGGGTTGCGAACCACTGCAAACATCCATGACACTGCTGGGACTCGAACCCGAAACCTGTCTTACAGAATGTTAGCCACTCGATCAGCAGGTCCCTAAATAATATGTGGAGAGAAAGCAATTATTTAATGATGGTACATGTATATTTTCCGCAAGGAGTGCTAAAAATACTATAAAAATAAAAGGCATATATATACTTATAGAAATATATATATATATACACTTACTTAAAACATTTATATTTTAATAACAGAAGAATAGGGAACTTTTCAATGCCATTGTCAATTAATAAGATGCGATTGTCGGTGGTACGATGGTAATTAGTCAGTTAAGAAAACACATGCGCAGGGAAGGAAAAATTTTAAAATTTAGCGAGGCAATCACTGCAGATGTGTATGAGAAATTCTCTGGAAATTGTTGAATTCGCAATCATGCTATCAATATAGCAATAATACATTTAATTAAACATTTGTGCAACTTTCTTACAAATAACCCATGCAAATTTAAAATTGAACTACTTTCAAGGTCAATCAAATTAATTTTTTTACGACAAACAATGAACGACCTCGAATCTTGGCTCAGTGGTAACGCGCTCAGATAACGTGCAGGAAAAATTAGATTCGAAATCGGTGTGTCCGATGAAGTCGATGCTTTTAGGTACGAGGAGGCTTGACGGAGATAGTGTCATCACGTATAAGGCATCATCAACATCAGTTAGTGTTGATGTCAACAGTCATCAATCATCAACAGTCAGGCTTTTCATCCACAGTCAGGCTTCCTGTTGATTTTTTTTTTTTTTTGAGGGATTTCTCCCATACCACTAAACGCATGACAATCAATTGTGAAAATCACTGACTTTAACTTGTCACTCGTCAATAGGCTGTTCCTGACAAACACTAGCCGTTGAAATCAATCCCTTTAAGATTGGCGATCTACGGTCATCTTGTGCACACGAGGGCTAATTAGACCGGGACATACAGTTTAACGTGTATTCCGAACCACTAACAAACATCCCTGCCACCGCCAGAATTCGAGCCTGAAGTCTGTAGTACCAATGTTTAGATACGAGGAGATTGTGTCAATGTGTATAAAGCTACTTTTATCAGCAGTCAAGGAGTTTTTTGGGTTTTCTCCTATACTACTGAACGTTTGGCAACTATTCGAGGAAATTATTGACTTCATCTTGTTTTTCGTCTATAGGCTTTTCAAGGCATACACAAGTGGAACAGAAGACAATTTAATGTTTTAAAAAAAAAAAAAGAAACATCCAATGAACAAGGATTTTTTTTAAGGAAAAATCAATAAAAGGAAAATGTATTGTTGTTTTGTATTTTATTTACATTTTTAAACATTCCTTTAATTTTTTTTTTTTTACATAATTAAAAGACATTTTAAAATTCCTTTTTGATCAATAAAATGCTTCTTTTCGAATAAGAGTTTCAATAAACAACACATAAGCGTAATACCGATATTAAATTCACTTTAATTTTCCCAGAATAATACTCTATTGAGAAAAAAATGCTTCATTGTTTGTATTTATTTTCAAAATCAATAAAAGAAAAATTATTATTGGATTATTGTGGTTTATATATAAAATTATAAAAATTATTGATAAAAGAAAATCAATAATGGGAAAAATTATTGTTGCTCTGTAATTTATTTCGATTTTATAAATATTCCTTTAATTTTTTATACATAATTAAATGACATTTTAAAATTTTTCTTTGATCAATAAAATGCTTCTTTTCGAATAAGAGTTTCAACAAACAACACATAAACATAATACCGATATTAAATTCCCTTCCCAGAAAATAAACTGAAGAGTAAAATAGAATTTCCAGTTTCATTGTTTGTATTTATTTTCATTCATAGGACTCTAAAAATAACGATACTTGTACATTGTTTCATTTCAGTGCTATACATATTCCCTTTCATAAAAAAAACCAAAAAGTGATGATGAGCAATTGCGTAAACACAACTCCTCATGCGTATCGCTTGGATTTACAACTGAGTGAAGCCACTACATAATGTTGCGACGACACACACACAAAAGTCTGCATACAACCCAAAGGAAATTGAGCCCGTCTGTCAGAGGTGAAACACAACGGCACCAAAAGCTGTTTTGTCATGCAAATCACGAATGTCCAATCACTGTCTCTTTGCGGAGCCTAGAACACTGAGACAGACTGATCGCTTTACAATGGCGATGATGGCGTCCTCCACTGATAAGGCTTGACCTTGACTACTCAGTGGTGCGATGACCCTCCTTTTTTCGGTGTCCTTTCTGTTTTGCAGATGACAAAAATTGACTCTTTGTCTTTCTGGATCCGTGCCTGTGCGTGTGTTACATTGGATTCAATTACACCAGTTTTGATGAATAATTTCAACAACACATAGTCATTGCACTGTCTTTTGTGGCTATATACTGTCACTGTCTTTTGTGGTAGTGAATCCTAATGTTCTACTGAAAAGATTGTGAAATGCGTTTTAAGTAATTGTGAAATGTATATATATACTAACTCAGAAATCCAGTTTACTTGTCATAGGAGCAACTTTCTAACTTTATGAAGTTTTAAAATATAATTATCAATTTTTCAAATAATTTATACAAAAGTGCACCATAAGTTTATTTCGTTTTTATAAAAACAAAGTTTCCATATCTATATAGGGATAAATCCGTAGATCGAAAACCATGTTACTGGACTAGAGTTAAATCCCCAAATGAAATCATAGCTGTATTCATTCAAAATTGTGGTGATGCATCATAATACCAAGACTTTATGATGAACCCTGCTTTATGCTTAATTTATTACACATCTAATGGCAAATGATTTTAGATCAAAGTCCTGGCATTTAAAAACGACATATACCTTAACTAACAGCAACAAATCAGATATATTCGTTTCAAGTTTTAGAAATTTACGATAAGCATAACATGTTGTTAGTTAAAATTATAAGCTTTTTCGAATAATTACCAATTTTGAAACATTTTATAGCTATATAGATAAATCATTGTATTCTACAATAAAAACAAATATTTAATTAGTTAAAAAATATTTCATTTTGCAAAGTGTTTGATTGAATTATTTAGAATTGCAACAATTCAATATAAGTTTAAATAAACAATTAAAATGAATTACAAAAATAATTTAAGTACTGAAAATGAAAAATTATATTTATTTTAAAAGTGAACATTAATACATTCACTACTATCGTAAATCAAGCTTTTCTTATTGAATATAATACCATAAAAGGTATACAATATTTTCCTATTTAAATGTCAGGTCTTTGTGTTTACGAGACAGAATTTTTGACATATTGCATACTATATTGACATATATATTACATACTATATTGACATATATATTGCATACTATATTGACATATATATGTCAATATATATTGACATATATATTGCATGATATATATTGCATAGAGGATGGCAAACCATGATTCCATATAGACATACAAGAACTCCATATACACATATTAGGATTTCATATGGCTATATTAAATAGAAATTCCATTCCATTTTTATCATCGATTACGGACTTTTTATTTTCTTTTAATTAATTTTCATGGGGGAATTAAAGTCACTTAAAGAAAGGTAACCAATCGAAGGAAAAAACAAATGAATAAGAAGAAATCAGGAAATAGATGTGGATTTGACAAATATATACCCAATCACGCCTACTCATGGTAGAATTTTACAAAATTTATATATAATTTATTAAAATCTAAATATAGATTTGCGTTTAAGTTTTTACAGCCAGAAATGAGGAAAATTGATGACGATTGCAACAAAATATCCACACAACTCGCACTGACAGTCCAGTTACATGGTGAAAGTTTTGCTGTTTTTCTCCTAGCCACACATACAGGTGTGAGATAACTATTTCTGAAAATTCTCCCAAACGGTAATAATACTCTCTAATATCAAAGACCTTTCATGGTATACTATATGAAAGATGAAATTCACTGAAAACCAGATATTATTAAAAATGTTTGTTTGTTGTTTCTTATCCCACTTGGCTGCCCAAGCCCACGAGCCCATATGGACTCATGATTGAAGGGGAAGGAAGCAGCTTCTGTTGTGATGGAGCACCCGTAGGTAGAAGCCTGACTTTTGCTCCGTGACGCTCTTACAGTCATAGAAGACCGGGACCTACGGCTTAAAGTGGATTCCGAACCACTACAAACATCCATGGCACCGCCGGGATTCGAACCCGAAACCTGTGGCACCGAGCGCCAGAGCGCTAGACACTCGGCCATTCAGGTCCCAAATTTGCCAACGGCACGCAGTGTTCCCAGGAGGTCACCCACCCAAGTACTGACCGCGCCCAATGATGCTTAACTTCGGTGATCTAACGAGAACCGGTATATTCAGCATGGTACGGCCGTTGGCATTATTAAAAATAAATTTAATAATACATTGCAAAATACCAATGTAGTACAAGAGCGACTTTGCAATCACTTCACTTAGAATGCAAACATGCATTATATTTCATCATGGTCAATTATTAGGGTGTACTAAAAAACATACAGACACTGTAAAAATAAACACATACTATACACACACACACACATATATATATATATATATATATATAGAGAGAGAGAGAGATAATTATTATTAATCATTATTATTCAAACCTTAATATTAATTAGTCTTTAATTTTGTATTTGCATCATGCAAATAAAGAAAGGAAGGAAGATAAAAAGGATCATATTCCTCTAGAAAGATAAAAAAAAAGTAGATATTAAGTCGTTAAAGAAAATAAAAATGCTCTCATACATGAATAATGATGAAGTAATAGTAAGTCATCAATAATGATTGAATCATTAGCGATACACCCGCTAGTGATGCGCTCTGAGAAGCATAACGCCCATGACAGACCATGCGGTGACACTGCATAAATTAGAAAAGAAAAGCTGTGATGTAATGGACAATATTTTGGCATTGGATTTTCCTTCTTTAAAATACAATGCAAAAGAAAGAAGGGGGTAAGAATTAAATATTAGACAAAGATGCTCGAAATTTTCATAAATTACTTAGTTGCATTTAATTATAGCATTGATAAAATTAGTTAAATAGGTTATAATTAGTAATTTTTATCTACAAATGGTCCTTTCTTTGGCCAAGAACCCTCTTACCTGTTGCCATTTTTATTATATAAATTGTATTTCGGTATGTTGTTCAGTAGAAAGGTGTAGGCGAGGAATAAATATTATCTGCCAGAATTTTTAGAGTAACCATTTTCCATGTACATGCCGCTAATCTCTATACTCAGTTCCAAATATTGACGGACACTTTCTTCTAGCTGTTACCCTTCCTAATCTATTCACTAAAGCCAGTGTCTACAGTAATCACCATGAGTGTAAATCAAACTCTTGTGTATGCTTAGCCTTTTACCAACCAGGGAGATGGTTTTGTTTGTCGCTCTACGGTCATCTAGTGCACACTTTAGACTAAACAGACCGGGTCCTACAGTTTAAAGTGGATTCCGAACCACTACAAACATCTATAGCACCGCCGGGACTCGAACCCTGTGGTACCAAGCGCCAGAGCGCTAGCCACTCGGCTATTCAGGCCCCAACCAGGGAGATGAGCAGATTAAGAAATAAAGATTGAAACATTTTCGTTAAATCTTGACAAAAAAAAGTTTAAAATAAATAAATCTTATTCCTCTGCTTAATATAGCAAATATGAAATTTTGTTTAGGCAATATAAGAAAATTATAATTTTTTTAACAAAAGTAATTTTAAAAAGAAAAAAATGTTAAATCATATTTATTAGCATTATTTTCACATTCCAACTAATTATTGACTCTTTTGTTGGTCGAAAATAGTTCTGCTGAATCTAAAGAAATAAATTGCAGCTTTAAGTAAGGATAAATCCGAAAAAAAATACAGCTTCTATGTCGCACCATTTACTTTTATTATTACTTTTGCTTAATCTTTAATTCTTTATTTTTATTTTTTATTCATTTAAACTTAGTTTAACTTTAATCTTTTATTTTTGGGCATCGTCAACGGACTCATAATTGTACCGAAAGCTTTAGCTTTTTCGATGTCCTGCTTTAATTGTTAGCAAGCAGGAGGTGTTTTTCTTAAATTCTATCCCCCTGTTTATCTTTTTCATTATTATTCATTAATTTTAAGCAACCCCATTTTGTGCTAATGTTTTAATTAAATTAAGATGTGGAGGTATTGTGGCTCTTAAAGCCACCTAGGAACTCCGAAATCGGTACGTCCGTTGAACGTTGCCCTCCGAAAAAAAAATAGAAGACAAATTTTTAATCAAATTCAATATACTAAAAAAAATCATATTATTATTGCAAAACAAATGGTACAGCTGCCCAAGTTGTAGTAGAAAGGCAAAACCTGCCTGGGGATTCAAGTTCGAATTCACTGATGGCGTTCATTGCAGTCACTACTTTCAGAAGCGAAGAAAATCGAGGGTAATTGTGGCAACTTATGTAAATTATCTTACAACGATAATCAGATTTCTTGGTGGGATTTTCCTATTTTTCTTTCGTATAACACGCAAACGTGATGCAGTTCTACAAAGCTAATGTCCTCCCTGTATCTTGGATGGGCTGTTTATGGAACATATTAGTGGAACATGAGGATCACCGATATTCGAATATATATAGAGATATACATATATATATATATATATATATATATATATATATATGTATTTATATATATATGATTTTTATATTCTTATATTAATTATTTAGTTTTTATTCTTTTATTTACTCTTTTTAAGTAAAGCAATTAATATTAGATTTTACTTATAATTATGTGTTATACTTCTGTGTAATTATTTATTATAATCTTCAATTTATGAAATAACTTCTAGAGAAATATTTTACTTAAAAATTTAAATTGTATACTCCAGTTATAAGAGTTAAAAAGGCAAATAGATCATTAAATTCGCTGACATCAATCATTTTTTAAATAAATACTTTTTATGATGCTTTCAAAACAAATGATACCAAATTATTATATAAAAGTGGACTATTATTGAAAAGGAATGTGATATATCTTGCAGTATGTACTTCATTATTTGCATTTTAACTATCGCTTTTAAGATAGGATTACATCTTTAATATGTATGATTATTTTAATAAGATATAATTACAACTTTAATGTTTTCATGTTGAACTATATTATTTATTATGAATTTATAAACAAAGTATTTATTTATTTATTTTTTTAATATAAACCATAAAGCAAATGGTAAAGTTGTTGTTTTTTATTCTATTTATTTTATTAACATTTTGTTTTTCAGCTCCATTATATTAGTATTTTCATATTTATTATTTAATGTTACAATCCTAAAATATATTTAAAATCGTGTCGATTGGTAAAAAAAAATATGTCTGTTTTAATAAAAAAAATTTTAAGATTTCTAATTGCATTTTAAGCTGTATCCTTATCAACGCGAGAAGGTTTTGAGCATCATACATCAAACAAATTTGTGAAAATTCTAACAATTCTTTAACATATTAAGTAACATATTGAAAGATATATAAGAAAAAAGATGTTATTTTGATATGTTTTGTATAAAACTTACGAAAAAACTAATGTATTTGTAACTATCAATCAATTGTACTATAAACAATCTTGTATTAAAAGTTTATTCTTCAGATTATTTAGATTAGATAAGAAAGATTATAATTGAATATAATTTTAAACAGAAAAATTATGATTATTTAGAATTCTAATGATTTAAAAGAAATAATTGTTGGATATAAAATTTAAATTTTGAGGAGTTTTATTTAACATTTGTAACCGATTGTTTCGAACCTGATGGCTGAGTAACTAGTAGCATTCTGGTGCTTGGTGTTACAGGTTCCGGGTTCGCAGTCTTTCGGAATCCACTTTAAATCGTATGTCCCTATCTATTGTGACTTTTGGGCGTAGGGCTGACAACTCTACCACGTAAAAAGAAAACATTTGCCACCCGAAAGACGACCTTGGCCCACCATGGGACTGTTACGTCAATGAAGACTTAGTTTGGTTTGTAGCCCTACGGTCATTTTGTGCACACTTTGGGCTAATTAGAACGGGAAATACAGTTTAACGTGGATTCCGAACCACTAACAAACATCCATGCCACCATGTTTGTTAGTGGATTCTACTTAATTATATTTTAATTCATAATTCAATGAAATGTCTAAGATAAACAAGAGTTTCTGTAGATATTGCATATAACACTAACTCTAAATTTTAACTATTTTTCTTTGCAAATAACGTGAGCTTATTTAATTCAACAATTGCACTAATAAGGTTTAACGCAAGAAATTACCGTAAAAACTCATCGTTGACAAAAATATTTCGTTGCAGAAAAACAACAAAAGATATACTTTCTCTGTAATCATCACAATTGAAGATTGTTCTTAACTTCTATCCTTCTGACAGCAATCACTAGACAAAAGATACAAACGTGCTATCCATTAACGAGCCTTCCCCGAAACGTCAAACAGCGACATTTTATTGTATTTCTGTTCCTTTCACAGAAAAGAAACGTCTAACTGTAAACCGCACATTTCGGGAAAGATAGCTGCTAGATTTCCGCTGCACATCAGATAAGAAGAGAACGACAGGTCTGTTTTGCTTTTTACTGAGAACAGCAAAACGCCTCTGTCAGAAACGTTTAAATTCACGCATTAATTGACAATGCCTGCAATTCATCCAAACATTTGCGTGAACATGCTTTCGACTGATGGTATCTCTTACACATCAGAAGTTGTAATAATATGCTGTTTATTTGAGAAAGTTGCGTTGACAATTGCATTGAATTGGTCTATAATATTGCATGGATGTCTAGTTGTAATTTTTTTAGAATAATACTTAGTTATTTATAAAAACCTTAGAAATGGAAATTAAAACAAATTAATCGATTGTTTTATTATTAAAAGAATTTTAATACATAAATTTTGATTTTCTAAACTAATATCACTTACTTAAATTATTTATTTCTCAGCGATATTTTATTTTAAGCCTTTCAATCCAGCCCTAGATAAAAGTTCTATAAAATTAAAATTGGGATAAATTAAATCGTATTCACCCAACTGCTTTTATAACTGCTCATATAACTGCTTTTCCAAGCTTTTTTTTTATTTTTAAAATCGTAATAAAGGTTTTAACTTATAAATAAATAAACAAAAAAAAACTTTACTAGAATAAAGACTTCGATAAAGGTTTTTTCTTTCTTTTTTTCCCTCGAATTTGAAAAATATTAAAAACTGAAAATCAATTTCAAATCTTATACTTAAAATTTCTTACGATTCTTAATATTATTAGAAAACTAAATATACCATACAATCCTAGCCAATTCTTACTAAGGAATAATTTTAAATCTCCTTTAACCATGGCCATTGGTACCACAGCCTTCAGGTTCGAACCCAAGCGATGACATGGATGTTTGTTAATGGTTCGGAATCCACGTTAATCCATGTTTGACGTCCCGCTCAAATTAGCCTAAAGTATGTACAAAATGACTGTAGAGCGACAAACCAAACCACACCTTTAACCATACTTTCCTTTTTAATACTTACGTATTCTTTTCGAACTTATTCCCCTTACCTCCCGCTCTCATTTCTTTCTTTCTAATTTAGTCTTTCAAAAGAATTTGGCGTTAATTCTGTGAAGAATTTCCTAAAATTACTCTGACGGAAATATTTGTCTAAAAGGAAAAAAATATATATGTATCACTCTTATAAGACGAAAAGAAAAATAATTGTTATTAAACCCAAACGAATTGCTTTACAAAGATGCAACACCTAATTCTTGAAAAATGTTACGGTATAACATTTTTCCAAAATAATAACAATTTATGGTTGCCCTTTAGTTAAAATAGGAAGAAAAAAAAAGTCTAAATCTCACTCCATATTTCCTTCAACCAACACCAAATTGATTCGGAAAAGAGTTGACGTAATTGCAGGGTGTCATATGCAGATTCGTTTGAATGGCGCCATATAGATACATTACCAGCCAGTGACGACAGTCACAGCAATTTTCGCGCTCATCTTCAGACTCGTCACTCAAACCACAGACACCGAGATCACAATTTGAGGTATACTTACCACTAAGAGTCGAAGATTAGGACCGGCGGAAGTTCATATTACAGGGAGGTCCTCCACAAGGCTAAAACGGTATAGGTCATAAGGAACTGGTATGGGCTTGCCTTTAACTACAGGGTGAACTCGGTCACATCCGGTCAACTTGGCCGCACAACGGTGATGGTCATTAGCTGGAAATCAGCACACAATAGAGTCTGTGCACATCACCCGAACAGTGTCTGTCATATGCTAGAAGGGGGGAAGAGACTGTTTTCGTAAAAACCCAACGACTGCAGACTTTTTTTTTTCTACTTTCAGGTCGTCAATATGTATGTATATGTATATATGTTGCGCTTTTTTGTTTGTAGAAAGTAGACAGATCCACACATTACGTAGTCCAAATTACAGAACGGAGACAATTGTAGGGTTGGCACCAAAGCTTCAAACATCTGTCAGAGAGAATTTTTTTTTTTTTTTCCCAGGGGGAAGAGGGAAAAGATAGAGTATTAAGGGGGTTCTTTCGGGTCGGTAGCTCTTGTCATTAGAGGGGTGTTGCCGGGGTTTCAGATTAGGGGGTGGTGTGATTGCGTGTTTGGTGGTGGGGGGTAGAGGGGGATTTTTCCGAAGGTGTTCAGACTTTTTCCGGTTGGTTTCGGAATGAAATAAAGCAAAAAGCGTACGATTGTTGTGGAGGGAATGAACTAACTAATAGAAAGTAATATAGAACAGGATAAGCGGATGAATAGATAAAGCTGTATCAAATCCTTCAATCTGCTTCGTAAGGTTATAGTTAAATCTAAGGTTTAATTTCATGTCGATAATTTTGTGGTTAAGTAACTATAATTTCAGTCTTTTAGTTTATACATTGATAAAATAAGTATCAGTCCTATGCAATATTAGGTATTTATTTATATTTTAATCTTCATCGTTAATGGTTTTAAATATATAATTATATTTTATTATTATCCTAATTATAATTACTCTAATTATCTGTTTAAGATTAATTTTAAATTTTTAAAAAGTTCACAGCATTATTTCTTTTATTAATTTTTTATGGCTTTATTATTAGGTGAACTAGAAATTTTCAGTGGATAAGATAACATATATAATCTGCCACCAGGCAGGCCATCTTGGTCCACCACTTGGCTGTTGCGCCAATAAGGAAGATAACATATATGCGTTTACTTTTTAGGTGGAATTTTATTTATTATGATTAAGGCAATAAAGAAATTCTACTATATTACTATTTTCTCAAGAACAAAGTACTAAAAAAGCAATTTTCGGGAAATATTATTTTATCAACCTTATGATTAAATACATGTACAATGGCCTACTACAATTCTTGCTAACACACAACAAAAAATGCAAAAGCACAATGTATTAAAGATATACAAATTAATTCATAGTACCACTATAATTTTTTTTCGAATATAAAATTACAATATCATTTCCTTCTTAATCTTTCTTTCTTGATTATTTTTATTTTCAAAGTAATAATAAAGTGGAAGGTTTATTTTTGAGCGTACTAAGTAAAGAGAAATATCCTATTTTAAATTATGAAGTTCAGGAAATCAATATAGTATTAAACATATTGCAATTTTCTAAGTAAACATATTATTAGAACACATACTCTTTCTAAACTTATTGAGTCATTGCGTGCATTATATACATTAAGTCACAAAAATGCTCATCCACCAGTTAACTTAATTGGTATAAGAATATCAATTGTAAAAAATAATAATAATAAAATTATTTCGAAATAAGGGCTGATGGTATATATTAAATTCAATTGTAATAAATTCAAAATACAGGGGACAGGTGATCTTTTCGAGTTTTAAAAGAATGATTTCAGACCACGCAATAGTAACCTAATTTCGTAAATTGCGTAGAGATGACTCTTGAATTTGTGAAAAATATGCTTAAGAAAATATGTTTAAGATAATAATTTTCAATTATTTTTTTTTTCTATAGAACACTATGCTAGAAGAGCTCATCGACGAGTGATCAGGGGAGGACATTTTCTTCCGAGGAGACTTTTAATGGTAACTGTACTGCAATTGAGTGTCGTATGGAAGTGATCAGGAAAACTTCCATCCATCTGCCTGACTAACCATCAAGTCTACTCTTTCTAAAAGAAGTAAGTGCAGTGCTGCCAGGGAATACGAACCTAAGGCATCATCTACAAGCGGATCGCTTTGAAAGTTGTAAATACCAAGAAATAGGCACTATATATTTATAGGAAAAGAAAATCTTTTCATTTGATTTTGAAGAGGAGATGGAAAAGCAGGCAGGGACAGGACACAGCTTTACAGAGATTTCTCGTACTTCCATGCAAATTCCATATTATGGAGGTACCAAAGTAAAAGTACTATAGTGCCTACCCTGTGATACATGTATTTTGAATCTGTTAGAGATGTGTTGTATCGTTAGAGAATGATTTAAAGTTAAATAAATGCCCAGCTTACAAAAAATACAAACATTTCCTACTTATAAATTTAATTAAAATTTTATTTAGCTGATTATTACCATAAAAACCAAAACACAAATTTTCGAGATATACTGTATAGAAGGTAAAAACCAAAGATTACTGATAACTAATTCAATACATTACAAAAGATTATTGCAGTACAAAAGCGATATGTGATTGCTTTTGCAATCATGTCACTCAAAATGCAACCAGGAATTATTTCACCATACCAATTATTATGTTTGCACAGTAAAAAAACATACAAACAGTGTAAAATAAACGTATACTATATATATATTATGCAATTATATTATTATATATGTATATTAATTATGTATTTATAACTCTATTTATTCTATTAATTAGTCTCTAATTTTGTATTTGTATCTTACAGACAAAGGAAATAAAATAAAAAGGAAGATATTTCTATAGAAAGATTTTTTTTAAAAAAAGAAGATATTAAGTCATTAAAGAAAATAAAAAAGCTCTCGTACATGAATAATGATGAAGTAATAGTAAGTCATCAATAATGATTGAATCATTAGCGATACACCCGCTAGTGATGCGCTCTGAGAAGCATAACGCCTATGACAGACCATGCGGTGACACTGCATAAATTATAAAAGGAAAGCTGTGATGTAATGAACAATATTTCGGCATTGGATTTTCTTTCTTTTAAATACAATGAAAAAGAAAGGAGAGGGTAAGAATTTAATATTATAAAAAAAATCCTCTACTTTTTTATAAATCACATAACATATTTTTATAATTTTTAACATTGATCAATTATTTAATTACTGCACAATTAGATAAAAATTTGTAATTTTTTACCTAAAAATGGTCTTTTCTTTAGCGGAGAATCATCTAATCTGTTGCTAATTTTATTGTATACTTCGGTATGTTGTTCAGTAGAAATATGAAGGGAGGCAATAAATATACTCTGCCCGAACAACCATCTATCAGATCTATCATGTACATGCCGTAAATCCCTATGTTCAAAATGTTAAGAATACTTTCGAAACGAATATATTTGCTAATTTTTGATGTCACAAACCAAGAAATTTTGTATAGTATTATATATATACACTGAAGTGACAAAAGTCATGGGATAGCAATATGCAAATTTTCAGATGGCAGTAGCATCGCGTAGAACAGGTATAAATGCTCAGTGCTTTCGCAGAGCTTTCATTTCTGTTCAAGTTATTCATGTGAAGAGGTTTTGACGTGATGATGACCGCACGACGGGAATTAACAGACTTTGAACGCGGAATGTTAGTTGAGCTAGACGCATGGGTCATGCCATTTCGAAATCGTTAGGAATTCAACATTCCCAGATCCACTGTGTCAAGAGTGTGCCGAGAGTATGAAATTTCAGGCATAACATCCCACCATGGACAGCGCAGTGGTCGAGCGCCTGCATTTAACGACCGAGACCGGCGACGTCTGCAAAGAGTCGTAAATTCTAACAGACAAGCAACACTGCGCCAAATAACCGCAGAAATCAATGTGGGACGTACAAGGGACTTGTCTGTTAGAACTGTGAGGAGAAATTTGGCTTTCTTGGGCTATTCCAGCAGAAGACCGACTCGAGTGCCTTTACTGACAGAACGACATCGCTTGCAGCGACTCTCGTGGGCACGTGAGCATATCGGTTGGTACCTAGATGAATGGAAAACCGTGGCCTGGTCCGATGAGTCACGATTTCAGTTGGTAAGAGCTGATGGTAGGGTTCGAGTGTGGCGCAAACCCCAAGAAGTCATGGACCCAAACTGTCAGCAAGGCACTGTTCAAGCTGGTGGTGGCTCCGTAATGGTGTGGGCTGTTTTTTCATGGCATGGACTTGGTCCTCTGGTGCGACTGGACCGAACATTGACTGGAAATGCTTATGTTCAGCTACTTGGAGATCCCTTGCAGCCATTCATGGACTTCATGTACCCAAACAACGATGGGATTTTTATGGATGACAATGCGCCATGTCACCGGCCCACAACTGTTCGCGATTGGTTTGAAGAACATTCTGGACAATTCCAACGAATGATCTGGCCACCTAGATCGCCCGACATGAATCCCATCGAGCATTTATGGGACATCATCGAGAGGTCTGTTCGTGCCCAAAATCCTGCACCATCAACGCTTTCACAATTATGGACGTCTATCGAGACAGCATGGCTCAATATTCCTGCAGAAGACTTCCAACGACTTGTTGAGTCCATGCCACGTCGAGTTGCTGCACTTCGCCGGGCGAAAGGAGGGCCGACACGATATTAAGAGGTATCCCATGACTTTTGTCACTTCAGTGTATATCATTATAATGTGTTAAAAATAATAATAATAAAAAGATAATTCATAAAATTTCCAGACAATGAACTTTGAATTATGACATGAGTATTTTTAACTTAACTGGCCTTTCTTCGAAATTTGGTTAGGATTTCAAAGTTAAAATTTTTTATTAGTATGCTTAAAATATTAATAATAGTTAAAAGACAATTTATAAAGTTTCCAGACAATGAAGTATGAATTATAATTCTCCATTTTTAACTTATTTGACCTTTCTTTAAAATTTGGTTATGACTTAGAAGTTCAAATTTTTTATTAGGATGCTAGATAATGGCACGGCCATTATCTTATGGAATCCTATCCTCTTTCATGTAAGACAGATTATATTTATTTCGCATAAAACATAGGTTTGTGGCAAAATAATGTCAAGTTTATGAAATAAGTAAAAGAAAGTAAAGCCAAAAAAAGAACATGCAGATATTTCAGGGCAAAAAAAAAAAAAGATGATAGAATTTAACCCTTCTGTGAAATTGTTGATGCGGCGAACCATGCATCATTAAGCAATGTAACAACTTTCTTACATGGCAATTTTTTTTGGCGAGTTCACTTCGTATGATCCCGAAAGAACATTTTTTCTTGACATTCATACTTGTTCTAAGATAAGTTTATCAAAAATATGTATACACTCATCCCTTTATGTATTATAGCATCACGAATTTTATGGATTTGTAAGAGGTTATGAATTGTTTTTTTCTGTCAAGGATTCTTTTAAATCATTCATCCAAATTTTTAACCTTTTTTCCCATGCGTCTCTTCATAAGATGGTTGCCTTATTTAATCTGATTGTAAAAGATTTCCGAGCTAATCTAATACAAATGTAATGTAGCCTACCTATTACTTATCTACATCTTTTAGGCATGTCTTCTTGTTCGTATATAGTAATAGCTGTGGCATTTAAAAGAATAAGAAGTTTACATCGATTATTAAGTTATTTTGAGATTATTTTCGTCAAGTTTCAAGTATCATCACATGAAATTCAGATGGATCATCTTTCGACTAAATAAATAAATGATACCTTATTTAAGAAAACAAGATTATAGAAACGATGATCTGAATCTATTATTTTTAGTAAGAGATAATACATTCATATTGTAATAGAAAAATTAATAATCCTTTCATTTAATTTTGTAAAAAAAAATAATTTCAAGATTTCATTTGATTTTAAATTAACTAGTCAAAGGATGAGACTTTCCCCTTCCTCAAGGTGTTTATTCTAAATTACTGTAGCATACCATTGTTCTATATAAGTGTAACGTAGCTGATCGAAACTTTTATAACTCTTTTATTTAACTATAATACAAAAAATCTTATGGGTCATGACCGAGTTACTAGCGCTTAACACTCGATGCCACAGGTTTCGGGCTCGAGTCCCAGCGTTGCCATGGATGCCTGTAGTGGTTCGGAATCCACTTTAAACCGAATCAAGAATCCTCTCAAACTTTTATAATGTAACTAAGATCAATTAAAAGGGTTTCTAAAGCAAGTAATCAAAATAAAAATTTTAGTTACATTAGATTTTAAGTTGGAGTTTAGAATGAACTTATTTAATCAACATAAAAGTAGTGAAAATTAAAAAAAGTTATTAATATAAGTTTTATTTTTTATGTAATTCACACATTAATTTTATATTTATTTAAAACTTTTTACCAGTTGTTGCTTATTTGATTTTACTGAGATAATTTGTCAGAAAAATTAAAGAATTATTCCTTATTTTTATTTTAGAATTAAATAGGAAACTATATTGCAAAAACCATTGAAAATATTTTTATGTATTGATAAGCATGAATTTAAAGTTGTGTGTATTTGTGTGTAAATTATATGAAAAATTTTAAATTATTTTCAAAATTAAACTATTTAAAGTCAATATGGAAAAATTTAAATTATTTTGAAAAACAAAAATTTTATATTTTCTTGACTATTTTCTAAAATTTGACTTAACTATTCGTTAATAGCAAAATTATATTGAAATTTCGAAAAAAGCAAAAAAAAAAAAAAAAAAAAAAAAAAAAGGCCGTAATTTAAATGTTTTTCAGTGATAAAATTAAAAAATTCAAATAATTCAGTTTATTTTATGTTATTTTTATTAATAAAAAATATTTTTTAGAAAGTTTTTTTTAAAAAAATACATCATGTAAAAATATAATAAATATAATTTTTTTAAAAATAAATATAATTTTTACAAATATATAATTTATAATATATAATTATATATAATTAACAATATTAAAAATACTGTAATAATTAATTAATATTATACATTGTTTATAATAATATAATTTATATAAATATAATTTTTTTCGAACATAAATCAAATTAAAAAAATATGAGAAATAAACGTTTAAATTATAAATATAAGAAATGAAGAAAATTTAATGCCATTGTATAAATGCAAGGGTGGCAAAATATTTAATAAATAAATTTAAAAAAAAATCAAGTTTAAATGTAGGAATTGAAATTTAATTTATTGTAATTTATATGAAAAAAAAAAAATTTATACAAGTAACCAGGAAAGAACTGTCATTTTTTTAGAATGACTATTACGAGGAATATTTATTTAAATTGCTTATTTATTCTAACATTTATAAATTCCCTTTTTTATGTTCTCAATGCCAACGTTATTGTTGTATACAGCATTGACACAATACACAAAAACAGGTTTTTGCAAATTTTTCAATTTTGTGTTTGTGTGAAAGCAAGAGGAAAAACTTTGTGTTCCGTTAGTTTTTCAGTTATTTTTAAATTTGCTTATTTTAGATTTTTCTAAAAACTTTCCGGAACCCTATCATCTGCTCCTATTTACACAATAGGGGATTCATTATTTAAAAAATAAATAAATAAAACAAACAAAGGGTCTTTCAATAAAGCCGTTACTTGATTCTTTTTAATAACACATAAAATATTTGTTCTTTTTTTCAAGCTTTTTTTTCTTCTTGTTGAAAGTTATATGTACTAGTCCTATCAACTATATTTTAAATTGAATATTATTCAAATGTTTATAAAAATCATTAGTATGAATTCGAAAATAGTGGTGTTGTTAATGAAAATATTGAAAATGAACCGAGGACATCATATTTCGCATTTTTTGAACATCTTAATGAACCGGAACATCAAATTTCACATTTTTTGAACAGAACAATTATTGAAATTATTGAACAGAACAATTATACTTTAAACAGAATATTATTCAAATGTTCACCAAGATCATGGGCATCAATTCGAAGTATTGGTGAAAATATTGATGTTGTTGGTGAAAATATTGATGTTGTTGGTGAAAATATTGATGTTTTTGGTGAAAATATTAAAAATGAACCGAGAACGTTAAATTCACGTCAAAAAGAAGAATTGTAAAAATATTTTCTAAATTCCGTATTGAAAGATTTTGTAAGAAAATTTGCGTACCATTCATGAGAATGAAAGAAAAAGAAAATTTATTTAAAAAAAAAAAAAAAAAGTGTAAATAAAGTTTTATCGATGCTGAAATAAGTCATGAAAATATATTTTATATAAATGGCAAGAATCTATCTTTAAGAATCAAATCAAAAATCAAAAAATTTTTATATTATATTATCTGTTTCTTTTAATCCTAGAAATGAAATGTTACAAACTCGTCCATTAAGTATCATCATGTGCATACCTCATTTTAATAACGGGAAATTCATGTTGAATAATTTCTATTGCTTTCATTCTAAGCACTAATGTCTTCAACAATGCTTGTAATTGATGTTTATGAACGCAGTCATAATTGACATTTAAATTTCAAGCATGGTTTATAGGACGAACAAATAACAAAACGCTGTGTACTGATGTTAAGGAAAAACTGTCATTGTTAAGTCAGATGCAAATGACTGATATGAGTAACCTACTCCGAGATACTTATAGGAATTTATCCTAAATGCTTATAAATGTGATTCTAAACAAGTTCTAATTAGTTAAATTAAAATTAGAGGTAATTTGTCTTACCCATTACCACATTATATTTATTGTTTTCGAATACCGGATATTTTAAAATGAGGCACTTCGTCACTGGATTGGCAGGGTATATATAGCACATCCAGCTTTAGTCAGGGAAGTTTATAGAGAGAGCTGCTACACTTCAACCTTATTGTGTAAATGTATTTTTAAACCAACTCCACCGAGGAGGATTTATGAAAGTTCCGTCATCCTCCTGGATTCCCACAGAAAGACATTTCGGCTTATTGTGGCTAACCCTGCATAAACGAAAATATATAATTTATATTTTATTAAAAAGAAATACGGAATCATGTTTTTCAATGAGAAACCCCAATAACAAAATTATATGTCATACATAATGAAATGGTAATGTCTTTTATGTACTAGTAATCTGGAGAGTAAGTAATTTTGAAATAAAATTAAATTGAATCAACCAAAAAAAAAAAAAAAAAAATTGTATTGTATTTATCTTATTGCATTGTATTTATCTTATTAGATTGTATTTATCTTATTAGATTGCATTTATCTTATTGTATTTATCTTATTAGATTGTATTTATCTTATCTAATGCAAAGAAAATTACGCATTATTGCCATTATTTGTTAATTATTTCTTATAATGTTTTGTATTAAGTAACTTTGTAATTCTCTTTCTAAAAGCTTTGTAACAAATTTTCGGATTTACTAAGAATAGGTAAAAGCTAATTAAAACAATTAGAACACTGATTAATTAAATCTATATTGATGACATATTGGAAATTTATTTTATGTCGTATTTTGCTGTGTTTTACATAGAATAAAATGTTTTAATACATGTTATATACACTGAAGTGACAAAAGTCATGGGATAGCAATATGCAAATTTTCAGATGGCAGTAGCATCGCGTAGAACAGGTATAAATGCGCAGTGCTTTCGCAGAGCTTTCATTTCTGTTCAAGTTAGTCATGTGAAGAGGTTTTGACGTGATGATACCGCACGACGGGAATTAACAGACTTTGAACGCGGAATGTTAGTTGGAGCTAGACGCATGGGTCATGCCATTTCGGAAATCGTTAGGGAATTCAACATTCCCAGATCCACTGTGTCAAGAGTGTGCCGAGAGTATGAAATTTCAGGCATAACATCCCACCATGGACAGCGCAGTGGTCGACCGCCTGCACTTAACGACCGAGACCGGCGACGTCTGCAAAGAGCCGTAAATTCTAACAGAGAAGCAACACTGCGTCAAATAACCGCAGAAATCAATGTGGGACGTACAAGGGACTTGTCTGTTAGAACTGTGCGGAGAAATTTGGCTTTCTTGGGCTATTCCAGCAGAAGACCGACTCAAGTGCCTTTACTGACAGAACGACATCGCTCGCAGCGACTCTCGAGGGCACGTGAGCATGTCGGTTGGTCCCTAGATGAATGGAAAACCGTGGTCTGGTCCGATGAGTCACGATTTCAGTTGGTAAGAGCTGATGGTAGGGTTCGAGTGTGGCGCAGACCCCACGAAGCCATGGACCCAAACTGTCAGCAAAGCACTGTTTAAGCTGGTGGTGGCTCCGTAATGGTGTGGGCTGTTTTTTCATGGCATGGACTTGGTCCTCTGGTGCGACTGGACCGAACATTGACTGGAAATGCTTATGTTCAGCTACTTGGAGATCATTTGCAGCCATTCATGGACTTCATGTACCCAAACAACGATGGGATTTTTATGGATGACAATGCGCCATGTCACCGGACCACAACTGTTCGCGATTGGTTTGAAGAACATTCTGGACAATTCCAACGAATGATCTGGCCACCTAGATCGCCCGACATGAATCCCATCGATCAGTTATGGGACATCATCGAGAGGTCTGTTCGTGCCCAAAATCCTGCACCATCAACGCTTTCACAATTATGGACGTCTATCGAGACAGCATGGCTCAATATTCCTGCAGAAGACTTCCAACGACTTGTTGAGCCCATGCCACGTCGAGTTGCTGCACTTCGCCGGGCGAAAGGAGGGCCGACACGATATTAAGAGGTATCCCATGACTTTTGTCACTTCAGTGTATATGTAATATAATACATGTTTTACATACAATATGTTCTTCAATTAAATTTTTCCTACCAAACCAAGTTCAATAATAATTTATAATTGGAATACCTTTTATCCTTTTTAAACATAACGTTTTTTTATACAATGCTGTTGGGATTTTTTAAGCCAGATTAATCTTTGTATCCATTGTGAAGGCATCACTGGATGAAAAGTATTGCTAAAAATGCATGTTAAATACTTAGTCTAACTAGACTAAGTATTTAACTTATTCTATTAGTCTAAGTCTATCTTAATCACTATATTATAAATTAGGTAGGCACATTGTGCTATTATTATTATCAATGTTGAATTAGTAATTATTCAATAAAGAGGTGATCTTATTTTGAAGTAGCAGACATAGGTTAATGAATTATATTCAGAAGTACTGTTGATAAAAACGTTATTTTCTTTGACTGAAAGTGCACCCTTTTTATTCAATACTCAAATAATATTGTATTTTTTAAAATCCAAATTGAAAGAAGGTAAATAAATGGTTAGAGCAATCTACATAAAGAATATTATCAGAAATTTTGCTCATTTAAAATCATATCTTTCCCTTAAAGAGATTGACCAAATAATAAAAGTTTTGTGAATGATATTTAATTTGCAACATTGTGTGTACTTGTAAAAGCCAAGCATCAAACTGTCATTCAATCTTTTATTGGAAAACAATTTCAAATCCTGGTGCACCGAGTAGCAAGCATGTATATCTTTTGATCAATGTTTTCCGCCCAGTTTTAGAAAGTCGATGGCCACAGTGAAAGGTTTAACAATCAGTGGGCATTCAAAAGTGAATCTTTTTAGAATCTAGAGAATCATTCGCGTGATGGAAAGACATTAGGGTATGAAAAACACAGGCGTCTTTGTACGCTCTGCCACCTCTTTGCCACTTGGAGTCACAGTAGCTGAAAGGAAACTGGGTGAGAAAACGAAGCATTCATTCAATTCAAAATGCAATCAAAGAGATAAAAATTGCATGGGCACATCCTAAGAAGGAAAAGGATTCATCGCATGGTTGATCCTATCCACATTTTTTTATTCTTTGTACTAATATCATCACCTTTTTCAATCATATCTTGTATACAAAGAAATAATTCAAAGAAATCACGGAGTTCCGATAGGTTTTTCGTTTTGATGACAGGTGTTTTCAATGTTCAAAATGAAGATTCTTTTAAGCATCAGGCTTGATAATTGGTGAGAAATTAATTTATCTAATTGCAGCTTTCATTGAAATAATGTGTGGAAGATTCAGCATTGCGCAAAAAGCACTGCGAAAAGACATAATTCTGTTCCACACTGTTTTAAAAAAAAATGCATTCACAAAATGATCGCCATGATAATTTTTCTAGTATTTATCTAGTATCTTTTCTAGTACGCATCTTTATATTTAAATCTGTGGATCGCCTTGTCAACTTTTATTCAATGAACAAAATTAAGATTATTTTAAGTATCAGGCTTGACAATTTGACAGGGGTTTAAATGGCGAGAATGGTATCATTATTTTGATGTACATTCATGTCATATGCACATTTAACATGAATTTGTTTGAAATATAAATTTCTTTAGCTATAATAAAAGATAATCAGGTGATTCTTTCTCTTTAGTTTAGAAAGTACACTCATGTCATCTATTTGCATTTATCAAAAAATGCAATTATTTGGAGTACAAATTACTTTAGTTGCAATAGATGTTCATTGGAATACCCCTTCAACTTCATTACTAGCTATAATTAGTTTAGAATATACATTCACATCGTCTACATATCAATCATGCCTTTATATGGAAAATTAATTTCTTTAAGATTTCGTCGGGTTGGATTTTTATACAAAGAAATAACTCATAGAAATCATGGAGTTCCTATAGGTTTTCGTAATGATGACAGGTGTATTAAATGAAGATTCTTTTAAGTATCAAGCTTGATAATTTGTCGGTGGTTAAAATGGCGAGAAATTAATTTATCTAATTGCAGCTTTTACTGAAATAATGTGTGGACGATTCATCATTGCTCAAAAAGCACTGCGAAAAGAGATAATTCTGTTACACACTATTTAAAAGAAATACATTCACAAAGCATGATAGCTTTCTAATAGAACAACGCAGTAATTACACTTCTTTATATTTAAATCTGGGGATAATCTTGTCACCAGTGCAGAATGAGATCATTACTTTGATGTACATTCATGTACATTCACCACTGTAAAATGGGATCATTACTTTGATGTACATTCATGCCATATGTACATTAAACATGTATTTGCAATGAGAGTTCATAGGGTGATCCTTTCTCTTAATATTTCCTTTTTTTCTTTAAGTTTGGAATGTACATTCATGCCATTTAGGATGTATCAGTTTAGGATGTACATTCATGTCATCTACAAACCTGTATATGTTTGGAATATAAATTTATTTAGTTGTAAAAGGAGTTCGCCGGCGGGCCCTTTCAATTTCAGTAGTACTAATAGTTTAGAATGTACATTCTATATATTAATCCGGCATTTATTTGGAAAATAAGTTTCTTTAGTTGTAATAGGATTTCATTGAGTATCCCCTTGTACATCGATAATACTACTAATACGTTTTGGGTATGTATTCATGCCATCTGTAAACATGTATATGTTTGGAATATAAATTTCTGTAGTTGTAAAAGAAGTTCATCGGCGGGCGCCTTCAGTTTCAGTACTTATAAGTTTAATGTATACCTTCATGTCGTCTATATATTAATCATGCAGTTGTTTGGAAAATAAATTTCTTTAATTGTAACAGGAGTTCATTGAAAAACCCTTCAACTTCATTACTAGTTATAATAATTTATAATGTAGATTCAAGTCGTCTTTATATTAATCATGAATTAATTTGGAAAATAAATTTCTTTAATTATAATAAGATTTCGTTGTGTTGGCTCCTTCAACTTCACTACTTCTTATAAATTTAGGTTGTACAATCATGTCATATGTAATTAACTGTTGGAATATAAATTTCTTTCGTTGTAAAAGGAGTTTGTCAGGTGGCTCTTCCAATTTTAGTAGTACTTATAAATTCAGGGTGTACATTCATGTAATCTGTTAGCATGCATTTGTTTGGAATATAATTTAGTTGCTATATAAGTTCATTGGAAGACTCCTTCAACTTCACTGCTAGTTATAATAGTTTAGAATGTACATTCATGTCGTCCATATAGAAATCATGCATTTATTTGGAAAACAAATTTCTTTAGTTGTAATTGGATTTCATTGAATGCCTCCTTGTACTTGGATACTTCTATTAAGTTTAGGGTGTACATTCATGTCATCTATTGGCATACATTTGTTTGGAATATAAATTTCTTTAATTGCAATATATGTTCATCGGAAGACCCCTTCAGTTTCATTACTAGTTATAATAGTTAGAATGTGCTTTCATGTCGTCTATATAGTAATCATGGATTTAATTGGAAAATAAATTTATTTAGTTGTAATAGGATTTCATTGAGTTTCCCCTTGTATTTCGATATTACTAATAAGTTGTACATTCATGCTATTTTTAATTATGCACTTTTTAGGAATATAAATTTCCTTAGGTGTAATAGGAGTTCATTAGAAGACCCCTTCAACTTCATTACTTCTTATAAGTTTAGGTTGTACATTCATGCCATGTGTAATTATGTGTTGGAATACAAATTTCTTTTGTAATAGTGTGTAATCGTTGTTTAAATATATATTTTTAAGTTCAGCTAAATTATTAAATAATTGTTTCGGCTGGTATGCCTGAGGTGACAGTGAGTCGTTAAGAAAATCCTGTGTTTTAGTCCTTGGTATCCGCCTTTTTGATTTGTTTATATCAAAAGTTGTAATTTATCAAGCAACTGAAAAATGATAACATCTTAATCGATTTTTTTTATCGCTGTTATTGTAGAATTAACATAGCCTTTGTAAAACATTTTTGTTATATGCATCCATGAATTAAATAATTCTATACAGAACATATTGCTCTTAATTTTATTGCTTCCGTTTCAAAGGTTTGGTTTGTCGCTCTACGTCGTTTTGTGCACATTTTAGGCTAATTATCCCGGGACCTACGGTTTAACATGGATTCCGAACCACTCACAAATATCCATGGATCCTGCCATCGTTAGGATTTGAACCTGAAGGATGTGGTACAAAGGCCAGAGCGCTAGCCAATTGGCCATCAGGTCCATTTCAAAGGATTTCAACACTTTGATATATTTTTAATATGCTTATTCATAAACATAAAATAATCTTTTTCTTAATACTAACTTTTGGTTTCACTTATATTTTGTACTTCTCAGAATTCTTTTTTTCAATAAATTTTAATTAATATTGATGCAGATTTTTAGAAAAATATGCATAACTACAAATATATATATATAATATTTATGGAATTTAAAAAAAAGGCTTAATATGAAAAAAAATAATCAAAGCATTTATTCTGATAGTTTTGTTCTCTAAAAGATTTTCATAGACACTAAAAAATAAATGTCTTCTTTGAAATCAATTCTGTGATAAATCGGGATATAAAACTTCATAACCATTTAAAAATTAAAAAAAAAAAAAAAAAAAAAAAAAGGTACACTGTAGGAATCTAGTAAACCACGGAAATTTTGGTGGAACTTGAATGTTGATGACATTTCAATTTAAATAAGTCAGAAGAAGAATTCATTTCTTTAAAAAGGTAGGATTTCTTGTATTCATACAAAAATACAGAAAGAATAACCCTAGGGTTTGCACCTCAGAGTTGGTGCCCTCTTTCTTAAGCAATATGAAGATATTTTCTGGTTTAAAGGTATATCGTGTCCATTCCCGCCGTAGATAAGTGATACTGATTACTTATTGAATTTCGAACTCAAAATCTCCAATCCTGAAGCTTAATGTACTAACCACCAGGTCATTTTAGATCTTCCCATTTCGTAAATAATTGATATAGACGCTTATCTAATGCCAGAAATATTGCTGCATAATACAGTAAGAAAATCTAAGAAATGGTTTTCCTTGAATTTGTTTTACGTAGAAAGAGATAATTTTCATTGACATCAATGGCAAATTTTGAATAATTTAAAGTGGATTTCCACATGATAAAATCTCCTGTCGTAGAATCATAGCCCATCGAAGGCCTGATTTCGGTCCACGCATGTCTACCCATTGGTCGCCATTTTGCGACTTGCGACTTTAATATCCAAGGAAACAGACCTATACAATAAAACTTTTCTACAATTTTAAAATTTTCTATTCTAATTATTTAAATTACCAGAGGCAAATGCAAAATGTGTAAACAATTCCTTTAAGTCCAAAAGAAAATTATTTTGTGCCTTGAACTTATGAGAAATCCTATACGACCTTATGTCATCAAGCAATTTTTTTTTAATTGAAAAATTCAATTTAAAAAAATTATTTAGGAGGACATCTTTTTTGATAAATAATTTATTTTACACGATCATATTAAATTGTATACGTATTTTTTTTCTAATCTATTGAAATTTTTTTCAATCTTTATTTCTTTAAACTACATATTACAATAAACGTGTTTATATTTATAACCTTTATTTTTCCCCGATTATCAAACTTCAAAATAATAATAGTAATAGTAATAATAATAACAAATGTTACAATACCATATTTTTTATGGATTTAAATTATAATCCGATGTTCTAAGATTATATGAAAGTATTTTAATCATCAGTGATTATTTTTTTTAAAAAGAGAATCCAAACCGATATTAATTATTTCTTTCTATTTTTTAATCAACAGATATAACTTCTTGCATTTATTCAAATGTATCTTGCATCAGAATATATTATAGCTGCAATTGAAAATATATCATTAACTTTTGCATTTTATTCTAAAATATGTTATTGTCTACTGTTCATTTTTGATTACAATCCTTTGTTTTATTCTTCTTTTGTCTTATATATGCAATAATATAAACTGATTTTCCTTTGAAAATTGGTTTAGGAATATTCTTAAGGATATATATTTTTTTTTTTTCATTTTCTTCTCTAAATTAATGATCTTTTTTTCATTAGAATGCCATTTTTCATACACAACATCATGGGTATATTTTGTTTATATTTCCCTGTTACTCAAATATTATTCAGAACCAATTTAAATATATAATGTTCAATAATTTTGTAAGCAGAATGACTCGTTGTTTGAAAGAAAAAAAAAATCAGTTATATATATCTACATATAAATATATGTGAAAATTTTAAAGAAATCTTACAACTAAACTTATGAGGGAAAGCCAATATACTTTTTTTTTCTTTCAAAAATAATATTGCTGAAAATACTGTGTCTACGAGATATTAGCAAATATTCAGAGATCTATATATGTATCGTAGATCTATAAGGAATAGTTAATTTGATTGAGTTGGTTTGCCTTTTTGTATTCAATTGTGTCTACGGAATATTTTTCAATGTAAAAAAATGAATTAAAAATTGACATCAATAACTGAATATACCATACATAGACAATACGTAGACAATTCTTCTTCATTCAAAGTTTCATTAGAATTTATTCCTTCTCTTTTCAAAGGGATTAAGTCTATTGCATGTATGTTTATTCCATGTAGTGATTCATTAAATGTATGTTTTTAATACGTAGACAAATTTGTCAGGATTAAAAATTAACTTAGTGGATCTTTATTATTAAATGTGAAAACATATTATTCATTTGTTATATAATATAAGTTTGACTATTAATGTTATTTTTCCGGTAAAAACTTTTAAAACTTTCGAGAACGATCAAGAAAGTTAAAACTTAATAAAATCGTTTTTCAATATTAGTTTCATTTTTGGAATCTATAAAAATTTAAAGAGAAACTGTTTACATTTTTTGTTATTCTTTTTCCCCGTCCTTTCTATCAAATTTATTTTTAACGAATTTTATATTGTATGAGGAAATCTCAATTGCTATTACTTTTTTTCTAAATATACATGTTGTTATTTTAAATTTATTGACCTAACATCACACATTTGTTCAATTCAAGTCTAAGTATCAACATGAAATAATATTACTTATAAGCATGCAGTAGTATTTTGTGGTATATAAATAAATAAGCAAAGAAATAACTGCAATATAAAAGCTGTGATAATAATATTAATACTTAAACTGTTCTTCATTCGGGGATTTAAAAAAAATAAGATTAAAATTGACTTTATAAATTTTATAATTTTATAATTTTTTTTTTAAAAATCGAAAAACTACTTTTGCTTAAGAACTACTTATGTTATTGAGAAACTTTTTTTGTGATATACTTATTTAAAAAGTGTTGTTGTTGTTTTGTTGTTTCTTATCCCACTTGGCTAGCCAAGCCCACGAGCCCATATGGACTCATGATTGAAGGGGAAGGAAGCAGCTTCTGTTGTGATGGAGCGCCCGTAGGTAGAAGCCTGACTTTTGCTCCGTGACGCTCTTACAGTCATAGAAGACCGGGACCTACGGCTTAAAGTGGATTCCGAACCACTACAAATATCCATGACACCGCCGGGATTCGAACCCGAAACCTGTGGCACCGAGCGCCAGAGCGCTAGACACTCGGCCATTCAGGTCCCAAATTTGCCAACGGCACGCAGTGTTTCCAGGTGGTCACCCACCCAAGTACTGACCGCGCCCGATGATGCTTAACTTCGATGATCTAACGAGAACCGGTATATTCAGCATGGTACGGCCGTTGGTAACAAGTATATTATGAATTGATTTTAATGCATTGCAACTACTTTAAATGGTCGAAAATGTAACTCGAAAGATATTAATAAATATTTGTTACTTTTATTGGTTTGACTTCAGATATAATTATTCGTATATAATTTATTGCCCGATTAATAATTTCAACATTTTTAAAGGCGATTATCACTTTTGAAAGGATAAATAAATAACGCATTTAATAGTCTATAAAAGAACAGATTTTGGTTTGATGTGACTAAAAATATAGATGACATATTTTAGTAAAATACATCGGACTTTATTTTAGAAAGGGTTTAAATCAGTATTGTGAATTGTGCTTCCGACTTTTGAATTGTTGAATCTGATAACGAGATAAATTTTAAGTTTTCTTATCAGAGAAAATTTTAAGTTTAGTGAGCAGCGTGACAAATATACAATAAGCAATATGAAAAACTCTCTATTTGATGTTTGATTTGTCGCTTTACGGTCATTTTGAGGATACTTTAGTTTAATTAGAACAGAACGTGGATTCTGAACCCTTAACAAACCGCCAGGATAACCCGTAATGCCACCACCAGGATTTGGACCTTCTATTTGAGGTTTGATTTGGTTTGCATTTTCGCCCTACGGCCTTCTTGTGCACACTTTAGGCTAAACAGATTGGGACCTACAGTTTAAAGTGGATTCCAAGCCCCTAACAAACATCAATGTCACGCCAGGATTCGAACCTGCGGTTGCAAAGGCCATAGCGCTAGCCAATTGGCCAGCAGGCCGCCCTCTATTTGCGGAAGTGAATACGCAGAGTAAACTTATAGATTTGCACTTCGTCAGCTTCGGGGTTCGATCATTCCATGCACTATATATATATATATATATATATGTGTGTGTGTGTGTGTGTGTGTGTGTGTGTGTGTGTGTGTGTGTGTGTGTAATCGTATTATTCAAATATTCTACTTTCAGGATGCAAAACTCAGTAAGAAATCAATACCAGGAGCAGACAGAATACGTACAGAAGCCTGAAAACATCCTCCTACAAATTTCACAGCGATAAGTGTCAGATGAATGGTTACAGCGCATCTAATTCTCAACCACCAGGAGCCAAAAATCCTCCACAGATTACAACGCAGCAAAAGGAATCACAGAGATTTGACTGCTATCCGGTCTGGAACCATCGCATCCTGGACCGAGGCATCCAGAAAAGATGAATATGGAAAAAGATTTTAGAAACTTTTTTCTTTGAGAGTTAGTTCCATTACCATGGCGGAATGCCTCCAAGTGTATGAGCAAAAACGATTGGTGACGGTTCAATGGGTTCTGAGGGGACTCTTTGGCGTGAACGATGACACGTAAGGGGATGTTAATACATGGGAGTTAAGGCTCTATTGTGAGGGTAAGACTTCTTTATTGTGGTTTAATAGTGGGAAAGGTATGAGAATATTGATGGTTTAAGGAGAGATCAGACCTGATGTCTCTGTTTTGTGGAGTGAAAGCTGCAATCAAGTGACACTTATTTAGACACATTCTGACAACTGGTGCACGTAAGCATCCATCAGGCAAAATTGTCGTTTTTAAATGTTTTTCTAAACTGCCCTTGCGGTCTGTTATGTTTCCTGTTATTTATAGAAGACATTTTCATCTTGTGTCTTTTTCTTATGATAGTTATGATCGTTACGGATATTGTACATATCCGTAACGATTCTAGAATTTTTAAAAAAAATATTTGCTTGGTTGTAAAACTATACTTTTTGCATCGTAATGTTTCTTAAAATTTATTTTGTGTTATTATCACCTATCACATCAACACAGAATTTCAAATTATTTCCTTTTATTCCTTCGTTATGCATACGTCTGCAAAAAAAAAAAAAAAAAATAATAATAATAATAATAATAACGGAACTCATAACATTAAATGTCACATTAGATAAATACGAATTTATTTGTTTAATATTGTTAAAAAATTTCGGACTTGAAAAGTATTTTACTTTTATAATAAGTTACAATACATTTTTTTAATTGAATGCATATTAAAGCTTTAATTTGTGGGCTACGAAATCCTGAGATTTCTTAATGATGCTGGGAATTTCCGTCCAGTGATCTAGGATTTCAAATAATCCTGGGAGTTCTCCTAAGAATTTTACGAATTGAGGTTTTTATCATTTTTAATAACATTATTTGTCGTGTTACAGCATCATTTGTATACATTATTTGTAAATTTATTAGGAGAGGTTGTTAGGTTACGCTCTACTGTCTTTTTTTGCACATATTGGGCTTATTAGACATGGACCTACAGCTTAACGGGGATTCCGAACCACTAGCAAACATCTATGCCAACGTCAGAATTATTTTTTTGTAAAACATCATTTGTATGCATTACTTGTTTTTAACATTATTTGTCGTGAAATAATTACCAAAAAAGTACAATTAAATTAATATTAAATGTTTCCTTTAAAAAAAAAACACAGGACATTAAAAGTCGCATTAGGTAGATATAAACTTATTCACACAAAACTCGTTGAAATTTCTGACTTGAAAAGCATTTTACTTTCTTAATAACATTAATTTCAATCTAATTGTATACTAGAGTAGTGATATACAAATTGTGCGCCACGAAATCCTGTCATACCTCACAAAAGAAATATTATTATGTCAGGAAAATTTGTTTTATTTATAAGCCAAAAAATATATTTATGAAATTATCATCATAATTGAATTATTAAATGTTGGATTTATTGTGTATTGCATTATCAATTGTTGTGATCCTTTATATTGATTTGATAAAAGTATATTAAAATAATTTTTTTCGTGACAGTTCCTTGAATTATTTGTATGTAAAGGTTCCTCGAATTCATACAGTTTGAGGCATTGTACTAGAAATGCTTCCGAAAGGATGTACTAGAAATGCTTGAATGTTTTTCGCATTATGTAATGATCTTGGTTTGGTTTGTCACTCTGCGGTCAATTTTTTTGCACATTTTACTCTAATTAGAGAGACATCTACAGTTTAAAGTGGATTCCGAACTACTAACAAAGATCCGTGTCACCGTCAGGATTTGAACCTGAAGCCTGTGGTACCAACAAACCAGAAAGCTAGTCAATTGACCATCAGGCCGCATAATGATCTTCGAGGAAATTACATCGTTATTGAGTCGAAATTACATGCTCTTATACACTACAATCCTAAAATATATTCTTCATTATTACATACATCATTCAATATAAATTACATCATTTTTCACTGCATCTAAATATAATTGTCTTATATATATCTTTGTTGTTCTTCGATATTATAAATGCTGCTTTACATTTCAATTGCATTAATTATTAATAATTCCTATTCCAATTATTTCATCTCTTCTAATTATTCTTTATCTATTATTTTCCCCAATTATTTTTTTATCTATTAATTATTTGAAAGTTTCCGAAACATGATTCATTAGATGTTTAATAATCAAATAGTTCGTCGAATTAAGTGAAAACTATTATATAGTGATTCGTAGAAATGAACATCATTAATTATGTTTCATAAAAACATAATTAATGATGTTCATAAAAACGTATCGTTATTAAAATTTGTATTTTTTTTTCTTATTTGAAAAAGGGGTAATTTTTTTACAGCAATAGAAATGTACTAGAAATATTTCCGGATGTTTTCCGCTTAATATAATGATCTTCGAGGAAATTACATCATTATCGAGTCTAAATCGAAAGATCGTAAGTATTACAATCATAAAATGCATTCTTCATTTTTACATCATACATCATTCAATACAAATTATATCATTTTTAACAGTATGTAAATATAATTGTCTTATATATGATATTTTTGTCCTTCTTCGTTATTTTAAGTGGTGCGTTACATTCCATTTTCAATAATACACATCCCAATTATTTTTTTATCTATTAACTATTTGAAAGTTTCCGTTCGAAACTTAATTCATTAAATGTTTAATAATAAAAAATCTGGTCAAATTAAATAAAAAATATATTATCTAGTGATTCGTAGAAATAAACGTTTCATAAAAACTTATCAACATGTCTTGTCCAAAACTATGCAATGCCTTGTCTTGTATCAAAATGTCTTGTCCAAGCAACTTATCAAAAATTCAAAAATTTGCCCATATTTGGAATTTTATTCCTAGTTTGTAAAAAGAGGTAATATTTTTAGAGCTCTAGAAATGCTTCGGATGCTTTACGTATAGCTTAGGATAATTACAATAATGGAGGAATAAGGGAATAATTATGCATAATGGAAGAATAATGGCATAATTATGCATAATGGAGGAAATTAAATAATCATTTCCTAACTCTAAATCGAATTCTCTTATTCATGATAATCATAAAACCCATTCTTTATTCATACATCATACATCATTTATTATAAATTCTATCATTCTCTACTGTATCTAAATATAGCACAATTTTATACAAAATATTATCATAGAAAAATTTTATTTCACTTTATATGATACTAAAAAATTACAACAAATTATAATTAAAAAAAATGTTACAATACATATGAAAGGAAAACGTGTACAGGTTCGTGATTAATTAAATAAAAATGAATGATATTAAATACATCTTTTTTTTTAAATCCATACAATTACTTATCATCTAAACTATAGCTTAAAATTTGCTGTCATTAAATTTATATTAACAACGTTTATTACAACATCAAAATTTTTACAAATTTCGATTTCGCATTAATTTCGGTATAAAAAAAAACTACAAAAACAAAGGAAATGTAATTGATAATTTTCAATTAATAATATTATTAATTATATTAAATATTATTAATCAATTAAAAATATTATTAATAATTATTTGTAATTGATAATTTTCTAATATTTTGAAGAAAAAAAGGAATATAACATTTTATTAGATTTATAAATTTTTTTTTTTTCTTCTATATTTGTAAAATTTGAGATAATGAATAAAAGAAGCATTTATTTGTGTGAAAAGTTGATCTCCTTTAATTAAATAAATTAAATATCATGCGTTTCATACGAATAAAAGAGTCTTTTTAGATCTCATTTAATTAAATAAGTTACATATCATGCATTTCATACCTAATAAGAGAGTCTTTTTAGATCTCATTTAATTAAATACGTTAAATATCATGAATTTCATACCAAATAAAAGAATCTTTTTAAATGCACGTGCAATATACAATGTGAAATGTTTAGTGCATTATTTAGTTCATCTTGAAATCCAATTTGCAACACATTTAAAAATTTAATTTTAAAATTAAATAATTTATTTATTTGAAATTAATTTTAATATTTTCTTACAAAGAAAATTAGTAGGTTTCTAAGTTAAGAGTTAATTAGGTGAGATTTTGATTTTATAGCTAGCTTGAGGTTCGGAACATTTTTTATCATTACATATTTCCATAAAACTTAATATTTCAAAATATTTTTTTTATACAAAAACGACTATGAAAAAGAAAAAATTTTAATTTGTCAGTTTTTTATTTTTTTTTTTTTTTTTTTTTTTAATTATTTTTTTTTTAATTTTTTTTTTTTTTTTTTTTCTTTAATGTTTAATAAATTAAAAATATTTTTTCTGTGTAAAATAAGCTCATAAAACTGAGCTGTACAAAAACTGATTGGCCATATTTTTATTTATTAAAAATGTTGTTATTATTAGTTGATTTAGTTGAAATTAATTTATGGGACTATTATTTCGTATTTATAAAAATAATAAAAGAATAAGGAGATAAAAGAAATATTTAATATTTATTAATTATTAAGTATTAAGTATTAATTATTATTTTAATATTTATTAATAAATTTATTCAATAATGATTTAATTTGGATCACATGATTTTATTTTTAACGTAACCATAATTTTTATGTGAAATATTAGTAATGATATGATTTAATTAGCCATTTAAAAATCTTCTATTTATGATTTAAAAACTGAAATTGACTATTTCAATTATAAAAATTATTACAAAACCCGTAATCATTACCGTAGCCGTATTTCAATTTAATTAAATTTAAACTACCGCAGATATAAGGAGGAAATATACAGAAATTATTTTAATATCAACAGTAATAGCATAGCAAGGAAAAAAAGAAATTTTATATATTTTTTAGAGGAAATAGGAAGGAAGAAATTATAAATAGCGTTAACTTTTAAATTTTAATAACTATTATAAAAAAATTAGTATAAATAATTTTTATAACAAGAAAAATAAAATATTAAACAACATATTTAACTTTTATCAATATGAAAGCTTATTATTTATGTTATAATGTATCATAAAAACAATATTTTAGGCTCAGAAAAGTATTTTCAAATAAATAATTCGATCACCAAAACTAACGTTTCCATTATTAAAAACCTTCCCCAAGTATAAAATTTTCGTAGGTGGATCCGTAGACGAAACCACGCCTATCAAATCTGAACCTGCTCTCACTATTGGTTGCTTTAAGTGCTCACGCTGCCCAATCAGATCTGGCTGATATTATCACGCAACTCGGTCATCATCGTTTAGGGGAAGAGAATTCTGCGAATTTCGCCTGGTGTGTGCGAAGTAAAGATAATAAGCCCGGTGGGAGGGTAGGAGAAGGCGAAGGGGAAGAGAAGGAATAAAAACGAAAAAGAAAAAAATTGCTCTTGTAGAAGTCCTCCATCTTTAATTTATCCTCAACGAAACGTGCTCGTCACGTTGATGAAATATTACGTTAAAACAAAAACAAAAAAAAGTTGAGAGGGAATTTAATTCGCCTTTAATGCGGCGTATGAAGAATAAAATATGGATGCTTTGCTATGTGTTGGGAAATATAAATGCGCTTTTCTGCTGTAGAGTAAGTTCTGCGCTATTCTACAAGGGGGAGTTGGGTCTTTTTCATTTTTTAACATGTACTAATGGATTAGAGAACGTGACATTAGGTATGCTAAAAATGGGTGTGCTGTCGTCTTGCTTAGCTGTACTTTTGGGTTAATCTATGCAGAAGAATATAAACCATGCATTAGTTTCACTCGTTTTTTGAGGAATGAGTGTGTTTAGATAATTATAGTGTCTCTAATTAGGGACAATTACTAAATTGTGTATGCAAGGATGTATCCAAGTGGAAATATTACATATGAAATATTTGCTAATGCAAAACATTATTAATTTCAGGTATTATATAAGTCGTAAAATCTAATCTATTTTCATAACTGAAAAATAATGTTAAATATTCAAATACCACTTAAGAGATCCTAGAACTGAAAATTATTGTATAAAATAACATATATAATAACCCCTCGGTATAAGCGCGAAAGAAAAAAATATATATGTATGTTTGAACTATATGTGTTAGATATATATCTAATAGATCTATCTAGATATATATATGAAATGCGTGAAAGAAAAAAATATATATATGTTATTTCTCTTAGTTAAAAGTGCCCATAATAGTATAGGTACTTGGTACTTCCAATCTATGACATTTTTTTTTCCTTGCAATTTAATCACATGCTTAAAAGTTAAAGAACTGATACAGCAACTGAAAAGCAACGTGGCCAAATTATTTTTTGGGGAATTATTTTTAAATTAATGTATAAAATAATAATTAGCAACGAATTACGAAAAATAAAAATTATTTAATGTAATACTTAATAGTTTTTGGAATATTATTATGTTTTTTTAGCTGGATTTCTGAAGATAAAATACTTATTTCGGCTTGCTATCATTATAAAAAAAAAAAAAAAAAAAAAAAATTAGGTAAGTTTAAAGAAAGTCGTTAGTATTGGATATTCTGCAATATGATGATTGTAGGGTTTTGTTGAAATTTATTCTTTACATTCAATTTTTTTTTTTTCCTTAAAATTTTGAAATGAGGATGAGGAAGTGATGATAAATAATAGTTCATTTGAGCAGAATTAAAAAAAATAATTTAGGATATTTAAATAATTTGTATTTCTCTTTTATTTTATTCCGCATATTATTGAATTTTTGATAATTATCGTTTATAGAGGTAATTTTTCTATCTTGTATATGTACTTTTGATTGACGATTATATATTTATCATTTGGCTGTTATATTTTTTTATTTAATATTTGCATATTGTTGAAACATGTTTGGAGAGTGTGATGAATGAAATATGCTGGTTTGAAAATATAAAAAATTCTATCCATTAATAGTTATTTTCTATTTCATAGGAAACTAAAACAGCTTATTTGTGTAGAAATTACTTTTATTTAAAGATTTACAGATAATAGAAATAATTAAGATCACATAGACAATTTTTTAAATATTAAGTGGCTTATTTTTTGGAATTAGAAAGAATATTATAGAATAATAATAGTTGTTGACGTTTCTTATCCTATTTGGTAGATATCTAGACTAAGCCCACGAACCCGCCTGGTTGAAGGGAAAGGGGACAGCTTCCGTTGTGATGCAGCACTCGTAGGTAGAAGTCTGACTTGGCTCCGTGATGGTCTAAGGACATATGAGAGTGGGACCTACGGCTTAAAGTAGATTCCGAACCACTACAAACATCCATGGCGCCGCCGGGAGTTGAACGCGAAACCTATAGCCCAGAGCGCCAGAGCGCTAGACACTCTGTCATTCAGGCCCATATTAATAGTATAATAATGAATTGAATACATAAATAAGTAAATCAATACATAAAACAGGAATGTTTTTTACTGGAGGTTTTTTATCCATATTGGTAATGTGTTATAGTTTAATTCAATAATTTTATGCTATTAAAATTATTGAAAATTGGATAACGTATTAATTTGCTTAAAAGTATTTTGAATTAGTATTTTTAACATTTAGTATCAATGGCCATTTTGGTATTATCGTAATTTTATGCAATTCAAATTATTAAAAAATTGATAACGTATCCATTTGCTTAAAAGTATTTTGAATTAGTATTTTTAACATTAGGTATCAATGTCCGTTTAGGTATTATCATAGACCTTACGTAAATCAATTTTCTGTTCATACGCATCAACGGAAAAGCAAATGAGATAATTCCGATGTCAAAGATTACACACAGTTCTTGTCACCACACCACCTAATTAGTGCACCAAGACAAGACGACTTTTGAAAAGAGAGTGACACCAGACTCTGTGCAAGTGCTAAGCAGGATACCACAACACATACCCTTTTAATTACATTGTCAACGGCAGACTCACCCCTAGTTACAGAATTAACACCTCCGATGAGCCTTTAATGCCATGCTTTAAAACGTCGTGTTAGAATAGGTTGACACTGTTTGTAATTAAGTTGCAAAGATAGCACCGACACCATGCAGCGACTTAATGTTAATAATAATGATTGGACGACATCACATAGGCGACAATACTCGTAATTATCGGGTTCCGATGCGTTGAAGAGCTAGGAGGGTGTTTTTGACTAGTTGGGCGTTGAGGAAATGTGGTTAGTGCACTTTTTTGTCACTGGAGTCTGTAGGTTTAAGTAATTCTTGTGTTTAAAAGATTATGGGTAGATTTGTATATCTTTTGGTAGATTGGTTTTTCATGGAAATAATGGCAGATGCATTGGTCAGATTTAAGTATTATTGATGGAATACTTCTTAATGCATTAATTAGAATTAGATACTGCAGAGAAAGATTATTTCTTGGTTTATTTATCAGTTTTTGTACAGTTGAAGACTTAATGTATAAGTCCAATATTAAAATTGTAGATAAAAATTGTTTCTTAATTTTTTAGTCAGAGTTTTGTATTGTAGATGAAGACTATTTCTTGGTGTATTAGTCAGACTTTAATATTATAAAAGCAGACTAAGTCTTTGTGTATTAGTTCAGATATTAGTTATTATATTATATATTAGTTAGTTCTATATTAGTTGGTTTATATTAGTTAGTATTTCAAATGAAGACTCCTTCTTAGTATATAAATCGGATTTTAATATTGTAGATGAGAACTATGTCTTAGAGTATTAATCAGTACGGCAGATGAAGAATATTTTTTGATTATTAATCAGAATTTAGCATTGTATATGGAAGGTATTTCTTAGTGTATTAATCAAATTTCAGTATTGTAAAGATGCTTTCTTAGAGCATTAATCAGATTTTAATACTGTATGAAGATTATTTCTTGGTGCATTAGTCAGAATTTAGTATTATAGCTAAGTATTTCTTGATGTATTAATCAGATTTTAGTAATCTAGATGAAAATGCTTTCTTAGTGTATTAATCAGATTTTAGTATTGTAGATGAAGATTATTTCTTGGTGTATCAGTCAGATTTTAATGTGGTAAATTGAAGTAGTTGATGTCGAAACTTACTTTGAAATATAAGAGAATTTTATAACACAAGTAGGAAATAATATAATTAGAAAATTAAATTAGCAAACTGCATTTTTTGATGTGAAAAAATTTTAAATTTCAGTATTAAATTTATAAAATAACCATTCTTGCTTTTCAATTCACTAAAAAAAATTATCTCGTGATTCAAATGTCTCATGAGACAGGATTACCCAATACATATTTCTTTAGAATTAAAATAAGCAATTTATCTATTTTCAATTATTTTTATAATTAAATGGATAATAATATAGTTATAGAAGAACTACTACAAGCATGAGTTTAAGCAAAGTAGCTTTAATGGTATAGTTCAAAAATAATCAACGGTTTCATTTTTAAACGTCTAGCATATGTAATCCCTTTAACATAAACCATATAATTCCAGCTGTTTTAATTACACCTACCCAAATAAAAACTACTATGTAAAATCTATGGGGTTTTAACTAAAACTTAAAACTATATTTTATTAATATAAGTCTAATTCTCAGGAATAATAAAAAACATATTTATGATTATTTCAATAAAATGAAAGATATATTTCATGAAACAATGGGTCGTAAAAAATAGTTTACTAAGCTGTAAAAAAATAACTTAATGCGTAAAATCAATAGAATGATATATTCTGAGCAGAAATATTTACCTTCTTTGAACGAAATAAATAATAAGTTTAAACTTTAATTTATAAAAAAATTTATTAAACTTAAATTTATAAAAAAATTTATTAAACTTAAATTTAGAACAAATTGAATAATTTATCAAATTCATTCACTAATTCTATGAAAGTATTCAATAATTTTTCTTAATTAATCTCTATCTGAATATTATTGGATAAATTCTTTATTATATGCTTGTGCTTTATTACATGTATTTATAATATTCACTTCTCATATAGAATTAAATTGCTATTTTTTTTTCAACTGGTATTAGATAAATGGTTAATTTCTCAGGTTTTTTTATTGCGTTTTTATGGTAACTTATACTCATAAATGTAATAAAAGATCCACATTATTTTCCTGACTATGAACAACCGAAAAATGCTAATTTCTGCGTTATTTCTTATCTGTTTTACATAACCATTATTAAACCATTCTGTTAAATGGAACTGCATTATTTTTTTTTCCAACTGTAACTCTTCTTCAGTGAATAATACCTTCGAATCATTGAATCATGAAATGCAATTGGTCATGACTTATTGTCTCCACAAATGATCTCCATCAGAAAAAAAAAAAAAAAAAAACTCTTTGCATTTTCTTTTTTTCTCAGTCCCACAATTTTACGCTAAGTGTTCCTGGAAACTTTTCCTCCGATAATTTTCCCAAAAAAGAAGAGACAGGAAAAAGAAATTTGACTCCATTCTAGCGAAGGAAATTCCCTTTTATTGCTCAATAAATCCTTTTAAAGACTATCATTGGGCGAGGTAAAAGAAACGTGTGATAGTGCAATTGTATGTTGTTTCACAGCTACGCGGCTACTGGTTTTCGGTTCTGCTCTCTATTAACTCAGGCTATTTAGTGATTTTCTCAGCACCGGTAAAGTATGCAATGTGAGTCACTGGTACGCTATGATGAAGATATCAGATGGAGCTGCTTGTGTGTCATCATTTCATGTTTATTGTTTGTTATACATAGAGAAGACCATCATAGAGAATTTTGATGGATTCAAATATCGATCAAACTTAGCTTAGTAAAGTTTTATTGTTTTTGAATTGCGTTCGTACATTGCTTGAAGTATTTTTTGAGAAATAAATGAAAAATAAATCCTATGTTACAATGTCTCTGAAGTGATGTTTTAAAAAAAATGTTTTGAATATTTCTTACAGATTGAATGTTAAATTGAATTTTGCTTTGTATTTCTTGCAGAAATATCATAGTCTAATGATTCTATTTGCATTAACGAGTATTGAGATACGATTTCTAATCTTTTAATGTATATTAGTTTTTAATTGTTCAGAAATTAATTGTCAAAATAATATCTTACCCGAAATAAAAAACAGAATTGTGATTGCCAATAGGGCCTATTTGGGTTAAGAAATCAGTTTAAATCATAGTTCATATGTAGAAAAGCTAAATTATTGTTATATAAAACACTTATTAGACCTATTTTGTTCTATGGCTCTGAAATTTGGACTTTAGAAAGGTCTGATTAGGTCACTTTGGGTATAATTGAGAGGAATATTTTAAGGACTATTCTTGGAGATGTTAGGGAAAGTGATTGTTGGAGAAGACAATACAATGCAGAAATTTATAAATGCTATAAAGGCCCAGATATTATAAAATTTATTAAAATCAATAGATTAAACTAGGCTGCTCATGTATTTAGAGTGAATGATTTAAATCCTGTAAAAAGGCTCGTTTTGGCAAAGCCACAGGGACAAAGAGGAAGAGGACGACGCAAGTTGCGATGGATAGACGCAGTTGGAAAAGATTTTGCTGTACTAAAAGTTAAGAATTGGAGGACCATTTCGAAAGGAATGCATTTAAATCTCTTCAAAGGAAAGCCTCAGTCCACTCTGAGCTCTACCATGCTATTGGTGATGATGAATTTTTATTTTTGTGTATTAATTGAAATACATTTAAAACATTGAAAAATAAATTGGAACAGATTCTATAAAATCATTGCAAAACAATATATAAAACAGATATATAGAATAAAATAGTACCAGATTCGAGCTTGCTGCACTGCCATTTTGGTGCAATCATAATTTGAAACAAATTCCATGGGAACTGGGAAATTCCCACCCTACCTCCTTGAATCTAATTCTCACCAGTGTAGGTTCTGTTTGATTGTGTTATTTCAAACTGAGTTCCTTCAATTCTGTAGCCCAGGATGTTAATCATAAGGTTACTCTGAGCAATACTTTTGAAAAATTAAAGTCTCTCTCTCTCTCTCTCTCTCTCTCTATATATATATATATACTAATATTATATTTTCTAAATCATTAATCATCTTTTTAAAAGAAAATTTATTATGATCCAGATGTTACTATTTGAATTGTTGTGATATTTTTAATACTGTAAATTATCTTATTTTTCCGTGGGAGACACTGTAGTAATTTTTCAAAAACAAATATATATATATTTATATATACATAGATAGATAGATAGAAAGATAGATAGACATGTATATTGTCTTCAAGATGTTAATAAAAAAATTTTGGAGCCTAATCAAACGATTGAAGTTTTTTTATTATTATTGCTTAGGAAGACTCAATAAAGTTTCTGTATACTTTCAACTTCTCTCAGTGCATTTCATTCTATAACTCCTAAGTGTAACAAAAATAAGCTATTCTTATTTGCACCTTTTTATTACAGGAAATGTGATTTTATAAAATACTGGTAGATATTTGAATATAGCCTGTTTATGACTGTAAGGTTCTGAAGATGTAGTTAAGAAAGCAGTTAAAAACCAGTAATCCATGACAATATGGGCTCTAAATCCTGTTTATTGCAGCAATATCGATCGAAATGTCCATTAATGATGTAAAATAAACGGCACTTTAATAGTATCGTAAATATATGGTGCGGGATGTTCTAAAAAATAATGCATGTTGTGTATATCTATTGTTTATGCATCGTTTGTTGTGAAAATTTTCTTTTCATCGTCGTTAAATCTTATTTTTCAGAAGACGTTGAGGAATTTTAAGCTTTTAGTATAAATTTTCTTATTTAGAATTTTTTAGTTATACTTATATGTGATTATTTTTTGAAATGATCAAAAGTTAATATAATAATGCCTGTTTATTTTTCCCTTGTTTTATTGGTATTACTTCGATTTAGCTTATTACATAATTAATGATGAGTAAAATAAGACGTGTTTCTACCGAATACTTAAATCTCATGTCGGAGAAGGCCAGCCAATGAGAAATCTGATATCCTGTCTTCTCAGGTTTCCAATTGAAGGGCATTCTAAAATGTGAGATTTTAGTATTTGGTGGAAATCCATCTTTATAACATTTATTATTATTATTATTTAGTTCAAATAAGAATAAAGTTTAAAAAGGGGGTTTCGATGACCTAGTGATTAAGACATCTAAAGCCATTTCTTTTCATTTGTTAGCCCATCAAGCAAAGTTGATTTAAAATTTATAATTGCCCTAGATAAGTACAATAAATCAGTAAATCGGAATTTTTTTCACTGTTTTTGAGGAGACGAAAAGTGAGCGTAAATTCCACAGATTACGAATTACGATGGGATTATTACGATGGGATTACGATGGGATTATTATTCGAAATCGCGACATCAGAGATTAGCATTGTTCTAATAATAGTCGCTCTATAATAAAGTGTATTAATTGTGAAGTTATATATTTTAAGTGATATATTGTAAGTGATCTATAAGTTTCGTAGCCAAGCGTAGGACAATGCACAAATGTCCCCATATTGGAAAAAAAGATGTTAAAATGGATCATAGATTTTACCTAGAAAAGAAAAAATACAACTTCGAAGTATGAACCAAATGTTATCAGAAAGCAATTTAAAAAAAATGTCAGAAAATTTGAATTATAAATTAAAAAATTGAAATTTATATAACATAACAATTAATCAATTACTAGTCTGTTAATAACATGAAAGAAAGAAAAGATTCTAAAATCTAGGCAAATCGTGTAATAACTATGAAGAGTAATTTTAGTTGTGGTCATTAAAATTCTATGTTATATATAGATTGAATTGAATATTCTATTGAATTCAATATTGAATATACAATATTGATTCTATTGAATATTATAGATTGATTAAGGAATACTAATCCATTATTTGATGCTGTTATCAACCTGATTAATTTGTTATAAACATTTCATTTCAATGAAGAGATAACTAAGCATTTTAACCATTAATTTATGATGTTTATTTTCTTAAATTCTCTTGGTGTTCTTTATAAAATATATGTTGCATCATTTTTTAGTATGCAACAAGGTGTGATTTGTTGCTCTACTGTCATTTTGTGCACACTTTAGGCCATATAGACCGGGAGCTACAGTTTAACGTGAATTCCGAACCACTAATAAACATCCATGCCACTGCCAGGATTCGAATCTGAAACCTGTGGTACAGAAGGCCAAAGCGCTAGCCAATTAGCCCTCAGGCCGCAGTGCAACAAGGAGTTACAGTCTTTTGAAATGCAGTAATCCAAAATGATCAATTTTATTAAACAAATAATCACTGTCTTATTATTAAAGATAAATATGTAGGATTGCTAATACGGATAAAAATGTTAAAAATTTCCCTTGTACATTTTTGGAAATATTTGTTCTCACAAATATTAAACGAAGACTAACTGATCTTTGAAGAGGAGAATTGATGCATAAGAAGTGCCTTTGATCTCCACCGACAAGCAAGAGTTACGCTTTTTTAAAATTTCTTCCCTGTTTTTACGTAATCTACGTGTGTGATTAAAAACTAAAATCCTTTTAAAATGCATTAGAATTTCTTAAAAAAAACATCTACTGGTGCGTAACAAAGTAATATGGGTTAAGAAAAAAAGTTTTATGTTTTAGAGTCATCGTAAATAATAATAATAATTGTACAAATTTTTAATCTAAGTCATTTTATAACAATTTTATTTATGCACGTTTTACTGTACGGTTCATTGCATATTAGAAAATTAGAAAATAAATCATATAAACACCTTATTATGTCTGACTTGTAAGAAAGGAATTTAATGGGTAAAATAGACTGATTGAAATATGATAAGAATATCCATTCATTCAAATATATCTTCTTCTTCATGGGGGGAACAGCCCAAGGTGGGTCAAAGCCGTCTGCCTACTCGCAGATTTCGAGGTAGGAGACGTTTTCTTTTTATGGGGTAGGGCTATCAGCCGTACAGTCATATTAGACCGCTACCCACGGCTTAAAGTGGATTCCGAGTCATTACAAACATCGATGGCACCGCCGGGACCCGAACTCGAAACCTGTATATACATACATATATGTTTGAAGCGGGACTGATTGCGGGTTATATATATACTAGTATATTTAAGTATACTAGTTATATATAGTACTTAATGTAATTAGTATATTTACAGAATGGAAATCAACCAGTTTGCAGAAAATATCTATTACGTTTTTAAAAAAAAAAAAGAAAAACATTTACATTAAATAAATTTAAGATTTTTCTAGAGATATTACTTCCAAGTTTATTTTAGATTTTTTTATGGAATACATATTATCTCAAATTATCAAAGTAGATATTATGACTATTTTATACTCAAAAATAAGTTTAATCATTTTCATAATAATTTTATAATCTTTTTTCATTTAATCTTAATTAAACATTTTTAATTTTAATTTTGTTCATTTTCATTTTAAACCTTCATTTTAATATTTATACAAGTCCTTTTTTTTTAAATCACAATATGAGTCATCGCAATGAATCATTATAAAATGTTTTTATCTTGGTTTCAAAACAATCTTCTCAAATTGCTTCCCATATTTTTGTTATAAAAAGAAGAAAAAAAATCATAACATAGCTTTGTTTTTTAAAGATTTCTCATTTATTTCGAAATCCGGCGGAAATGAAATTTTTCATCTAAGTCTTTTTAGAGTTCAAATTTTAAAAAAAATTATATTTGTTTCATTTTTATTATTAAAGGAAAAAAAATTTCAAAAAAAAATGTTTCAGGGGCTATATACTGTTTAAAAATTCAAAATAAAACTGAATTTAAAAATATTGTAAATCTATGAATTGTAAACAATACAGGTATTGCAAACTCTTTCTGAAACATTTGCAAATGAAACGCATAAATTCTAAGTATAACCTGTTATATATATGATATGTAATATACCGCATATAAAACATTTTTATTAAATTATGAGAAAAAATGTCTAGTTCAAATAATTCACTTCGTTAATGAAAATGTAGTACTTAAATACTACATTTACTACATCGTAAGTACTACATTTACTACATCGTAAGTACTACATTTACTACATCGAAAGTATTACATTTACTACATCGTAAGTACTACATTTACTACATCGTAAGTGCTACATTTACTACATCGAAAGTATTACACTTACTACATCGTAAGTACTACATTTACTACATCGAAAGTATTACACTTACTACATCGTAAGAACTACAATTACTACATCGTAAGTACTACAACCAAACCAAAATAAATTTTTTATTTCACTTTCTTTTTTAACTTTTTATAAATTTTTAACTTTTCACATAATTTTTTTCCGAACTAATTTCAAAATACTTCCAAATAGTTTTCCTATTGAAAGAATTCAACACGTAAATTTTTATTACAATTTATATAATTAATAAATTGTTGTCTGGAACAAAATTCAACTTTTTTGTCGTTTTTAGGACTAAGAATATATAAACATTAGAAGATTTTCATTAAGGGTTAAAATATATGACAATGCAAATATTCACGGGTTTGTAGACAGTTGCTTTATATTTTTAATTTTATCTGATAAATTTTTTGTCTCGTAAAAACTAAAATTCTATGTTAGAACCATACTAATTATAACATCCATTAATTCACTAATTATAATCCATCCATACATTAATTATAACATTCATCCATTTTAATTTTTAATGCAAGTTAAACTAGAATAAGTTAATTGACTAATTTTATTCCTGAATTAATAATAATAACTTCGCATTCCTGCATTAATAAAAATAAGTAATAATTTCGTTTTTAGGACTAAGAATATATAAGCATTGAAAAATTTATATTAAGAATTAAAATAATTAAAATATACTACAATGCGAATATTCTAGATTCTTTATATTTTTAATTTCGTCTAATAAATTTGCTTATTTGCGTCTAAAAATTCTATGTTGGAGCAGTGTTAATTATAGCATCCATTCTATTTTAAGTTTAATTTCTAAAACAATTTAAATTAGAATAAGTTAATTGGCTAATTTCATTCTTGCATTAATGGGATTCTAGTTCATATTAAAATGAGTTTTTAAATAGTGCTAAATTATTATTTGGCCCCTAAATAATAATGCAATTTATTCTCGTTTTAATGACAAACAGAATGAAAAAAAAATTATTTAAAAAATAAAAATAAGAACTTTTTTTTAAGTTAAGCTTTTTCTTATTGATGACTTTTCTTCAAAAAAAATTTTTGTATTGCATAATAGAAACTTAAGCTTATAAAGAGATTCCTATTATACATTAGCAGAAGATTATTGTTTTTCTTTATTCAAATTATTTTGCTCTAAAAATATACATTTTCTTTCAGTATAAGATGCAATGAAAAATGAGTACAAAATATGATAAAAACTCTTTTTGTTTCTTTTATATATCCATAAAATCATCATTTCCGATTCTAAAATAATATATTAAACAACAACATAATAAATATAATATAATAAAAAATATTAATAAAAGAATTTCGAGACGTTTCTGTTGTTTTTTTATTCAGAATATGCAATATTTTTTTTCATTCATTGAATGGAATGAAGCAATTTTTTTTTTATGTTTAAAGACTTTGATAATCTAATTTCACTATTACAACAAACTACTTACTTTTCAGGAAAAAAAATGTTTTCGTGCTAAATCTCCATCTTCAGCGAAACGGAACCGAAACTTAAGAAAATCAAAATAAAGCGTGTTCTCAGCTCTTAAAATCTCACACACAGAGCCACAACATGTTGCTGATTGATGGGTGGGCTTGAATTCAATAAAAGCCTCTGTCACTGATACTTCTGCAACAAAGTCTGTTTTTATAACAAACTTACAACCTTCTTATTAGGCATGGCCTACCACGCACCGAAGAGGAAACATCATCATTATTATTATTCATCCTGTTTACCCAAACAAGCAGTTGCTAATCATCAATGTCTGAAGCAACTAGTGGCCACTAATCAGTCATGGTTCGTCAAGCTTTTAATAGATTTTCTGAAAAATACTGCTTTTCTCTCATTTCCCCGGTATAAATCTGTTTTCCTTTATTTTTTTTAAACAATGAAGTAGTAAAATCAGTGAAGTTTTGTAATCGATTGTTGCTTGTATACTAATGATATAATGCTATCGCCTAATTGAATCAGTTAAATAATGGTAATTCCGTAAAGTAATTTTACCACTAATTACTTTTGACTGATAGATATGGAGGCCCCAGCAGAATTAAAAGACTCCTATTGGAAATATCTAAAGAAATAAAATATTATTTTAATTTGAATAGCGCCGATTATTTTACAAGAATATTGTGGTTATTATTCTTAATTTTCTTTTTATTATTCTTAACAATGACATAGTAAAAACGGTAAAGTTTCTGAATCGATTGCTGTTTGTATACTGAGGATGTAGTGCTATTGCCTAAATGAATCTATCAAATAATAAATACTGTTGTAAAGTAATTTTACCACAAATTTCTTTTGATTGATAGGTATAGAGGTATTGTATGTAAAAGACTCCTATAGGAGATATCTAAAGAACTATTAATAATTTTTCGATTTGAATAGCATTTATTATTTTACATGAACGTTGCTATCATTGTTCTTTAATATTTATTTTTCTTTTTATTATTCTTAGTAAAAACGGTGAGTAGTAGGTAAAAGGTGAATTAAACGTAATAAAACGCTGAAGTTTCAAAATCGATTGCTGTTTGTATACTAATTATGTAATGCTATCGCCTAAATGAATCAATTAAATGACAATGATTCCATAAAATAATTTTACCACAAATTCATTTTGATTGATAGGTATTGGATGTAAAAGACTCGTATAGAAGATATTTAAATGATAATTCTTTGATTTGAATTGCATCTATTAATTTACAAGAATATTGTTGTTATTATCCTTATTATTATTCTTAAAAACTGAAGTAGTAAAAATGGAGAAGTTTCGGAATCTATTGCTGTTTCCATACTAATGATGCAATGTTATCGAATTGAATCAATAAAAGGATGATAATTCCATAAAACAATTTTACCACAAATTTATTTTGATTGATAAGTATGGGGGATATTGGATGTAAAAGATATAGGAGATGTCTAAAAAACTAATAATTATTTTTTTATTCGGATAGCGTCAATTATTTCACAAGAATAATGTTGTTATTATTCTTAATTATTCTTATTTAAAACGGTAAGTAGAAGTGAAGTAAATAAACGTAGTAAACCGTTGAAGTTTCAGAATCGATTGTTTGTATACTAATAATGTGATGCTATTGCCTAAATGAATTATTTAAAACGGTGAGTAGTAAGTAGAAGTGAAGTAAATAAACATAGTAAACCATTGAAGTTTCGGAATCGATTGTTTGTATACTAATAATGTGATGCTATTGCCTAAATGAATTATTTAAAACGGTGAGTAGTAAGTAGAAGTGAAGTAAATAAACATAGTAAACCATTGAAGTTTCGAATCGATTGTTTGTATACTAATAATGTGATGCTATTGCCTAAATGAATTATTTAAAACGGTGAGTAGTAAGTAGAAGTGAAGTAAATAAACATAGTAAACCATTGAAGTTTCGGAATCGATTGTTTGTATACTAATAATGTGATGCTATTGCCTAAATGAATTATTTAAAACGGTGAGTAGTAAGTAGAAGTGAAGTAAATAAACATAGTAAACCATTGAAGTTTCGGAATCGATTGTTTGTATACTAATAATGTGATGCTATTGCCTAAATGAATTATTTAAAACGGTGAGTAGTAAGTAGAAGTGAAGTAAATAAACGTAGTAAACCGTTGAAGTTTCGGAATCGATTATTGTTTGTATACTAATGATGTGATGCTATTGCCTAAATGAATCAATTAAATGGTGATAATTCCCGCAAGTAATTTTATCTCAAGTTTTTTTTATTAATAGGTTTGGGGATATTGGATGTAAAAGACTCCTATAGAAGATATCTAAAGAACTGACAGTAATTTTTTGATTTGAATGGCGTCGATTGTTTTACAAGAATATTGTTGTTATTATTCTAACTTATTCTTATTATTCTGGTAATTATTCTTTGTGAAAACGATGAATAGTAGGTAGAAGGTGAAGTAAATAAACGTAGTAAAACGGCGAGGTTTCGGAATCGATTGTTGTTTGTATACTATGATATAATGTTATCGTCTAAATGATGATAATTCCGTAAAGTAATTTCACCGCAAATTTCTTTTCATTGATAGGTATTAAGGCATTATGCATAAAAGACTCCTATAGAAGATACTTAAAGTATTAATGTAATTTTTTTCTTTGAATAGCTTTGATTATTTTACAAGAATATTGTTGTTATTATTCTTAAACAATGAAGTATTAAAAATGGAGAAATTACGGAATCAATTGGGGTTTATATACTAATGGTGTAATGCTATCGCCTAAATGAGTCAATTAAATAATGATAATTTCGTAAAGTAATTTTACCACAAATTTATTTTGATTGATAGGTATGAAGGTATTGAATATAAAAGTCACCTATAGCAGATAACTAAAGAACTAATCATAATTTTTTGATTCGAATAGCATCGATTATTTTGCAAGAATATTGTTGTTATTATTCTTTATTATTCTTAAATAATGAAGTAGTATAAACGGTGAAGTTTCGGAATCGATTGTTGTTTGTATACTAATAATGTAATACTACCACCTAAATGAATTTATTAAATTATAACAATTCCGCAAAGTAAGTTCACCACTCATTTATTTTGATTGATAGGTATGGAGCTATTGGATGTAAAAGATTCCTATAGGTGATAAGTATCTAAAGAATAAATAATTATTTTTTGTATTGAATAGCGTCGATTATTTCATAAAAATATTGTTGTTAATAATCTTAAAACTAAATAAATAAAATGTAAATTAATTTATTTAACTTATTGACCATTTTGGAATTGAAAATGTTCAATAAATCCTGTGTTAATATAATTTGCAATCTTGTGCTAATGCAATTTGGAGCGAATATTCCTAAGGTCAGCAATTGAATGTTCATATTCTCCACTCCCGTTCTCAAATTTAATTGAGTAACTTGTTTATCATTTTTAACTTACAAGAACTTTCGATTTAGCTTATTTATGAAAGTTGGAATATAGGTATCTCATTTTAAAATATATGTACTTAATATAGTTCTATATACTTAATTCACTTCAAAAGCTTTATTCATAATCATCACCAGACAGCTCCAACCTTAATTCAAAATATTAATATTCAAATTAAAATGAAACGATTTTGAGGATATGTTTGGCTCACATTTAAACTTATTTAATAATTGTTACGAATAAGTTTATTTAAATGTTACAATTTTTCCTTTGCTGTCAAAAAAGTACTGTTAGTATTTGACGTTTATACTAAAGGAAAATAGAGTTTGTCGGATAAGTTTGGTATTGGTATTCATAAGATTTTATCATTTCTCTTTCTCTTTCAATACTTATATATTTTCAAAATGCTGGATAGGGTTATATATTTAAAATGTTTTTCTTTTTGATATTTGATATTTATTATGTTATAAATAACTGTAGCACACAAATTAGTAGCATTAAATTTTAAAAAATTTATAAGGCAACTTTATATATGAAGGAAAATTTCCACTTTTTTTTAAAAATGTTGCACTGTTTTGTATTATATCATATAATACAATGCAGTTACAGTTACAAATATGTATTTCTATTGATGTGAATTTTGCGATAATGTTGGTGGATAATTCAAATAGAACATAGTAGTGCGTGTTGGTCGCTTACATCCTAAATCCTAGTAAATGATAAGAATTTATGCTTTTGTAACAAATATAACAAGTCCTATAGTTATCTATCCTTGAAAAAGAAATTATCTTTTATGATGTTGATTCTTTAAAGTCGTTACTTTTTATAATTGCAAATATTGTAATCAATTTATTAATAATAAATCCTACATGTTATATTTTTATATATATTTATTTACTATACTAATTTGCTTAAGGAATATTTATGATAACAGAAAAACAGATTATTCCCCAAACTTTTTCTCGCTATTTTTTTTTAAATTTTCAAAGATTACATTCACAGAATACTTAAAGTAATTCGTGAATTATTTCCAATTGCATTTAATAGAAAATTTAATAATTATTGCTACTTTGAGAGGTTATTTTTAAGAATTATAATAATGAAAATAATAAACTAATTTATTCTCTGCTGCTTTTCATCGTACAGAGTTCATAACTGTAGATATTTCCTTTTATTTATCATAACTTTTAAAGTTATTTAGAAAAAATATATTAAACAAATCTGTGAGATTTTAAAAACTGCCAGTAAGCTTGTATGAGTTAATAATATGCGTATAAGTAATGGCATATAATAATTTATACTTGAAAGGGTATTAATGAGATATTAATTGAGTATTATTGTAATCTACTTCTATAAGGCACCTCATATTCACCAATTTTAAATAGCAATTTTTAAAACTACTTCCACTTATAATGCTTTAAATAAATTGAAAGTTAATCCTATTGCAACAAGTTTTTGAAAGTTGCAACAGTTTTGTAACATTTTGCGTGAATTATAAAAGTAGTTCAACAATATTGTTAACGTTTCTAAATGTAATTATTGTTCACTGAACGTAACTTAATTTTTCCGAAATCTGAACTGCACCATATTCTTCCATTACTATATTCCTAATGAACTACAAATAAATTCTGGCGAATTTTTCTACTTTGAACTATCAGAGGATGGTTATTACCATTATTATTATTATTATATTTATTTTGTAGAACTCTTGACAACTTGTGCAACAATATGGAAAAAAGATTTTCTATATATCCGGATATACCAAAATCAAATATATTATTCATTTCACTGCTTACTTACGCAAGAGAGCGGTATATCAAAGGTATCCAGTTACTTCGGTCCTAGTCCAGACTATAAAATTGCATTCAATTAAATATGGGTAATTTTGACTGCAAATTATTTTCCCATCAAAAAACGCAGCGAAATTCATCTGCAATTTACTCTAGCCATTTTCTTTTCTTTTTTCTTTTCTTTCTTTTTTTATAGATATAAGGAATATAAAGTCAGGGAAAGACAGAAAAAAAAGTTTTGCGATTTTTCTTGGAAGAATGGCCATATCACCATGCTGGTGTCCTTGAGTACCCGGATGTTCAGTCGTCATGTGGTCTAGCCGCATACAAAAAATAAAAAATAAAAAACATATATATAACTTTTAACCAAGCCCACTCGCCATTGCAACATCCAATAAAAGAGAAGAACCAGAGATCCGAAAGTCACGATTTAGGCACAAGGTGCTGATGCAAGGAAAATGGCATTCCTGATTATGACCTTCTATTTTTATTTTTATTTTTATTTTATTTTATTTCTTACCTATCTTCTTTCGAAGAGGGGTCTTTTTTTTATTTATTTCTTTATTTATTTTTTCTAAGACTCAGAAATGAGATGGAGGTAGCGACGTCCATTTAACTTAATATCCAGTTTACAAGCATTTGCACATAAATTCGAAAATCAGAAATTGTTGGTTTGTAAGTACATCCTGGATTGTTTTCAACTTGACTCATTTTGATATATTTCTAGATGAGAGTCAAATTTTTTTTGTCCAATGATATAATAGGGATTTAGTTAGGGGGAAGAATTTAAAGAGGGATGTTATTGAAGATCGAGACAGATTGACCGTAATCACGCTAGCCTTTTTTTTATCCCTCATTGGATGAACTGTTTCGGTATTTCTTAGAGATCTGGTACACTTATAATCTTTTAAGAAATAAGTAGACGGTCATTATTTTCCAATCAATCAGACATTTTCGTTGATTCTTTTGAAAAAATGTTTTATTCGGGTTTAATTTATTTAAAAATTTATAAGCTGAAAAAAATGTTTGTCAGATTTCCAGTTTACGAAAACATGTAATTACTTGTTTAAATATTATTATTTTTTTTTTAAATACACGTGATTTAAAGTGTAGGTAAAAAAAGCAATATTTTATTGAAATTTTATTTAATAAAATCTAATTTGTTGAATCTAATTATAAAATCTAATTTTTCGTAATATATAAAATATTTTGTAATATATTAAATAAAATATTTTTTACATATTTTATTGAATGAAATGTATACAGTTATTTCTAAACTAAAAAATCAAATAGTTTTTTTTTAAATATTGGCTAGGATTTTGTAAAATATTTTGTAATATATTGTATAAAATATTTTTTAATATTTTATTGAATGAAGTGTATACTATTATTTCTAAACTAGAAAATCAAATAGTTTTTTTAAATATTAACTATGATTTTGTAAAATATTTTGTAATGTATTGTATAAAATATTTTTTTTAATATTTTATTGAATGAAATGTATACACTTATTTCTAAACTAGAAAATCAAATAGTTTTTTTTTAAATATTGGCTAGGATTTTGAAAAATATTTTGTAATATATTGTATAAAATATTTTGTAATATTTTATTAAAGAAAATGTATACTGTTATTTCTAAGCTAGGAAATCAAATAGTTTATTTAAACATTGACAAGGATTTTGTAAAACATTGTAATAAGTGGATGACATTTAGGTGAATATTTTTAAAAAATATCAATAATGAATTATACTTATTCTTCCAATTTGAAATTTTTCGTAAATTGAGAAAAAATATCTAAAAAATAATGACGTAATTAGGAAGGTAATGAAATGCATATTGATTGTTTTATAAAGATAACGATATATATTTAAATCTAACAAAATAAAAAGATTTAGTTTCGATTAAAAAATTACATTTAAATAATTCATACCTAAGAACAAATTAAGTTATAAAATTTGATTGCTCAAAAATAGAATGATATTCCTATCTTTTCCCTTTAGATTCAATAAATTCAATGTTAAATAATAAAATTTTAAATAAATTTAAGTTAAGTTGAATTTTATCTCAAAAAACTCATTTGACTTTCATATATATACAAATTTTCAATTGATCATTTTTGAGTATAAAACAAATAATAAGAAAATCGAATTTGAAACTTAAAGGGAAACAACTTTATTCGTATAATAATAAACAACTTCAATAACTAACATCACATTATAGGAATATACATAAATATCATACTTCCCTTTATTGTTTGCCTTATATGTTTGCCTTTATTGTTAATTTTTATAAATTACACATGCATGTTTTATGAGTTTTTTTGTTTAAATGTAAGTAAAAAAACAAATTCCTAGTAAAATGTTTCAATTATAATTTTTTTAGTAAGATATGTTGTTTAGACAACATTTTCTCTCAATAACTATTTTGTTTTTCTGCATCGAAATTCTTCAGGCAGAGAAGTCTGTTTTACAAAGAATACAAAAGCATTTGAAATTCAAATAAAAATTAAGTTTTAATTTAAATTGCTTGTACCTTTCCTCCAGGATTATAGTTTAAACGAAGGATTATATAAATAAATAATAATAGTAAATAGGTTTTTATGTATTGTAAGTATGTATTGAAATCACTAAAATTTTCTAAATTTAATCTAATTGATTTATTAGCCTATAAGGTTTTTTTTTTATACTAATGTATGATTTTTATGTAATTCTGACATACATAAGGGGAAAAAATAAAGTGAATTGTTTTTTTTCAAAAATATAATTTATTGTTTTTATTTTTTATTTTTTAATCTAACAAATAAATTTTTTTAAATTGAACATTAATAATTTTTACAATGAAGTTATTAATCAAATTTTTATCAAGAAAAAAAAATCAAATGTAATCTAAAATTGTAATATTCTTGTTGTTTAATTTGTGCAATTTTTAAAATCATTTAATACAAATTGATAGAAAAGAAGTGGTAAATTTTTCAAACTAAAGAAGAAAAGAAATCCAAAAACCGAGGCACAACTCATTAGACAAATTACGGCATGATGACCAATTGGCTAGCGTTCTGGCCTTTTGTACCAAAGGTTTCAGGTTCGAATTCTGACAGTGGAATGAATATTTGTTAGTAGTTCGGAATCCAGGTTAAACTGTAGGTCCCGATCTAATTAGCCTAAGGGGGGCAGAAAATGATCGTAGACCGACAAATCAAGCCAAACCTTAGATAAATTTGACGAATATATGAAACTTAAGTGAATCAAAATGATTATAATTATTAAGAAATTCCTGTCTGAATAGTTATTAATGAAAGTACATTTTTTAGGTCTAGCTTGTATTTTCTTGATTTAAATATCCTGAAATTAATTCGAAAGCATTAATTTCAGGATATTGACATTTAAAAAAAATTCTTAGTAATGCAAGTAATTTAAATTTTAAATTATAAAGTAACTAAATTTTATTTCGATACTTAAGTTCTCTATTAAAATTTCAAAACGTCATAAAACAAAACTATAAATAAATATGTAAATCTGTTACTAAGAATATTAAATCATGACATCTTTTAAGAATTTATGAATAGTCAGTTACATCAAATTTTAGTGCAAGAATGCAATTGATAAATATATCGTATCGATAAACATGTTTAAATTATTTTTATACAATGATGATCAAAAAGTTCTTTACACTTCTTAAAGAAAATATTTCTCTGACGAAACACTTTGCTAGTATTTCACGATAAAACTTTTAACGTACTTGATAACAAATATATTTCTTTTAAAAGTATATAATTTAAAGGAATACCTGAGCTTTTTTTTCCATGTGGTATTAGTCTAATTTTGGAATAAAAAAAAAGTTAAATGATGATTATAAAAGTACATAGAGCTTTTCTTTTCCCATTTATAGAAACGAATGGTATACAAAATCGTTAAGAATTGTTTAATTTTACCAAAAATTATAAATGAGAATTCTGGAACCTTAAAAATCCCTATAACAATGCTATTATATTCATTACAATGCTCTACTTTTTTTAATTTCACATTATAATGAAACCAAAAAATAAAAATCTTAAAAAAAAGTGTCAAGGGCACCTTCACACAGAACGAGGACGTCAAGAAACAAACAATCATTTTATGCTATATTTACATTTAATATTAACGAATCTAATGTTAATGGGTTTTTGTTAAATAAATTAAAAATACACAGTAAAAGTAGAGCGCCTTTGAAATTTTCTCACAGTCTGACTTAATTACGGCTGAGTCAGCTTGTCCAATACTCTCTAAATTACCTTGAGTCTAACAGCATACTGTCTATGTCCTTCCGGTGATCACCCCACCACCACCTGTTTAGGGGAAAAGGGGGTCAAGCGGTCATTTCCCCCGAAAGGCGGCTGACCAGTCCAAAATTACTGACCACACGCAACACAGGATGACTGTAATTTTAAATAAATTAAGCTTTGTCCTATTTCCGGCTGTTGGGGTTTCAGAAACATGTTTTCAGTTGTGCGTGGGTTGACGACGAAAGGTCTCAGCAAGCGGTGTTATTCAAAAAAGATTTCGTAGAATTTCCAGTTTAAACAAAACATAATTTTGATCTGCATTTCTTATTTGTATTTTAAGTATTTTTTTTTTTTTTTTTTGTATTATTTTTTTTTTTTTTTTTTCCTGGTATGTCTCAACAAATTGGTAATGTTGAGAGAATTGTTTGAAAAAAAATATCTCTCTCACCAGGAAGTTGGAATAATTTCAGGGGACCATTTTTTTTATTATTATTTTTTTTAAATTGCTATCTGCAAACTATTGGTATTTTAAAGGAAAGAAAAGGTTAATTTTTGTTAACCGCGGTTAAACAAAGAATGATAATAATGAAAAAAAAATCCTCGTAATTTCGTTTCGAATGATTCTAAGAAAGACAATCTAGTTCAAATAGAGTTTTATTCCTGGATATTTTTTTTCTTACAATAACAGTTTTTATTTCAATATTATTATTTATTCATTATTATTTTTTGATATGTGTGTCTGCTGATCTATTATACATATAGTCCAGTTTATTCATTTAAAAAAAATTAAATAGTTAAACAATATGTATTGAACAAGTTTTAACAGAAATTCATTCATCTGTAAAATATTAACTAAACAAAATTTTATAAAAATCATTGTAAAATTTTTAGTTAATAAAATTTGGAAAAAATAGGTAGAAAATTATGAGTAATATTTCGTAGAAATATGGAAGAATATATATTTTTTAATTTTGACAAATTTTCTTGTATTATTTACTTAAATTCTTGAATTCTACTTTAATTAATATTTTTTTCGATTATTTTCAATTAAAAATAGTAAATAGTAAATAATAAATAATTTGTAAATAGTAAAAAAATATTCTTCGATATTTGTGTTCATTTTCTATTAATACGATAAATTCAAAATTATTTATAACCGACTAATAAATATTTGCAAAAAATCATTTATTAAATAACATTAAATAATTATAGTACAAGAAGATTTATAAATTTTTGAAAATGTACTGAACATTTATTGTTATTTTTTACGTAATGGCATGCCTTAAAATATTTTTAATTTTATATAATTTGATTTAAAATACATATGATCGTACTAAGTGAAAAGAATAATTTTGTAGCTTATACAGCTACATATAAAACTAAAAAATGTAAAAATATAACATAGATAACATTAAAGAAAAGTAAAAAATATAATTTTTATTTAGGCTTTTTAAAATTTTTAATTATATTTTCTTAAAACAATGTTACACCATCCAAAACAGTATGCTTTTCTAAATCATGTCAAAAATGTACTGTTAAATATATATAAAAAAAAAAGATTGTAGTTTAAATATTTAAGCATATCATTCTCCATAATTGCTTAGTATAATTATTATTAATTGTGAGTATTATTAATTACGTTATTATTTAATTGTGATTTAAAATGTTTATAAGTTATTACCAGCCTTATATATTAACACAATATAAATAATGTCAAATTTATTTTTTATCCTTAGTCTTTATATTTTCATAAGAAGTATAAAATTTTACAGTGAAGAAAAACACCTTGAATTTGGATTTTTACAGACTTTTAATACGTAGATTTTCTATTCTCCTACATTCACGACCAGGAATATATCTTATGATCAAAATTGTCAAATAACAGGAAAAAATATGTTTTCAGGAGCATGTTCTAAGTATACAAATATTAAGATATGTAGTTATTATACTTAAAAGTACTATAAATGAAGGATTATAAATACTATAAGTAAAGTACTAATAGCATTATAAAAATATTATGAGTAAAAAAAAAAAACATTTAATAATAAAAACACTTTGTAAGTTCGACGATGAAGAAATATCTATTTCTGTTTTTGAATATATTAATTTATATATCATTTATATATTTATATATCATATCTTCTGTTTAAAATAAATTTATATTTTGAACATAACAGAGACCTACGTCTTGTTTAAAATAATTTTATGTAGTTAGTATATAGAATAGTTGAGCGTAGATTACAAATTATACATTTCCGTGATATCCTATATAATCGAGATCATAAATTGTATACATATATAAACATCAAGCAATAGTCAATAATTATTTATATTTGGGATAGTATAAGCAAGATAAATAATTTATGAGAGTAGTAAAATATTATGAATACAAACTAAACAAAAATAAAAGGCAAATTTGAGAACAAAATTTATCTTCAAGAAGAGAAATGAATCCAAAAGAAAGGTAAAAACAGAAGTTTTGACTATTGGCTTGGGTTAAAAAAGGTTAGTTTAAAATAGTTAGGTTAGTTTAGGTGTTAGGTTAAGTTAAAATATGACTTTTGGTTTAAATTTTTGACAGGTAGGACCTATATGCAGGTCGAAAAATGTTTTTATACTGTATAGTACTGGATAATTGTATGTTGATTCTAGATTATCTGGCAGTTTTGGGGACAGAGATATGTTCTGTAATGGAAATTATCAGATAATAGGAAATAGTTAACGTCACTAGTATTTTATACGTGTAAAAATGATAAATTGTAATAGTTTACAATCTGAAAACGCAGATTAATGAAACAGTACTCAATTCGTCAACAAATATCACCTTTTGATATGATAGCACTTTCAATATGGCTCAAAAAGGCTATCCTTATTTCTTCCGAACCCCACCCCTTTTGAATACTTTTAAAAGTATCGTGTACAAGGCACAAACAACAATCCATCACGTGGAACTTTCCGAAGTGACAAAACATTTTCAATACAAGATGTTTTTTGGACGAATATCTGTTGTTTTGGACACTAACGGAGCAGATTATCTGTTTAATATTCCTCCCAAATTATTGATAACGATTTTATAATTATAGAGATGGAGCGAAGAACACATCAAGTAAACGACTCGCTGACACGACAGTTGAAAATGTCAACAGCTTGTCAACCGTATCAGACATTCAATGGGACGCTGGACGAAATTGACAACACGTTTCAAGTTAATGGGTTCAAAGTCTTTGATAAGTTCCCCCTTTTAACAATGTGATGGCTGTTTGTTTTTAAGGAGGTTTTGGACTAGGTGTTTATCAGTCCACTGAAAAAATGTATCGTATGATCAGCATATGTTTGGATGACCATGTGTCATTTGTTTTAAAGGACAATTATTTTTTTATTCCACTGAGATCAGTTATTATTTTCTCAAATTACATTTTTTACCCTCAAATATCTGTCGAAAAGATTTTTAAAGAAAAATTCTTTTTCACTTCTCAAAAATTCATTCAGATTTCTTTTATATTTTGCTTTTTCCAATAGCTCTGTAAAAGATATAATGTATTGAAAGAAATGAATTATAGTATGACAATAGGCCAAATTTTTTCCAAATATATTATTTGGAAAATATGAGCTGTTATTATATTTAAAAAAAAACTTAAAATTTGTATGTAATTAAAAAACTGTCTAAATTTGTTATAAAAATAAGGCTATTTTATGTGGGATATCATTTGTAATACAAACGAAAAGACCAAGTGAATAGAAAATTGAGGTTTGAAGCTGAGAGAGCTTGGATAGACCAAATGATATGATAATAAAGCAAATTGTTTCCAAATATATTAGTTTGAAAATATGTGTTGATGTTACATTTAGAAAGTACCTTTTGAAAAAATTGTTTCGCGAACTTAAAATTTGTATGTAATTAAAAAATTGTTTTAATTTATTATAAATATACGGTTATTTTATATGTGTCATATCATTTACAACACAACTGGAGAGACCAAGTGAATAGAAAAATGAGGTTTGTAATTTGAGAGTGCTTGGATAGACCAAATGTTATAACAATAGACCAAATTTTTTAAAAATATATTATTTTGAAAATATGAATTGATGTTATATACAAAAAGTAATTTTTGAAAAAATTGTTTCACCAACTTAAAATTTGTATGTAATAAAAAAAATTGTTTTAACTTATTATAAATATAAGTTTATTTTATGTGTCATATCATTTATAACACAACTGGAAAGACCAAGTGAATAGAACATGGAAGTTTGAATCTGAGAGAGCTTCGATAGACCAAATGATATGACAATAGACCGAATATTTTCAAAATGTAGTATTTTGAAAATATAAGTTTATATTATATTTAGAAAGTACATTTTGAAAAAATTGTTTCTCTAAATTGTTTCCAATTTGGTGATTGGAAATTCCTTCTTACGGTCTTGGAAGATGATAGCAAATGTCCACATGTAATTGAAGTGTATCAGGTCTTACATGTTACATTTTCAGAAATGCAGAATTTTTAAATATCTGCAGTCACAGTGAAGATTGACTTTAGGTCAAAATGGTTAACATAACAAAGCAACAACAACATATAAATCGCTATATTTTACTTCTAAAAAATTAAACGTTAAATGCATAATTAATTCGATGTATTTCCTTGAAAAAATATATTAAATCAATATTTCTAACTATTGATAGTTAAAAGCAATTTTTTAGGATAATTATATTATTTAAAAAAATTTTAAATAATCGAATAAAATATTCATAAGGGAAATAGGAATTACTGGATTTAAATAGTACATAATGAAAGCATTATTCTATAGAGTAAGGTAGATAACACCAAAATTTAAATTATTTATTTTTACACCTAAAATTCAAACGGTATGGTGACCAATTGACTAGTGATCTGGCCTTTAGTATCACAGGCCTCAGGTTCAAGTCCTGGTGGTGATATGAATGTTTGTTAGTGGTTTGGATTCCACGTTAAATTGTAGGTCGCTGTCTAATTAGCCTAAAGTGTGCAGAAAATCGTAGAGCCACAAATCAAACCAAACCAAAAATTCAAATATTTTGACAATAACTTTAGTAAAAAATTTATTAATAATCTATAAAGTAAAATATAAATAATTATTATTGGGTAAAATTAAAGAAAACAATTGTTTTGCTTCTGGCTATTTAAAAACAAATGAAAACGATTTATTTGATATTTCATTTAGAATTCCTATAAATAGTTATTTTGAGTACTTAAAAATCTCTATGTTTTAAAGTTTTAAACTTCGATTTTCTATTAGACCACATTATTTTTTTTCAATTTTTAAATTAAAAATCAAACGAAATATGTTTGAATATTTTATATTGTTCGCAAGTCAAAAATTTAGTCTTTGAGATATGTTTTCGCAATAAAAATATGTTTTTCAAATAGTGTGATTGGAATTCAGTGAATTCTTATCTTCTAATAAAAACAACTACTTCTTAAATATTCTCATAAAATTCTGGATTTATTTTAAGCAAATGTCAAATTGGCTACATATTATTTTAGTACAATGATAAATTCGCAATGTCATTATGTATAGAACATGCGTTAAAATTTTTAGTTATATCAAAATATATTGAAATCTGCATTTAAACTTTTTTTTAAATGTTATTATTAAAAATAAAATTAAAATAAAAATTGGCTTTGAAAATTTTGTAAAAATGAATCCTAATATAATACCAATAAATATAATATAATGAAAAATATGAACTATTTGTTTATATTCTTATAAATCCATTATTAATATGTTTTTGATGGAAAGATTTTTGTTTTCAGCTAATTATTCATATGAATATACAAAAACTGTATAATGCGGATTTAAAAATTTAACATAGATGTAAATCAAATGTTGAATATTTTAAATTAAAATTTTAAATAGATCCAAATCTTCTTAAAATACATTCGAAAAACTATATCATCAAACAAACAAAAAATTTCAGTAAATTGTTGTCAGACATAATATTTCATCTTTTGTAAATTTCAATGAAACATTATACTACCTTTTTTACTTTTATATAATGAAGTAAATTAATTTAGTTATGAAAGATTTATGCTTTTCAGTTTACATATAGTCTCGTATAAGGTTATTATGTAAAAGATAAATAATAATATTTGTTTTACCTTAAAATGATAATGTAACTATGGCTTATGGAAAAAAACTTTATTCTATTATTTTCTACTACTTCTTCATTCAAATTGCAAAGCAGCTCATTTATGCATCAAAAATAGTTTGTTTTCATTCTTCTTTGTTAAAGATAATAATGCAGTTTTCTTAAAACTGTTTATGAATTTGGTTTGACGTATTTAATATAGTTTAGGCCAATCTAGTTAACGGTTGGAACTATTTTTTAACCGCAATGCTTATTTATGTAAAGAGAAAAAGAAAAATTTCAAACAATGAGTGTATATAAATTTGGGAACAGAAAAATTCTGTATTAAATAAAGTTTATAAATTAAGTAAACAAATAAAAGTTTCCATAATAACATTTCAAGTTAAACTGTTTAAAAACATTTTGATATAATTTTAAAAAATGATTAATTTTCCAATATTTTGTATTAGCTGTTTTTGCAAACAGTTATTTCAAAAGAACAGCTTTTTTTTATGTATTTCGTGAAATTTATTTCATTGAGAAACTTATTATTTAAAATTTGAGGAAATGAAACTGATTTTGCTGTTTGGAGTACTTTTTTATTTATAATTAATAATTATATGAATTGGCGTACAATCGAGTCTCTTTCTTGTGGTTACTAAATATGAATAAAAAATTATAGCTAACAAATTTAATAAATAAATCGGAAAAAATATTTAGAGTTTCATGTAATACATATTTAAACAGCATTCCTTTTGAGTAACTAATTATGATAGTAAAATTTGATTTTTTATACTTAATTGTTTCATTTTAATTTTACATTTGATCTTATATTTCGCACTTTAATTTTTTTATTTTTTTTATTTATTTTTTTTATTTATGATGAAACTAAATTTTTTGTATTACATGGGAAATTGAAAACCTGAAATCTAATATGCATAAAATTAATAAAATATGCATATTTAACATACACATTCAACTTATTTCGCTGACATTCCTCGTGATTTTCAGATGCACAGTCACTCTTATAAATGCGGTCTAGCAAAAAATCGTAAATTTTCCGAAAAGACTGAAACATAATTATTATTTCTTTTTTTTAGATTATATTGTACGAAAAATATTAAGGTTAAAAAATTTATATTTTATTTGAGTATATCCTGTATCAACATATCATTGATTTTCTAAGATATGTTTAAAATATTTCCTGCACTTTTGAAAAACAAATATTTTAAGTTAGCTAATTTCTTGAAATTCTTAAATTTATCTTTTTTCTTTACATTATTTTTTTTTTATTTTTATTTTTTTTATTTTATTTTATTTTTTTTTTTTTTTTGCTTAATGATCTCTTGAAATTATTCATATATGACATTATTTTCAATTTTACGCCATTTTCTAAAGTTATAATTTTAGTTTTTAGTTTATTTTGCTACTTTATGAGGAACTTGATATAATGCTTAAATTATATTAATGTTAATATTATGCTTAAATTAATTAATATTACGATCATCAATTAAATTTATATTAAATTTACAAATTTATATTAAATTACATTAAATTTATATAAAACTTTAAATCATACCATTTCAATCTCACGAATTAAATAAATTACACGAATTAATTAAATATACTATATGTACGAATTTTAAACCATTTCTATTTATCTATATATTTAAAAAAATTTTGCCTTTCATTTTTAAATCTAAAATTTGCAATTTAGTGAAATATAACCAATGAATTTAAAAACTGACATTTCTTTAAATGAACAGCAAATGACACATAATTTAAAAGTTTGTATTGTAAACTATGCAAGTAATATGAGAAGAAATTTATTTTTATAAATTTAATTTAACATTTTATTATTAATAAAGAAATTATTAATAGCAGCAAAAAACATCGTTGCCAATTTTTATGAATTTATCAAAATAATTATTTGTCTAAACATATAAATATAATTTGATAGAAATTAATTAAAATGTAATATTAAAATGTAATAATTTTTTTCTAATAATATTAGAAAAAAATCACAATTTTGCAAAATCTTTCATAAAAGTTTCATTTTTATGTATAGAAAATAAATAAAATTCTTCTATGGATTACATATAAATTTATGGTACTATATAGCTTATTTTTTATGTCTAAAAATAACCGTATTTGAACATTAAGTGAAAAAATTTGCAAGTGGTACAAAAATGTTTGTTTCTGAAAATTAATAAAGATTTTGAAGTATTACAAAAAAAGTGAAATTTATAAAAGCATTTTTATTTTAGAAAATCAATAATAATACTCATTTAACAAAATTTAAACATTAACAAAATTTGAATAAAATTTTTAAAAAGCAAATCTGAGTTAAAACTTATATTTAACGTTTCATGCAATATATATTATCTAGGTTAAACAGCATTCCTTTTGCAGCAATAGTTGGCAAAATAAAATGTAAAGTAAAATTTTATCTTTTATACTTATTTATTTATTTTTACTTATTTATTTATTTTATCCTTTATACCTTTCTTTCTACATTTCATCTTGTGTTTCGGACTTTTCCATTTATTCCTTTTCTTTATTATCATGAAATTAAATTCTTTTGTTTCACATGGGAAAATGAAATTCTGATACTTTAATTTGATACAATGCATTATACAATAACCCAGTTTTTGCCTTTTTTCAATAAAGCAAGATTTATTCAATTGTTTATTTTTTGCAATAAATATCAGAGGAAAATATTACAATGAAAAAAAAAGAAGATATTACGAATTGAAAAGGTAGCAAAATATTCTGGAGCACTTATGCGAAAAATTTGTGAATATTTTTAAAAATAAAATATACCGTATTTTAATACTGGCAAACTTTTAATGCATTTTACTGTATGTTAAAAAAATTCACATTTCAGTTAATAATAGCTGTCAGCGAAATAAAAAGAGGAGATAACAAAGTTGTAGTAATAGTTAACATAATTGTGTGTGTGTACATTAAAAAATTGTGTTAGTTTTTCTGTTAGTTCTGTTAGTTTTTTTTATTTCAGTTAATAATATCTGTAAAACGAAATAAAAAAAGGTTGTTTTTTTAAAAAAAACAGCTGTAGTAACAGTTAAACATAATTGTGTATGTGTATATGTATGTTTTAAATTATATAGTAAATTGTTTATAACAAAATTGCTGACAACGCCATATGCTTTACTAAATATGATCATATGTATTTCTAAATAAAAAAGAAATTATTAGCAGTATATTAATATAATATACCCAGTAGCTGTTAATATTTTCTGCAATACAAAAAATATGTTTCTAAGACGGATATATTTGTTTTTATGTTATATAATATGTATTGTGTTATATAATAATAACTATGGCTTTTTTATTTTCATATTATAAATATTAAACATATTACAAATAATTTATAATTGATTAATTTGAACTTCGTTGATTTTAATTGAAATCCTTTTATCAGAACATAAAAAAACATTTTTTTCTCAACAAAATTTCTAAACAAACTCTTAATACATGGAATTATATTTCAAATATTATATCAAATTATTATATATGTAGTCACCTGACAAAAATCTTGATTTAAAGAAATCACATTCTTGAAAAATTCATTTCATAATAAAATTTTATAAATTTAAATTTGATTATTTGTGCTATTGTTTATGAAAAGACTTAAGTAATACGGATTAGATTAATCGAATAAGGATATTAGAAATTAATTGTTGATATATAGTATATAGTATATAATATAATTGGTATATAATATATAATATAATTGGTATATAATATATAATATATTTGATATATAATTTTTGGTACTAAATTTCAACATTTTTATGTAATTGTTATGTTTATGGAATAACATAAATTAATTTCTTCTTACTGGAATTCTTTCTTTAATTAAGAAGACATATAATTTAATGAATAATAAGATTAATAGTAAAATAAGGAAATCACAATACTAAAATTAATCGGAAAACAGTACTTAAGCATATTAAACCTTTTTTTTTATAAATAGAATGCTAGATATAAGTATATATTAATACAGAATTTCTGTTCTTCAAACACGTCATAGCGCTGATGTAAATATAATTTATATCTTATTCGAATATTAAAAAATTGAATTTTAAATTTGAAAAAATTATATTTTTTTTAAATTTATCTTTAAAAACCAAAATACTCTTGATGCAGTATTAAAATATTTTGACAGAGATTATATTATATTATTATTATTATTATTATATTTTGACAGAGATTATATATTATTTAAAAACATAGATTATATGTTATTTAATACAAAATAAATCTATCAATTTTTGTAAATAATTATAGATTTAATATTTTTCTACACGTGTTTATAATAATAAAGGAAGATTCATTTATTTTTTCTGATAGATAATCACAAACTTGTACTTCCTGTAACTACACTCTATATTAGCATAATGAATCGATATATTTCTATTACTATGCATTCAAAGTTAGATTTTATTTAATGATAATGATTTTCTTTAAAGATAATTTTAATGTAGACATCTATTATCTACGATCATTTTTCTCTTAACTTCCTCCAGGTTATAATTAATTCACGAAATTTTGTCCGACTTGGTGTTTCCCTATTTAGAAGAAATTCAGTGATACTTCTGTAGAATACTTACAAACATGTAATGGTTTGTTGCCTCTTAGATGTCACTAAAAATCATTAAAACATGTGACCGATTTATTCTTATAAATACAAACATTTGGTGTGAAAATTATTTTTTCATATGTTATAAAAAAATATTGTTTAACGATACATTACAATTTGTTTAAAAAAACTATTGTTCTACTAAACATGTTATTTATTTATTTTCAGATTTGCACCAATATTTTATTTAAATGAAATGAATTATTTATTTAATTTATTGTAACTTATTTTTATATTTCTCATTTTATCTTGTTTCTGTTTTATGATTGCTTTTTAATTTGTTTAAAATGAAGTCTTCAGACATAACTTCAGATATTTTGTATAAATTTATCAGAAACTAAATTTGTGAAAACCCTTTCCTTCTTGATTGAAAATATTTTATATACACATAATTTTTTCACGTGATTTATTATTTAAATTTTTTATTAACTATTAAGTCAAGAGACTGTTCCCTAAATGCATTTATTAAACAATAATTATTGAAAAAATAATTTTCACACCAAATGTTTATAGTTATAAGAATAAATCGGTCATATGTTAATAAAATCATATCATATGACCGATTATGTAATTTTTGTTTAATAAATGCATAATGAACAACAGTCTTAAAACTTTATAGTTAATAAAAAAATTGAAATAACAAATTGCGTCAAAAAATTATGTGTATATAAAAAGTTTTCAATCAAGTAGGGAAAGGTTTTCGCAAATTTAGTTTTTGATAAATTTATATAAAGTATCTGAATTTATATCTGAAGACTTTATTTTAAACAAATTAAAAAGCAATCATAAAACTAAAATAAGATAAAATAGGAAATTTAAAAATAAGTTATAATAAATAAAATTAATAATTCATTATAAATAATTAATTTCATTTAAATAAAATATTGAGCAAGTCTGAAAACAAATAAATAATATGTTTGATAGAAAAATAGTTCATAAAACAACTTGTTATGTATCGTTAAACAATGTTTTTTTACATTATTGCGTCAACATGGATAATTATAATTCCATTACATTCTATCTATCGCTTGTTGAAATAATTTACAATAAATATTATATCACATTCCAATTTAAGCACGTGTTTTTAAATATTCAGGATCATTTAAACAAAAATAAGCAATAAATAATTTTACCTATGTATTAATCTTATCCAAAAAAATGAGATGTCATTTTTGGACTCAGTTAAAAAGGCATAATATGTTTGATAGAAAAATAGTTCATAAAACAACTTGTTATGTATCGTTAAACAATGTTTTTTTACATTATTGCGTCAACATGGATAATTATAATTCCATTACATTCTATCTATCGCTTGTTGAAATAATTTACAATAAATATTATATCACATTCCAATTTAAGCACGTGTTTTTAAATATTCAGAATCATTTAAACAAAAATAAGCAATAAATAATTTTACCTATGTATTAATCTTATCCAAAAAAATGAGATGTCATTTTTGGACTCAGTTAAAAAGGCAAAATTATTACAGAACATAAACATCTTTAAAAAAAAGTTATCACAGAAGATTAAAAATTACGAAAAATCATTCCTTATAATCATAGAACACTTATGCATCTAATAAATAAAAAAGTCGTAAAATAATGAAACTGCACAATTCAAAAAATTTTTAGACTGAAGATCTTGCTGATTGTTTTTTAAAATGCAAATATAATTCATGTAATCATGATAGAAAACAAAGTGTTTTAAATAACAGCTATTATTAAATATATTAAAACAGAAATAAGGAATTTTGGGATATGAAAAGAAGTATTGAAATAACCATATAAACATTATTTTTTAACAATAATGGTATTAATAATGTGATAAATGTTAATAAAATGCTTTAATAAGCATAAAAAGCGTTAAATAAACGTTTGTTTCGTAAGTCAGTAATATTTTACTATAAAACAATTATTTTTGATACACAAATATTAAGCCGAATTTAGTTAATTAAAAATTGGATACTTTAGATTTTCACAATTATATCGCTTGAAAAATTTTTAAAATATATAAATATTAAGAAATTAAATCCTCCTGCAATGTAAATAATAAGAAAAATTCTAATTTTAATAATTTAATTTTTTTAGAACTGAAGATTTTATTAGTTTTTATAAATATTTTTGACATTTCAAAAAATTGAAAAATACAACATTCAGATTTTATTAGCATTTTGTTATAAAATGGAATAAATATTATAGTATAAGTAACTATTTATGTTTATAAAAACGTATTAGTCCCATTTGATTAGAAAATATATTTTCAAATAAGAATTCGTTATTTGAATAAGAATTCTTATTTGAATATTCTTTATTCAAATAAAAATTCGTAATTTGAAAACTGTTATTAGAAAATAACAGTAAAATCAAATTTCATTTCTGTACATGAATCTCTTAATGCTAAAATTTTTTATAGCAAATAATAAAACATTCAACTAAACAAACAAAAATTTTGAATTGAATATTAATTCAAAACTATTAAGAAATCCTATATATCAAATTAGAACAAATAATTGTTTTACAAAAAAAATTTTAGTTTTAAGAAAACAAAAATATTGGATTATATTATAAATTTATTATTTATAGTCAATTACAGAAAAATATCAACACCATGCATCAAATAATTTCTTTTGGATAAAAACTGAAATGAATGAAAATTCTAAATAAGAAATCTAACTGATAATTTATTTAGAAATAATATTGTTTATAAAACATTTTAGATTATTTAAGATAGCTTACTTTATTTTGTTGACTTCCTAAGATGATGGCTTAATATATACAGTGATCAAAAATATTTTTTTCAATAAAATTCTTTTTCAAATGAATAATTTATTTTTTATATCAACCTCATATTCATTAATCAATAAAACAATCCTCTAAACAAACAAAAACATTCAACTAAACCAACAAAAATTTTGAATTTGAATATTGATTCATAACTATTAAGAAATCCAATAGTTATCATTAGAATAAATCATTGTTTTGCAGACAATTTATGTTTAAAGTAGAAATTTTTAAGTAATAGATTTTTATTTTCTTGTTTAATAGAATGATTAATTTTTCAGCAAATAATTTTATTTTTCAGTAATTGAAACTAAATCGATTACTATTTATTTTCTTTTACATATAAACATTACATACAATAACAAAACATTCCTCAAATAAAATGTGTATCTGTTTGTTTTTGTCTTTAATTTGACTATTTTTTTATAAATATTCATTGATCTAATTCGATATTAAGATGTTTTTTAAAATAGAAAATAAAATTGTTTTTAAAAACTATTTTTTTTTAAAAATAGTTTTAAGTAAAAGATTTCATTCTTTTAGCTGTCAGAATATAACTAAAACAATAACTTGTTATGCTTAATAATAAAACTTATTTTTCAGTAAATCAGATAAACCAAAATTATCATTTCTACTATTATTCAATTATCAATTATCAATTTCTATTATCGATCAATTGTTATTTCTATTATTTTAAATGTCAACGTTTACAGTAATTTACGAATAGAAAATTAAAAATGTTTAGTTTCTAATATTTGTTTATAACTACCCAGAAATCAACTCGAAACATATTTCTGCAGTATGAAAATTAAAAAGAATAAGTTTTGAGTAATAAAAGAATTATTTTTGAATAAAATTACTAATGGAAATCGAAGCAAATGATATTTATTTCTTCCAAAATATCAACCATAAATTTGCAATCAAAATTTTTGTTTTCGATATTTTTAATTATTATGTCTAAAAAAATTTACTATTATGGAATTTTTTATATAAAATTATAAATAAAATTAGTAATCGAAATCAAAATACTTGGTATTTATTTTCTTATAAATATCAACCCGAAATTTGCTATCAATCTAATTTTTTTGTTTTCGATATTTTTTAGTTATTAATTCAGAAAATTTTTACTATTATGGAGTTTTTTAATTTAAATTATGAATAAAATTACTAATCGAAAACAAAATACTTGGTATTCATTTTCTTCTAAATATCAACTATAAATTTGCTATCGGTCTAATTTTTTGATTTCGAAATTTTTAATTATTATTTTTGAAAATTTTTACTATTATGGAATTTTTTATATAAAATTATAAATAAAATTACTCATTGAAATCAAAATACTTGATATTTATTTTGTTTTTAAACATAAACCCTAAATTTGCCTTCAGTCTAATTTTTTTTTTCAATATTTTTAATTATTTCTGAAATTTTTAACTATTAGGGAATTTTTTGTGTAAAATTACTAATCGAAATCAAAGCATATGGTGTTTATTTTCTTTTATATATCAAACATCTGCGATCTGCATATATATCTGCGATCTGTCAAATTTTTTCTTTTTGATCTTTTTAATTATTAATTCTGAAAATGTTTACTATTATGAAATATTTTATGTAAAGTTATATATTTTATTAAATAACAAAAAGAACAATATTTTAATATAAAATTTTAAATTATTCTAAATAAAAATTACTAAAATTATAACGAGTTGCACATATAAGAAGTAAGACCTAATTTTTCCAATGAGTTATTTGTTTACATAAATTAATGAATAATAATTAAATGACTTACTTTTATTTCTTCTGATTAAGCCCAGAATCCTACAGGACATAAACATCACCATACTTTTATACCGAATACTAACTTTTGAGCACTTTCACATCTGCAACCATCTATACGATCCAAAGAAAACCATTAGAAGAAAAATTCAGAAAACCCCTCGATTGATTACAATAGAAATTCAGATAACCGAAAACGAAAAAAACACCCACCTTTCCATAGGAACAGGAAATGATATAACCGTAATGAATATAAAAAATAAATAAAGGTTTGCGTTCGCGCTGTTATAGTTTTTGGTTAGAGTAATAATATAGCATTTTCGGCTGACGTAAAGTAATATTATGGCCTCAACGGTTGACACCAAGCGAAAGCCCCATGGGTTGGACTTACGGACCAGTGACCGCCTACGAAAGGCAGGTGGGTCCGTCAGCCGTGAAAGGTCGGGTTGTAGCCGGCGAGGAAAAAAAAAGGACTGCGGTCAATGCTTTCTCGAATGTTTTGTAAACACTTGCATGGTTTATTTTTTAAAGACTTTTCAAAACATGTGATTTATATATTTTTCCTTATGTTAAGTCTTTATTTTTATTGCCAGTTAAATTTAAGACATTTTTTGATATATAAAAATATTATTAAAAAAACCTTCGATGTTAAGGAAATTTTACTTTTTTTTTAAATTTGTTATTTTATTAAATTGTAGTGAATTAAATATATAAATAAAATTATTGGTTTTCGGGATAGCTGTCAATGTTTGTTTTGTTTAATTTATTTTTCCTTATGTTAAATATTTTTATTTTCAGTTAAATTTAATTTTGATTTAAGAAATTTTTTTTGATGTATAAAAATATTATTAAAAAGTTTTCAATGTTAAGGAAATTTTATATTTTGAGAAGTTATTATTTTATTAAATTTCGTTTAAAATAAATAAATAAATAAAATTATTGTTTTTGGTGGTAACTGTCAATGTTTGTTTTGTTTAATTTATTTTTCCTTATGTTAAACCTTTATTCTTATTTCCAGTTAAATTTAATTTTGCTTCAAGAAATTTTTTGATATATAAAAATATTATTTAAACAACTTTGAATGTTAAGGAAATTTTACTTTTTTTTTTAATTTGTTATTTTATTAAATTGCATTCAATTAAATAAATAAATAACATTATTGGTTTTGGGGATAGCTATCAATGTTTGTTTTGTTTAATGATTAGAGTGGTAAGTTGTTTTTATTTCAGAAATATTATATTATTTAAACATTAAAAATATTCATTCATAAATTAGATGCATCTTTCAATGTTAAGGAAATTTTATTTTTTTAAATTTATTATTTTATTAAATTGCAATTAAATTAAATAAATAAATAAAAATATTGGTTTTGGGGATACTTGTTAATGTCTGTTTTGTTTAATGATTAAAGTGATAAGTTGTTTTTATTTCAGAAATCTTATGCTATTTGAATATTAAAAATATTTAATCATAAATTAGATACATAAATAACAGTTAATAAATTCTTTTAAAATATTTATTTAATTTCCGATTTATTGGGATTAGATATATGTTGAATTGAATATTAAAAATATTTAATCATAAATTAGATACATAAATAACAGTTAATAAATTCTTTTAAAATATTTATTTAATTTCAGATTTATTGTGATTAGATTTATGTTGATTTAATTAATTTAAAATTCTTAGAAATAGAAATCATAATATTTAAAATCTTAAAAATCATAATATTTAAAAATATTCATTTATATGTTAAGCTTGAATGTAACTATGTGTTTATAATATTTATTCAAGATTATATGTTCAATTTAGTGATTTTGTAAATGTTGTTAATTTTTTTCAAATATTAATGGCGTTACAAAATTTATTAGTCAACCAAAAATTTTATTTCTTTAAAATTAGCTGAAAAATGCTATTTTTTAAAGCTAAAAAATTCATTAGCTCAAATTTAAATAAATTATAATAAAACGCTTTGAAGTAAAGCTTATGTGAAATTTTAAAGTGTTTTCATTTTTATCTGATATAAATATGACAAATAAAAAAAAACATTTTTAGATATTTCCTTTTTAAATTAGAATCGCGTCGTTCTTTTTTAAATTTTAATTCATAACTTTTTTTAACATAAGCAAACTAGTAATGAAATGTAACATATTTTGAATGCAACTTTCTTAAGTATCTTTAAAAATTTCTGCAAGTTTAAAAATGCTGTTTATTTTTAAACTCCGTCACAATTCAGAATTCAATCAATATACATTTTTCCAAAAATTTGACACAGTTTCAGTTAAATTTCTTAAAATTTTATTACAAATTCAAAAATGTAATAAAATTCACACAATAATTTTGTTTTTATTTATTTTTAATATTTTTATCAGAAGTTAAATAGAGTAAAAACAATTCTTTTGAAACTATAATTTTTTTTTTTAAAAAATGATTATATATTCAGTTTAAATACATTATAAAAACATATTATTAATTATTTTAAATCAGATTAAAACAAATTTTCCCTTAGATTAACTTATAGTATTTTTTTTTATTTATAAAAAAAAATAATAATAATGAGACTTATTTAAAAGTAATATGTTTTGAATTCTCTCTGTTAGAATATTTAGAATTAGAAACAAACTCAGTAAATAATTAATAAAATGAAATAAAGGAAATAGAAAAGCTTTTTTATAATCAATTATAACTCAGAGCAATTGAAAACCATCATTTTAGCAACGTAGAGAAATGAAATATGCTTAAATATGCTTTTAACTGTGCTTATTCAGAATTTTAAAAAGATGTATCCCCAAAACAATAATAACAACTGTCAATTTTTTTATTTTACATTCCTTCTCCCTTGCAACTAAGTAGGTTAAAATTTAATTATTTTTTACTTACTTGATGGAATTTAAACGATATTTGTTTTATAATACCTTAAATATGCTAAATTTACTAGAATTCTTTCCAAAAATTAGCAAAATCTTTTCCATGTACAGGAAAGTTATAAAGAAGAAACTTACCAGGAAAATAATTCTAAATAAATTAATAACTATAGTTATATAACAAAACTAATAAAAATATTATACACTGAAAAAACTATTCATTAAATAAAAGGCAAAATATTTTATTAATAAGCTAATAAATAGAAATATTGATACAATGTTGAGAATAAAAAAGAATGTATTAAATATAAAAATTAAATAATTATTGGAAATTATTGGACGTTAAATATTTAATTACATTATAATAGTAACTATTATAAATTATCATTTTTCGTTTTAATAAATATGCACTAAATATAGCATGTGCTAATTAATACAACAGCTCAGTAACAAAAAATTCGATAGAAATATAATGCACAATTTTAAATAAATCTCTTCAATAAAAAATTAAATAAAAATATTAAACACATTATACCTATTTAAGCCAAATAACTTAAAAATGAATTTAATTCATTTTTAAATTATCACTTTTTTATTCATTTTTAAATCACCATTATCATTATTCATTTAAACTTTATAACCTTAAAAATGTTAAACGTTAAAACATGACAATTTTTTTTCTGGTGAACTGAAATAGTTTCTTAATTATTTATGATACTGATTGATTTTTGAAATCTAGCTGGTATTTCTTCGTTTTTTATTGACATAATACAATTATAATGATAAATACATTTAAAAATATTATGTTGTTGCTTTCAAATGTTGGGCACTTAATCCGTGATTCTTCACTCTTAGAACGGCAGCGTTACGAGGATGCATTATATGAGACCTGGAAATATGCACCCTTCTTTTCCGGAAGAAAAGAAGTGTATGCTTTCTCCTTGAGCTAACGGAAGGATTTCTATCCTATGGATTTATTACGTTCATCTTCAGAAAAGAAGCGACCTCAAAGTATTAAACTTTACTGTCCTAATTCGGAAATCCAATGCTCTATCAACCAAGCCACATTAACGCTCACAAGCTGTTAAAAATATTTCCTTCTAAATTTAAGTCCGTGTTTAGTTTTAGTGTAATTTTAAAATAAGAAAATTTCTTAAATAACAACTGCAGTATTTCCATTAGAACTTTTCGAAAACAAAACAACACAAAACAAAATATATAAACTAATTCAGAAATCTCCAATTTTGAACTAGTTAACTTTAAAAAAAAAAGAAAAGAAAAAGATTGTATAAAATTACACTGAAAGTAGTACAATGAAAATTAAATAATACTTGTTCTAATAATGCTGTTGTTCTAATGCAGCTGGCAATATAGAGACAGTTAATCTTTATGCCATAAGCAAGGACTGCACCGTTGTTACTCATTTAGCACTACCTAGGGGGCACGTGTAGCTTGAAGATAGTTTTAATAATAAAAAACAGAATTTTTCTCTTTAAAAAGGTGAAAAATAATTTTTCTCCGGATAAATTTCCAGAATAAAAATCTTATGAAAATGATTTTGCTGTAAAAATTAAAAGAGCACGTAAATATGTTTATATTGATTTTCAGTTTATTTAAATTTTAATTTCTCCATTGTCATATACTTAAACAACTTTCCATTGTCATATACTTATTAATCAAAAATATTGATGTATTTCACAAAATATTTTGTAAATTCACAATTTTTTTTTCGTTGTGGATTTAAAAGACGCAAATGATTGTTAGCTATTTTAAATCATCATTTTAGAGAATTTGAAAAAATTTTCCGTATTTATATTCGACATTTTCTAATATTTTAAGCAAAGTTCCATGAAAAAAAGAACATGTAAATTATATTTATATTTAAAATATGCTGTTCATAAATATTAAATTATTTTTATACTATTCAGCTGCATTTCCAATGTGCTTTCCATAATCAGTATAGAATCGCCAGAATTCATATAATTTTTTGATTTAAAGAAAGCATAGCAAATATATAATTTTACTCAAAAAAGTCTGATAAGAAAAAGCACTTTTATGTGTTCTAGATATGCAGCTTTAGTGCTAATTGAAATATTTTATCATTATTAAAACCATTTCTACGAAATTTAAAAAAATTTAATGTAAGTTTCAAAAATTTTGCAAAAATAACTTTTTTAATCAGTTTTGTTAAGCATTCACAATGTTCGATAAAATATATTAAAGATTAAAAGAAATAAAGAAATAATTATTCAAATTATTTAATCCAATTATTAATATTTCCAATTTTAAATAATTATTCAAATTATTTAAAATTGGAAAATTTTTGTAAACTTGAATCAAGAATCAAAATAAGTCAAATTGAATATTTTATTTTTTTAAATTTTAATATAAAAATTTTTCGGCTTGTGGTCTAATGTAATGATTACAGCTAGTTCACAAGAAGACTCAGAATCATCATTTGTAGCATGTATTGCAGTAGCTGTTTTCAGGAACTAGAAAATTAAACAATGATTGCGATAACATATGTGGAAATCAACAGTAAGGTTGTTAATGAAAGTTTACCAGTTTTCTCTGATATGACTCATACAGGCGGACATTAATCTTGACAGATTATCCGGAAAGCATTAAAGCATTGTAACTCCTTCATCGCTCGTCGGTGGATTATTTATGTTTCATTAGTTCCACTGATGTTTAAAAAAAATCAAATTGCATACTTTCTACAGTGTCCAGTTCTATTTTGTGACATAAGCAATGGGGTTTAACAATCAACAACAATAAGTTTTAACAAGCAACTCTACATAAACTGTTGTTTTGGCGGCCTTATAGTCAATCTGTCCTTTGGTACCACAGGCTTAAGGTTCGAATCCTGGCGGTAGCATGGATGTTTGTGAGTGGTTCGGAATCCACGTTAAACAGTAGGTCCCAGTCTAATTAGCACAAAGTGTGCACAAAATAACCGTAGAGCGACAAACTGAACCAAATTGTTGTTTTGAAATGCTGAATGCTTGATTTGAAGTTATTCATCAGTGGAAGGCAAAAATTAAGCAAATTTTCTGTTATGTTATGGTTTGAACCTATCTCATTTGTTCCTGGAACCCAACAAATTTTCTGCGTAGAGATTTATCTGACATATTGCACAACTTTTGAACTTTTTAGTCAAGTTTGCTTGTTGTGTTTTAAACTTAACTCCTTCCTGTGCAGACAATCTGCTTAAACCTTATGGATTCAGGTCCGCATATTCAACAACTTCTTCCACTTAGAGAAAAAAAAATTCAAAAAAATTATATTATTAAGAGTAAAATTTGACATTTTTTTTAAAAAAAAAAGCCCAACAGAGACTTTTTATTTTTTGTCAAAAATTATTTCAGTTTTTCAAGTTTATTGACAAACATTTGAAATACTTCTAGAAGCATTTTCTACTTTTAGCAAAAAAAAAAAAAAAAAAACATTTTTTCTGATGTTTTTTAAAGTCCTGTGAACTTAACACAGACCAGGATTCAAAGAACTTCTTCTTTTTCTTCTTTTTCTTCTTCTTTCTTCAACACTCTGGGCCTAGCTGGCTTCAAAATAAGGGTATTACTTCGCAAGATGTTCTCAAAATAACAAGAATATCTTACGGTGATTGAGTCATCTGGAGATCATCAAATATCATCATTAGTACGAAACAAGACTGAATCTGCAATTTTCTTTCCTCAAATACTACATCTAAATGAAGAAAAAAAAATGCAGCTTTCCGATTACGTGAAGATTGAAAAAGAATTGTTATCTCAGAAAATGAAGTTAGTTTCAGCTGTGAGAATTTTTTTTTCCCTCATGTGTTCTTAATAGAAAATTGCACTTTGGACTAAACAAATCTTTTTTTTTTTAGTTTTTCTTTCTGCCGGTGCTTTAGAGAACTGGAGATCTGTTTTTGCAGCTTTGAACAAATATAATTTAAAATATATTCAAAACAAGAAAGGAGTGAAATAGTAGATTGTTGTACCGTTATATAGTTTGAAAGAGATAAACAAAAATTGTAATGATTGTTTATCAAAAGTTCGCTAATTTTATTTATCTTTCAAAATTTTTTTTAACATGTTTTCATCAAAAAAATAATAATAATAATAAATAAATAAATAAATAAACTTCGAGTATTCATGACTTATTTTGAAAACTTACGAAAACTATATAGGCTAAAAATTTAGAATTTTTTTTTTTTTTTTCATAATAATAAATTATTTAAACTTGAAGGCATGTTTATTTCATGAAAATTCAAATTTATGCATTTGAAATTTGCATTTGTTTTGCATTTGAAAAATATTTTAAAACTTTAAAAAAAATAAACAAAAAATGAATCGTTTTACCAATACATATATTCAAAAATAAATTTTTTAGAAATATCAAAGATTGCTTCTAAAAAGTTTTTCATTTTTTCCGTATTTTATGATATTTTCTCAAAACAGAATTTTTATTAATTAATTTAAAATTAATTAAACAATTCAATATTTGATGATTTTTAAAAAAATTATAAGCATAATTTTTAAAGAAAAACATTCATTTTTTATTTTTTCTAATGCAGCCAGCAAACACTTAGACAGTTGTCTTTTATGACTTAAAGCAAGCGCTGCACCGACGTTAGTCACTTAGGACTTTTTACTGAACCCAGGAGGTGCATGTAGCTTGAAGATAAGCTATGGACACGGAGTAACAATACCTCCACTACGCTCTGAGATCATGTTAGACCGACACCTACGGTTTAAAGTGAATTCCGAACCACTACAAACATCCATGCCACCGCCGGGACTCGATACTGAGAGCTATCCGCTCGGCCATCAGGCCATTAAAGAAAAACTTAGTAAGCAAAAAATACATTCAGGACAATACGACATTAAAACCGATATTTTTTTATTAAATTAATTAAATTTTAATATTTAGACCAAGAAAAATGTGAAAACATAAATGCTTTTACTTTTATATATTCAGAAAAAGCGTTCCGGGAAAAAAAAGTATTTATTTCTGTTATTTTTAAATTTTGTATTTCATATTTTCGAAAAGCCCTTTGTTTATTTTAAAATGGCTAGGGTTTCAGGTTCAAAAATAAAAATAAACGAACAAGTAGAACATTTTGCTATATATATTCAGAAAGAGCGCTAAAATTATAAGAAAATATTAGTAATATATTATATATATTATATTTTTCAGAAGCTCTATTTTTTTTATGCTATTTTCTAAAAAACAATTTTTTTTATTGAAAAAAATTCAGATTTTATGACTTATTTTAAAAGGTTAGCAACACAATTTTAAAAAAAATCATAAAAATAATAAGAACATGTATTAATAATAAAATGTATGAGGCATAATGCACTCAGTATCTTTACATTGGAAACGACGTTGTTTATTTCAGTATTTAATTCCTTGTACTATTTTGAATTACTAAATCATAAACTTTTGGTGTTACTTTTTGGACGCAGCAGTATATTATATCTTGAAAAAAATTCTTATGTGAATAAATGTAGGTGTATTGAACATATTTTATTAAGTACTCAGAAAAAATAATAAAAAACAAACTGGCACATAATATAAACAAGAACTAAATCGTTTTATGTAGAGGGGAGGCACAATTGTATGACATAGCTAACACTATTTTTATAATTATAACTAAATCGTCACTAAATAGAAAAAAAAACCCTAAATATTCAAAATTCCTTTCATAAATTTTGACACATAGAGTATTCTCCCATTAAAAGCATTTTTAAAATCCATGGTAGTAATATAGGTTTTATTATTTTAAATGTGTCAGTAAACACCATGTAACACCACATTTTAAATTTAAATATACAAACATGAAACTTGTTTAACAGTTTTTTATATTTTGTTCAAAGCATAAAAAAGCAACAAAGATTTAGTAAAAAAACTTCCAATGATTTTTCCTGAAATTCGTGGATAATAAAATGAATACAATGGCAGTCATAAATTATTTACACTGCGCTTATTTGAAAGCATTATTCTAATTTATATTTATTTCCTCTTCAATAATAAAGAACTGGATAGTGCGTTATATAAATAGGGCAAAGAATTATTTCATCTGTATAGCAATCATATCTTTGAAACGAAGAGTTTTGATTTAATTGATAATGCTATAATTCGATGATCAAATAATTTATTAATAATATTGTTGTTCGTTTCCGAATTTCGAAAACATTTCCCACTAGAACTGCAGGTATGCAGAAGATTCAACTTAATCCAAAGCACATTATGGATGGCCTGCAACATTACAAGAACATTTTGTATTTATTTAAATGTAAATATATTAGCTAAATGAAAAGTTGGTAGCATTGCTGTTTGTATTCAGTTACCATGCGAAATTTGAGCTCAACATGCCATTCAGTGTGTTGACAGTAGCTATTTTTGTAAACAAATATTTTTAGTGATCTGCGATTTTTATAATGGAAAAAATTATTCAAATAAAGAGTTTGCCTTAAATTTCGTGTGCCGAACCGCTAAAAATGGTGCAGAAGATGGTGAATTGTACTTGTCAAAAACATAAGCATACAAATGGTATAAAGTATTCGAAGAAAGGCTAGTTGATTTGTCTTTTTCTGATCTACCTTCAACTACTAACTAACTAACTCCCTGGCACTACAATCCATGTTGGACCAGGGTCGTCTGCCTACTGGCAGATTCCGAAACAGAAGATGTTATTTTTAGGACGGGGTAGGGTTGTCAGACCTACGTCTAACTCTCTGCAGTCATATTAGACCGGGGCTTGAATGACCGAGTGTCTAGCGCTCTGGCACTCAATGCCACAGGTTTCAGGTTCGAGTACTGGCGGTGCTATGGATGTTTGGAGTGATTCGGAATCCACTTTAAGCCGTAGGTATCAGTCTCTATGATTGTAGAGCATCACAGAGTCCAGTCAGACTTCTCACCCACAGCATTCCTAAACAGTATAGGGACAACTCAACTTTAGGCACAGTGATGTGGTGTGATGTAGTCATATTAGACAGGGATCTATAATTTAAAGGGGATTATTTAATTGGATTCGCCACAGAACGCCAGAACGCTAGTCGGCCATCAGATCCCCTCCTTCAGATGCTAAGACCAACAAAAACATCGAAAAAATTAAGAATTTAGTCAACAAAAAAAGGTCATATTAGTTTTAGAGAGATGGCTCAACAGAGGAAAGAATCTTTTAATTTCGTTAATAACATTATAACTGATATTTTAGATATGAAATGTATCGTCGCATGAGGGGTTTTGAAAAAGCTCAATTTTTTCCAAAAAGGGCATCGAAAGAGGGTCGCAAATGTCATGATTTTGCCGAACTTTTACGGACTTCCCCGCAATGAAGCAAAACGAATATGTTTGACCAAACACATTCGTGTTCACCTGATATAGCGTTTTATTCCCAAAGTTAAAATTACCATTTCGAGGAAGGCTTTTTGATTCAATTGAGGCCATAAAAGAAAATTTGTTGATGGAATTGAAGGTCATACATCAATTAATCTACCAAAATTGTATGGAATATTGGATCACACACTATCTTAGTTGTGTTACATTCAACATGGCCTACTTTAAAGGCAACAAAATAAATTTGGATGAATAAATTAATTTTTATGGGTTTTATTTAAAAATTTCGATTACTTTTTTTGCGCGATGTATATATTTGCAGTGGTTCGGAATCCACTTTAAATCGTAGGTCCCGGACCAATATGATCGTAGAGCGTTGTGTGGGTAGTGTTACTAGTGTCCGTGGCATATCTTGAAGCTACACGTGCTCCCTGGGTGGTTCTAAATGAGACGGTGCAGCCCTTGCCTAAAGATTAATTGTCTCTGTATTCCCAGCTTCATCAGAACAACAACATATATATTCATTCAATAATAAGAAATTTCAAAAATATTCATCTTTATAATAAATTATATCAATAGCCTTTTTTTTCACTTATAAAATTCAATAAAAAAAAAAATTTAAAAATGAAATGTGTATTTCAATGATTTTTCATAACTTTAAAAAATATTCAATGATTATTATTATTATTTATAAATAATAGTTAAATATATCTTTGTAGTTTCAGAATAGTATGGATTAAAATAGTTAACAAAAAAAGGGGAAAAAAATTGGATAATTAAATAAATGATGTAAGCCAATTATCAAGTTTTTTATTATATCAGTTATTTTACATTTCTGACATCTAGTTTTTTTTTTCAGATAAAACAAAATTGTTGATTTATAAGACAACTATTTGGTTTGGAACCAAGGACCCTTCACACATGTATTCAAATAACAAATTTTGAAAGAAATATTTTGAGAAAAATTTATTGTATTAAACTCACATTGTATTAAAACAGAATGGAAAAGAAACAATAATGAATTTTTTAAGCATTTAAATAAAACTACATTATCAAATATATACAAAATAATCGTAGAAAATAATCGTATGAACTCATTTTCTTTAAAATGTTTAATCATAAATTAATAGGAATCAAATTTAATGGAGGACTTGAACTACAATAAATTTACTATAACAGTACTTGACTAGTTGATTAGAATACTGACTATTAGAGTACTTGACTAGTTGATTAGAATACTGACTATTAGAGTAATTAACTTTTAGAGTATTAGAATGATTGAACCATATGCAGGCACGCAGCGAAAAAGTATTTGGCTTGACTTGACTAGGTGCTGTAAGATTTATGTTTGCTGATGCTGCTTTATCTCAATCTATTCAAATGTTGTTAAAATACTACAGATAAAAGAATTTGGCAAAAGTGGAAATAAAACTTCTACGAAAAATAAGAAAGTTCTGAAGAAATTCTTATCAACACTGGTGTGTAACCTATAATATAATAAGATAATTATTCGAATTTTAGAACCGAAAAGCAAAATAGTATGTTCCAGTGAACTCCTAACCCTAAATTTCACATTAGTCTAAAAATCTTATTTGTTTGATAAATTTACTACTCATGCTAAAATCAATCTAAAACAAGTAAAAATATGATCCAGTTACAAAACCAAGTTTTCTTACTTATATACATAAATTGACCTTACCAGATTCAAAACAGTACCACCAAGAAAGATCTCGAAGCAATTTCAAGAAAATAATCTCGAAAAAAAAAGAAGAAAAAATTGAGCCAATTTTCAAATCCAGACAGAAAACCCTCCAGAATTATATCAGAACCACGACCATAAAAAATTCAAAATTGCAAAGAAAAAAAAATTTGCAAAAAGAAGTCACATGTACGATTCTTCCACAGAATTTGTAGCAATAAAAAAATAAAAAAAAAGTGAAACCAACAAAATAACATGAGAAAAATAAGTAGAAGCCCATTACCAACCCACCTCACCCCTCGTTTTGATACGTTGGAGTCTGGACTTTTACACTTTGGATCCGCCCAATCCGGATATACCCAAATGGAAGAAGTATGCTTAACAATAGGAGTGGATGGACAATCCTCACGACTCTCAAACTTCACCTTAACGATTCTTAGATTGGCTGCCTTGAGAGGAACCATAACCTGTGTTTATGGAATACATTCAATACTTATAGGCATTGGAGAAAATCATACGCAGTAATGTTATACTGCCTTATTTCTTTTCTTTCTTTTCTTTTTTTTACCATCTATCTTTCGATAGGGGATTCAATAGGCGCCACACATCTGCGCAAATTGGGACATTTCTTTCACATGTGCGCAAACATTGTGCTTCATGGTGTAAAGTATAGGTTAGGTGTAAGACAATAATATCGCAAAATTCGAGATAGCGGGGCTATTTAAATTACCTACAGGTGTCACAGAGGAGGATGAGGGGTTTCCAACTGTAGTTAATCGTGCTCAGGTTTTTGGGGAGAAAATCGCATTTTCCGCAGTAGATGGACTGTAATAAAATATTGATGGTGATTGCGATTGTCTGCAAGATTCGGAAATGTGTTTTGTAAGCATGCCATCTGTCGCTATATATATAATTTGAAATCACATTAGGAACTTTTTCACTTTTTTGAGATGATGAGTTAGGTACTTAAAATGTCAATATGTAGTAAATTAGAAGAAACTGTTTTTACAACTGACGTGACGCTCATAACTAAGTTATTTCCCGTAAATTAGAATGTATATTATTAATGAGTTTTGGGAGAAGTTAGGAATTATCTGCAAGATTTAACAATGGGATTCGCTACAAAAGTGTTATTTTCAGGTGAAAAATATTTTCATAGATGTTTTTATAAGTATTCAGAATTTTGACTATATATCTTTTGAATTCCTTGTATTCCATTTTAATGAATATAACACGAATGAAATTTACAATACTAAATGTGATTATAATATCCATTAAGCAAAACTAATCAAACAATCATATACATTTTTTTTTGTAAAGCATTACTTATAAATTTATTTTGATTAATTAGAATGATTTATTACAATCAATGCACATACACCCACTCATATATATATATATATATATATATATATATATATATATACAAACCCAAACAAAAGATAATATTTTAAATGTAAAATCATTCAATTCTAATTTTAAAAACTAATGCATAATATGACTAATCATACAGATATATTAAGTTAAATACATTATTCGGCAACTATACTTCATTATACAAGGTATACATTGAGTTTAATACATATAAATATATATTATGACTTTTCTTAGATACTTTATGTATACTATTTGTTTGTATAATGCACTATAATTGCCGAATAATGTATTTAACTCGATATATCTATATGATTAATCTTATTGTACATTTATACATTAATTTTTAAAATTAGAATTTAATGATTTTACATTTAAAATATTATTTTTTGTGTGGGTTTGTATACATATGTGTGTATGTAATGATTGCAATAAATAATTCTAATTAATCAAAATAAATTTATGATAAGTAATGCGTTAAGGTGCTTTATTGTTGATCTTCGTATAAAAAAGAGAATGGTCTTTGAACATTATAGAAACATTTTTTTTTCTTCTAATGCAGCTGGCAAATAGACCGTGATCTTCGCCATAAGGGCTGCACCAATGTTACTCACTTTGCATTACCCAGGGGGCGCGTGTAACTTGATGGTAAGCCACGGACGCGGAGTAACAATGCCCCCGAAACGCTCTACGAGCCTATTAGGTCCGCGACCTACGGTTTAAAGTGGATTCCGAACCACTACAACACCCATGGGCAAAGCCGGGATTTGAACTCGATACCTGTGGTACCGAACGCCAGAGCTCTAGCCATTCGGCCATCAGATTCCCCCCCCATTTTAGAAACATAATCTGCTTAAATAACAAATCATAATAAAATTCACTGTATATAATGTTTCATGTCCCATATTAAAAAAAAACCAAGATAATTGACAGCGAACTTGTCCAAGATCCAGAAAACTCATCAGCTGCAACAACCAAAATGAAAATCATTTGACTAAAGGAAACATCTGAGGGAGCGGAACTACACAAGAAAATCAAAACAGAATAATAAATACATATAAAACATGCAAAAACAGGGTTAGAAACAAATTGTCCAGGAAGTTAGTAACATATATAAGAAAATAAGTTTAACATAAACTAATATATATTAGTATATATGTTTTTAATGTTTTCTCCTTATATATATAGTATATGCGTGTGTGCATCTAGGAACGCAAAATTTCTAACTTAACGATATGTGAGGTTAATATCAAAGAAGTATTTAGTTCATTTGCTTCAGAGTTACTTTCATAAATGAACATGAAATTTTTTTTCCTCTTTCAATAAACATTGGCAGTTTTCCCCTCATATACAGTAACAATGCCAAAAAAGTACTTTTACACATTGGCAACATTTCTCGCGGTAACTAACCGAACCAATCCGCAATAAAATTCCTACGTTTTCCTCCTTATAATATCATTAATCAACTTAGCATACCAACCCTTTCTGTACTTCTCTAAAATGGAAAACACTCATTGCATACTTAATGATGGTGGCACAGGACCAAATAGCAGATAGAAATCTAAAAACAACAGTGCAAAACAGAACATTAAAAAGCAAAAAAAAAAAAAAAAAAACAGCAAGTCTTCTTAACAACTGCAAGTATCACGGAATCCAACATCTTCATTAGTATTCTCGAAAAGGATAAAAGAAACCCTTTGAGAGAGACACACAAATATAATGTCGCATACCAAAAATTCAAAGCGGGCACGATTCGCACAGTATATAACTCCACCCATGTTTCATCAATGCAAAAGTAGATGCGGTCATTACAGCTCTAATGTTCTCTTTTCCCCCTTTGGATGGGGTTAGATTCCTTCTTTTTTTTTGTTTTTGTTTTAATGTTTTGTTTGGATTCTATGCCTGCATTTAAGTAATATATTAAATAAGCTTTCCTATTGGGCGAAAAGCGAAAGACGCCCTGTAGTTTTTTTTTCTTAAATGTCATAATCGTGAGCAGTTTTTCGAATAATAAAATGTCTTTCAAAATTTTTACTTTTATACCATTTCGCTGAATTTGATGGTTTTCCCTAATTTTTTTTTTTTATGTAATAGAGGTGTTGTGAAATTTAGAAGTGTGTTGTCTTCTTTAGATTAATGAATTAGATGTTTCAAAACATTTTGTGTGAGGTATTTTTTAGATTTTAAAAATTAGTAAACACATGCAGCCATTTTATTTCTCAAATTTGCGAGTTAATTTTGTGTAAAGTTATATGTATTAAATGATTATGTTCTGGATTTATATTTAAAGAAAAGACTTAATGTCAGTTCAATGTTCTATCAATTAATAATTGTGAGCAGTTTTTCGAATAATAAAATGTCTTTGAAAATTTTTACTTTTATACCTTTCACTGAATTTGATGGTTTTCCCTAATTTATGTAATAAAGGTGTTGTGAAATTTAGTAGATGTATGCTGTCTTCCTTAGAGTAATGAATTAGGTGTTTCAAAACATTTTGTGTGAGGTATTCTTTAGATTTTAAAAATTAGTAAACACATGCAGCTATTTTATTTCTCAAATTTGTTATTTAACTTTATGAAAAGTTATATATATATATATATAAACGAACATGTTCTGGATTTATATTTGAAGAAAATGCTTAATGTCAGTTGAGTGTTCTATCAATTAGTAATTGTGAGCAGTTTTTCGAATAATAAAATGTCTTTCAAAATTTTACTTTTATACCATTTCACTGAATTTGATGGTATTTCCTAATTTTTTTTTGTTCTTTTTTTATGTAATAGAGGTGTTGTGAAATTTAGAAGTATGTTGTCTTCTTTAGATTAATGAATTAGATGTTTCAAAACATTTTGTGTGAGGTATTCTTTAGATTTTAAAAATTAATAAACATATGCAGCCCTTTTTAATTCTCAAATTTATTATTTACTTTTTTGTAAAGTTATATGTATTAAACGATTATGTTCTGGATTTATATTTAAAGGTAAGGCTAGTTCAAACGAGTGTTCTGTCAATTAAGAACCACAAGATTTATGTTCAATTCGACAACACCCAATGAATTACGCTTCAAATACATTTTATACTAGGTATTCTTAGACTTTGTTTACGAGGCAAAAACTCAGTTCAATCAATCAGTACAATTTTACACAGTGCAATTTACGTGATTGAATAAGTTCTAAGTTTTGTATTTTTTTAAATAAGTTTTGTATTATAATGTTGATTGCTCAATGAGAAGTCACCACTGATTTACACTTTTTAAACAGTGTGAAAATTCATAAACTCTTCCGTGTCATCAGAGACCTGATGGCCAATTGGCTGGCGTTGTTGCCGTTGGTACCCCAGGCTCCAGTTTCTAATCCTAGTGGTTAGCATTGATGTTTGTTAGTAGTTCGGAATCCACGTTAAACTGTAGGTCCAGGTCTAATTACCCTAATGTGTGCAAAAAGGGACCATACAGCGACAAACCAATCTGTATTTGTAAAATTGATGAAGCTTATTTAATCATTACTTAACCTTATATTTAAGTAATGATTAAATAAGTGGTAAAGGGGTAAGTGGTTAAATAAGTGGTAAATATTTAGTAAGTTTTAACAACATACCAAAGACATACATAGATACCAAAACATTTTTAAATTGCTAAAAATGCTTATATTTTTTAAATAAATATGCATTTTATTTTTAACTCTTTTTTTTTTCCTCTTTTTCTACACTTATTGATGGTTATAATATTTTATTTCCCTTTTAAATATAAATTATATTTATATTTCAAATCTGACCATTAATAAAATTACAAAATGTTGGAAAAAGAATATTTCCTAAGCAAATGTTCTAAAATAAACTATAAAAATACATTTAAGAATCATGGTATCTTAAACTTATAGTAAATCTCTTTATGAGTCTCTGAATTAAAAACATGTGATTTTTTTTTTGCAATAAATTATTTTACAAATTTAAATCTAATTCAGAATCCATGATGTAAATCTTCAGTTCCACGTTTAAGAGTGCTATGAATCCCTGCTTGGTGACATTAGAACAATTTTTGACTAAAAGAAGAAAAAAATACTTTTCCGGAAATGTCAAATCTAAACAACTTTTAGGTTAATCAACTTGAAGATATTTATTCTTCAAAACAATCACATGCAGTTCAACGATCTGTGCTGTTGTCGAAAAGGTAATGACAACTCTTTCGGCAGGCAGATTAGGTAACAAAGATGACTCTCTGCAATTGAGAAACAATGAGTAAATTTCAATGTTCAACTGCCCATTGTGGTGAATAATAGCTTTCAAACGTATCATTAAGTTTTATAGAGGGCAAGTCCTTTATAACGAAAATTTATTATTTATCTTCTATTTGATATTCAACAATTCAACACTCAACAATTTTTTGAAAAAAATTCGAACGATTTTCTTGTGTTTCCTAGCAGGAGCGCCATCTTTAGTAAGAACTTAATCTTTAGTCTTTAGTAAGAATATATATATATAAATATTGCAATACCGGTATACCGGAATACCGAATACCGGTATTTTGAGCCATTTCTACGATTTTGTAATACCGGTATTTACAAGTTTAAATACCGTTTTTTCGGTATTGACTAGAAATTTAGAATTCTTATCTGTGAAAGAATTCTTATCTGAAAACTAGAAATTCTCATCTGTGAAAACAAGGTTGTAGTTATGAAGAAAGTGTGTAATATTTCTTTTTTTTTTTAAATTGGTGAGTTTGTTATTCACTCTGTATTTGCATATCAAACTTTAGAGTTTAAACTATTTTTCAGATTTATTATTATACATATAAATACTCATAAATAATACCCCATAATAATGAATAAGAATAACTTTAAAGAACATAAAAAAATCAGTGGATAATAATACTTCGGTTTAGCTTCATTATTTATATGATGAATATGTTGCCATAATGTAAAAAAATGTTCAAGAGTTATTAAAGTGAATGGAGGAAGTACAAGCGGACTCCATACACTCTCCAAAAACGAAACGTGACACAAATTTGTTAAAGAGGAAAGAATCTAATTGGTATGAAGATACAAACTCAAGCACAGTTTCTAAGCCCAAGCCATCAGGGATTTTAGATTATTTTGAAGAAAAAAAAAAGATGATTTGGATGAAATTATAAGTAAAATGACAGCATTAGATGGTTTGCCATTTCGAGTGTTTTTTGTGATATTTACATTCTCTAATAAAACTGGCAAATAAAACAAAAGTACACCTGTGTTTTCTTTCTTTTCTTAAAAAATACCGAATCAAAATAAATATAATCTATAAAATACCGAATACCGGTATTGAACTTTTGATCCGATATTGCAATCCCTATATATATATATATATATATATATATGAAATGAACTACAAGAGTGAATTCGCAAGAGAAAATTGAAGAAAAATGGACAAAAGTTTTTCAATAACACAATTAGTTTGTATAATAAAGTCATTCTAAATAGCAGTTGTTATAAATAATTCCTCATGTGCTTCTCAGTTAGCGGAAATAAAAGATTTAACAAAAACAGAAAAAAAGGGGAAATTGTAAACAAATTATTTTAATAACTGAAGTGTATATATTTTTTAAGTAAATTTTCATTTGGAACAATATTCAGAAAAAAATATTCTGAGATTTTCGATGTGGGTAAAGTATGTAAAAAATAAACTTATATATTTATAGTTTATTTTATATTCAATAGTTAGAGAATTAGTAAAATAAATGAAAAATATAAAGAAAAGAAAAGTATACAAATATAAAAAAAAAAAAAAGTTTATTGTTTTTTTTTTTTTTTTTTTTATTTTATTTATTTTTTTTTTTTTTTCATAGGGTCTTAGGGTTTCATTTGTCTGCATAAAATTTGCCACTAAATTAATTAGAAGAGTAATGGGAAATTGTTTAAAAATTGTTACTAAATTGATGTTGTTTTTTAGAAGTGAATTCAAAACATTATTATTTACTCTTATCGATACAAAAATTTCATAACAGATAAAAAAAAAAACTTTGTTTCTTTTATTTTGAATTAATATATATTTAATAAGTATTGTTAATGTTCTTTGCTGTTCTACACTAATTTTCTTTATACTTTTGAGTTCTACTAATGAAAATTTGAATTTATAAAATATTACTAATTTAATTATTTAATATTATTACTTATACTTTATCTAACAACTTAATTAAAATCTATGCACATATATATCTGAAACCCATATGTTTTTGTATGATTTGATTTACAAAACGATATCTATTCTTCAGATTTCTCTTAACACTTTTCTCTAATTTAATGGTTTTCTGTTATGCGTAAAACAATTATTGCTCAACAAAATTAGCAATAAATTGTTTTAATATTTTCAGAATTATATTAAATTACATAATAATAATAATATATATAAATTACATAAAAGAATACAAATTCTTTCTTACATTTTTAATCAGAGAAATCAGACGTTAGAAAATTCTATTTAATTTCGTTTTCCTATATTTTCTAGCCGCTAATAAGTACCTAAATTTAAATTATAATTTTTATTTTAAATTATTTATTGAAGTACGTAATTTTTATTAATCCATAGGTATGTAGGATTAATTCATAATTATATAGAATGAAAAGTAACTATTTCTTCAATGAAAAATTTTTGTAATTTTGTAATTAAGTAATTTTTATAATTAAGTAATTTCTGAAATTTTGTAAGTAATTTAAGTAATTTTTGTCATTAGGTAATGTTTGTAATTTTGTAAATAATTTTTGTAAGTAATTTAAGCAATTTTTGTAATTAAGTAATGTTTGTAATTTTGTAAATAATTTTTGTAAGTAATTTAAATAATTTTTGTAAGTAATTTAGGTAATTTTTATAATTTTATTAGTAATATTTGTAATTTTGTAAATAACTTTTGTAATTTTGTAAGTAACTTTTGCAATTTTGTAAATAATTTAAGTAATTTTTGTCAAAATACATTGTAGCTTTATCACATTATTTGACGGATTGCAAATAAACATATAAACATATGCTGCCTCGTTGTTTCTAATTAAAAAATATATTTTATAGCAGTTAATTAAAAATTATTCTCCATAATCTCTGATAAAATTATTATGATATATAATGTATACCAACATTAATTTTAATGTATCGAAATTTTTGATATTTTAGTGCAATTTTCAAATATGCTTTTAAATATGCTAAATGAAAATTAAATCGTTAAAATATTTAAAGGCAGAAATAAATTATCTTCATATTCCCTGTAAGCTTACTAAGAAAATAATTTTGTATTTCGTAATCATGTTTCCATTTTGCGAATATGAGGTTTTCTGGTACTATTTTAATACGATTATTTTTGTGCTATTTTGGCCAGGATATAATCAGTAACTTTTCCATCGTAGATTCAGTGACAGACAATAAAAACATCTTACCGGATCCTAAGGTTTAAAGATAATTTTTTCAACAAAAGGAGTTTATTTTATCCCACTTAGTTGGGTTGACAGCATTTTTCAGACCGAATTCAACAACTCGTGTGTTCTCATGGAAGGTGGAAAGGGGGCTTCTGTTTGGTTGGAGCACCCATAGGTAGAAGTCTGACTTGGCTCCGAGTAGCGGAAGAAGGAGGACAGTGCCTTCCAACAGGATTTTTAGAGGATTTTTCTCCCGTATTTACGTATTGTGTGGGAGAAAACCCAGAAAACTCTCACCAGGTAGTCCGACTAATGAGACAAGATGCTGAACATTATAAAAGTCATCGTGTCTCCTCACTTTTTGAAACAGTTTGTACAACAAAGCCGCCAACGAATTGAACCTCAGCCTTAATGCTCACAAGAGACGCACGTTGCCACTGAGCCCCGAGTCGGGCACAAAAAGAAATTTACAACAAATAATGTAGACCATGAATTTGCCAGATAACATATTGATTGCCAAATTAACATATTGATTGTCGGTTTGGTTTGGTTTGGTTTGTCGCTCTACGGTCATTTTATGCATACTTTAGGCTAATTAGACGGGACCTACAATTTAACGTGGATTCCCAATCACTCACAAACATCCATGCCACTGCCGAATTCGAACCTGAAGTCTATAGTGCCAAATGCCAGAGCATTAGCCAACTGACCACCAGGCCGGTATTGGTGGTCGGACTTTGCTACTTTGATAATTATATCAAAATCTTTAAAAATAGAAAAAAATTTTAATCTTTATTGTTTTACTGCATTTTTTCTCTATTGTTTTACTGCATTTTTTCTTTATTGTTTTACTATTACTATTGAATCTGACCCGGTCTCTTACTATTGAATCTGAGGGTAGACAGACGGCCGTGGTCCAGCATGGATTGTAGTGGCAGGGAATTAGTTAGTTAGTAGTTGAAGACAGATCAGAGCAAGACAAATAAAATACCACTTCCAACCCTTCTTCCAATACTTTATACTATTCATATGCTGCCATGTAAACAGAAAACGTTTTCTGTCTCGAAATCACAGCCTTGCCTCACTATGGGGCTATTGCATCAAGAAGAAGCTTGCAAATACTGAGACAGTTGTCTTTTATGCCATAAGCAAGGGTTACACCGACGTTACTTACTTACTACTACCCAGGAGGGGCATGTAGGTTGAAGATAAGCTACGGACGCGCAGTAACAATACCCCCCCCCGCAACACTCTAAGATCATGTTAGACAGGGGCCTACGACTTAAAGTGGATTCCGAAAACCTACAAATATCCATGGTATCATCGGGACTCGAGCATGAAACCTGTGGTACCTAGAGTCAGAGAGCTAGCCACTAGGCCCGCAAGAAAAAGAAGATAAATATATCAAAATCTTTAAAAATAGATTTTTTAAATCTTTTTGGTTTTACTTTATTTATTTATTCATGATTATTTTCCCCTCTCTCTCTCTCTTTCTCTCTTTTTCATATATATTTATACAAATCAACAACATTGCATTGATTTTCATATGACACGCTCAATTTTAAAAATACTTCTTGAGGAAGCAGAATCCTATATTTAACTAAAAATCGTTTTTCAACCTTAATAAAAAAAAATCAACTAAACCCGTTCTACATTTCAACCTATAACAACAACAATAAAAAAAGGGAATCAGCGCACACTTTAAGCTCATTACTAGTTCAATTTGGTGAAGGGCAAAACACAAACACTCTTATGGACCAAAAAAAAAAAAAAAAAGAAGTCTCCAAGAAATTGATTTAGTTGGTCCGTAGACGTGTACTTAGTGCTCCCATCCGAGAGCGAAAGTGATTGACATCCAAAGAACTCTAATAAACCCCACAAAAAAAAAAGAGAGAGAGAACGGGCTTCTTCGGGGGGCGAAAAGTTGAAGGGGGAGGGCGAAAATCGGCCCTATTTGGCGCCAACAAACAGGAACCACTGTGAATGACACAAGTTGTAATCAAAAAGTTTCCGTGGAAGTGTAATTGAGCTGCTTTTTATTTTTATTTTTTTCAACTCTAAAATCTTATCCGGGACGTTATGTGTGACAGTTGTTGCCGGATTTGTTGAAAAGCGGTGGGGGGTGTTTTTCACTTAAAGGACCGCAGAGGTTTTAAACCAGCAATAGAAGAGAGAGATTGTGGTATTGTAGAAATCTCTGAGAAATACTTGTTGTGTATTTATTTTTCCATCTGTTCTGATAATACAAATGACATGTTTAAGATATTCGATCACACATAAAAAAACTTATTTTCCGATAAAAATTTGCTTAATATATATATTTTTTTAAATAAGGTTTGTTCTTCAAAGTTACAAAGCCGTTATTTTCAATCTACTTGAAATAGAAATAAAGTTGTGATTATTTTAAAATAGAGAATATCTTCAAAATATGTAAACTTAATTTCTCCAAAATAAATGAACAGCCTCGCATAAAATTTTGCAGACTTATATATATATATTATACATTTAAAAGTTAATCTCCACCTCATAAAAAAATTTCACGGGTTTTTACTTGGGGCACACTTGGCTTTCACGGGCACACATTTTTACTTGGTTTAGAATGCCAACCAGTCGAACAGCTTATCTCTTCTTTTCGATAATCTTATTTCCCTTTTATTATCTTTTTTTCTCTCTGGTATATCTTATTTCATGCTTCTGATTGGCTAGCATTCTACGGCATAAGATTTTATAATCTGGTGGAAACCTACTTTAACATAAGGAAGAAAAATTTATTCTAAAATAAGATGTAATTTATCTATTTTTTTTAATACTTTAATTTTCATTTACTTTTATGATGAAATTGAAAGAATTTTGAGAAAAATTTAAATATGGTCTACTCGATTGCTTATAAATTTGTTACTTTCGTGAATAAATTATATTTTTTAAATAAGAAATATACTTTGCTGCAGATTAACAACACGACGTATATGAAAGAACATTTTCACTGACATAATATTTTTTTAATTTAAAATTTTTATTTCAACAGCAAAATTTTAATTTTTAAAAAAATTTAATGTAGATGTGAACAATTTTGTCACCAATTATATATTTTCATATTAAATTACATGAAAAAAATAATACATTTGAACAATTACTGGATAATTTACCAGCTTATCTTAAATAATAACAGAATGCCTTGGGTATTACTAATCCGTATTAAAACATTTTATTATTCAATTTCAATGCAACATATAAGCTGGTATATTATTTATCTATGACATTTCTACATAAATCATTGAAATCATTGATAACTAAAATGATATTTATTGCATTCAGGGCCGATGTTCTGTTTATTATTAATAAATTCTTTAACTTAAAATTGTTATACATTAGGCTTTTGATTTATCATCATATGGACATGTTAATTTGTATCGAAAATGCATACATTACATAGTTTCTCAACAGCGAATGTGACAAACGGAGCATATAAATAAATCAAGGATTTAAACAGATTAATGAAGACATCTGCGTAGTTTTATTCAATTATTCAAGTTAATGTTTCTGTAGCATAAATAACTTTCAATAAATATTGAAATATTAAATGAATTTTCATGTCTACTTATACTAAAATTTCTGAACATATAACTCAAATGAGGGGCTGAAAATAAATACTTATTCTTGTTAGTAATTTCTTAAAATTACGGTTAAATTATGATTAAAATTACAATTAAATTACGCTATTAAATTTATTATAATATATTAGCAGATTTATCATCAAAAGCTTACAAAAGAAATTTTTCTATACCGTTATAAAACACATACTTTCCAACTTCTATATGCCAGTATATAGTATATACTCAAGAGCCAAAACATTATGACCACCCCTACATTTTGCAATGAACTCGCCTGGATGACGTGGAAGGCACGTGATCGGGTGGAAGTGCTATTTAACTGCTGCTGGAGAGTCTGAAGAATCATTCTTTCACTTACTTCTGTGTGTGATGGAAAAGGCTGCGGATCTAAGCGACTTTGATAGAGGGCAGATTGTAATGGCTCGAAGGCTCGGAACAAGTATTTCCGAAACTGCACGACTCGTGGGTTGTTCGCGATCTACAGTTGTTAGTACTTATGCAAAGTGGATGAATGACGGTGAAACCAGCAGTAGACGACATGGTGTCGGACGTCCACACGCTATCAAAGAAAAAGGACGTCGGTTGTGAAGCAAAACCGGAGCCAGACAGTGGCTCAGCTGACAGCCCAATACAATGCAGGGCCAAGTAGAATAGTATCGAAGCACACTGTTCAGCGGACACTGTTAGATATGGGGCTACGCAGCAAACGTCCCACTCGTGTGCCTTTGCTGACCAAGCGTCATCGCCAACTGCGCCTGCGCTGTGCCCGTGAACATCGTGACTGGTCTATGGATCAGTGGGAGAGAGTTGCTTGGTCAGATGAATCACGGTTTGTCATTCATAACGCCGATGACCGTGTCAGGATACGCCGTCTTCAAGGCGAACAGTTGCTCCCTCAATGTACAGTAGGTCATACACAGGACGGTGGTGGCGGTATTATGCTTTGGGGGACGTTCTCTTGGGCGTCTCTAGGACCCGTGGTTGTGGTAGAGCAGACCATGAATGCTACAGGGTATCTGAACATCATTGCGGACCAGTTGCACCCTTACATGGCCTCTGTTTTTCCAGCTGGAGATGGAATGTTCCAACAGGACAACGCCCCTTGTCACAAGGCTAAAATTGTGTTGGAGTGGTTCCAGGAACATGATGCTGAATTCCAGTTAATGTCCTGGCTGCCTAACTCACCGGATCCCAATCAGATAGAACACATTTGGGATGTCCTGGGACGGCAGCTCAGAGTTCAAAGACCACCAATTCGCAATATCTCGGATTTGCGTGATCGTTGTTTAAACATCTGGTACAATCTGTCTCCGGCCATCTACCAAGGACTCGTGGCATCCATGTCAAGTCGGGTTGAAGCTGTGTTGCGCGCCAAAAGTGGGCCAACTCGTTATTGACAGGTGGTCATAATGCTTTGGCTCTTGAGTGTAGTTAATGCCGCCAACTGAGCATATTTATTTAATAATCATCCAAATAAATTAATGATATAATTATCGGTTTAAATTATTAATATTAGAAAATCTTTTGGCTGAAAATATTAATAATATTAGATTGATAATCGTTAATGCCGCCAATTGAGCACACTTATTTAATAATTATTTAAATAAATTAACGATACAAATATTGGTTTAAATTATTTAAACAAGAAAATTCTTTGGCTGAAAATATGGTTAATATGAGATTGAGAGAATTCTTTAGGATGTTTAAAAAGATAAAAATTTTATATTATCTTTTATGATAATTACTGTAATATGTTTTTCCTGCATTGATCGCACAAGCATAGTCGAATAATCGTATTTTTCCAAAAAAAATAATAATAGTTTCGTCTTTTTACACCACAGAGATTTAAATATATTTTTGAAATTGCTGTAAAAAATATTGTTATGATTTATTTTATCAACTTATCCATAAAAATATTGATTGTATAGTTTCTTAGTATATTCGGCTTAGTGCTACTTCTACTTATTTTATGGAAAAAAATTGCTTTTATTCCTTTATTTGATTTTAATTGCTGTTTATGTAAATTTAAGATGACTTTTTTTTCACAAATTCAACAGTATTAATAGTATTATAGTTAAAATAAACTATAACTTTATTTGTGATATCACCTTCAAAACGCAAAAGTCTTATAAATTCTTATACAACTTTTTGATTCAAAAAAAATGCACTCTAAAAATTTGAAAAAATAGTTTAATTGAACAAGAAACTTGAAAAAATAATTATATAAAAATTTAGAGCTTTTGAGATTATAATATCAGACTTGACACTGCATAAGCAACCGAGAAATCAAATGAGGAAAACTTGCAGCTGTGATTAATTGAGAATATTGAGAAACGAGAATAACGCGAACGTTGAAAAACGAGAATAAAAAATATTATTAACAATGTTAATAACATAATTATCAAAATTTCTCTTTTGAAATATTTCATTCGAGTTGTTTTAAGGGATAACTAATTAATTATTCAACCTGTTTTTAAAATCAAAAATTCTGAATTTGAAGAAAGGATTTTAATGAAAAATAGTATAAAGAAAACAAATACTACTTCCCAAAATTGAAAATACTAATTATTTTTTAAGAAATAAACATAAATGTAACAATTTAATCATTAATTTAAAAATTATAAGATTTTTAAAATTTCCTATCATTTCTCTCTGCTATATTATTTTTGGTAATCCACAATTATTTCAAAAAAATTTTCGGGATTTTTTTTTTGTTACTGTGTCATTTTTAATAATGTATTAAGAAAGTTGATCAAACTAAATGAAATTATTTATTTAATGTGACAATTCTTGTATTATATTTATTACTAAATCCGAAAAAGTGAAACAAGAGCTTACAATTTTAGAATAATACCCAACAATTTTAAAAACTTTTTAAAAAAATTCTCAGTTTTATAATTAAATAGAATTAATAGTCATAGACTGTTCATAGAATTAAACAGACATACAATTTTCTTATGTCTTACTGTTGACTATTTAGCTTCAAATTATATGATAATATAAAATTATAATTTATGTACCACTTTTACATTTAATTTAATTTTCATTGTTAAGTCTGCTTTCCTTTTGCGGTGTAGATATTTAAATGAAATCACAGAAATAATGAATAAATTCTCAGAATTACCGGTAAATTCTTATACTATGGTAAATATGATTTCACCACTCTAATTTTTCACTAATTTAGTTATACTTATAATTTCAAGGAAAAAACAACAATAATAGTATAAAACAATTTTAACATCTCTTGTGTGTGTTATTGACTCGCTAGTTGAAGCAATTCCCCACGAAGTAACAAAATTTTGGATGGGTACCTTCTATCCAACTTTTTAATGCCAATTGAGGAAATTTCCAGCTAGCAGATTTGCATTTTTTGTTACTCTTCCAACTAGCTAACCCATCTATGGAGTGTACTTTACGTCAAAAGTGTGAGGATGGAACTAATCCTCTATAAATACCATTTTCAACACATTACCAATATAATCCCAGAACAGTACTCAGCTAAACCGTTGCCTGACCTAACAGATCTATCACAGCATCAACTCGGCGTTGATATTCTTCATCCACTAAGATGTTACAGTCCAGCTTCCCCCTAAGATGTACCTCAGCTATTGTAAAAAACGACATTACATTAAATGACATTGTAAAAAAAGACGTTACATTTACATAAAGTCACATGTCTGAAACTTTTTGTTACTCTTCCAACTAGCTAACCCAGCAATGGAGTAGCTAGTGTCGGATGGAAAACGTCACAAAATGTCATACGTCATACGTCAAAAGTGTGAGGATGGAACTAATCCTCTATAAACATCCTTTTCAGCAGTTGAAACAATTTATCATACAAATATCCTCTATAAACACCATTTTCAGCACATTACCAATATAATCCCGATACAGTATTCAGCTAAACCGTTGTTTGACCTATCTGATCTATCACAGCATCAATTCCACGTTGATATTCTCCATCCACAGTTCTCAGCTTCCCCCGCCCGTCAGAGGTCGACTGCGCACTTTTAAAAGCAGCAGACACAATTTCAGCATTACTGCGATGATAACTGTTAAAGGATTTGCAGCTTAGAAATTTGCATGCTGACTCCAAACATAAACACAATGGGAACTTTCATTTTGACTTGTTAGTTGGATTTCCAGTTTAACATTCCCATTGCAGAAGACATAAGTGATTACTATCAGATTGCACCGATTCTAATATGAGAAACATTGGGAGGAAAATTTTTAAGATGCACCTCAGTTTTGTAAAAAACGACATTACATTAAACAACATTGTAAAAAACGACATTACATTAAACAACATTGTAAAAAACGACATTACATTAAATGATATTGTAAAAAACGACGTTACTTTTACACACATGTCCCATGTCTTGAACTTTTTTGTTACCCTTCCAACTACTAAACCATCTATGGAGTATATTTTACGTCAAAAGTGTGATGGAACTATCCTCTATAAAACACCATTTTCAACGGTTGAAACAATTTATCATATAAATACTACACCAAACCCATTATGAGAAACATTGGGAAAAAAAATTTATGATGAACTTCAGCTATTGTAAAAATCTATTACATTAAACGACATTATAACAAAGACACGTTACATTAAATGACATTGTAAAAATCGGCGTTACTTTTACAAAAAGTCACACGTCTGGAACTTTTTTGTTATTCTTCGAACTAGCTGACCCATCTATGGAGTATATTTTACGTCAAAAGTGTGAGAACGGAACTAATTCTCTATAAACGCCATTTGCAACACATTACCAATATAATCCCGATACAGTACTCAGCTAAACCGTTGCCTGACCTAGCTGATCTATCACAGCATCAATTCGGCGTTGATATTCTTCGTCCACAGATCTCAGCTTCCCCCGCCCATCAGAGGTCGACTGCGCATTTGGGTAAGCAGCAGACGCAATTTCGGCATTACTGCGATAACTATTATAGGATTTGCAGCTTAGAAATTTACATGTTGACTCCAAACATAGACGCAATGGGAACTTTCATTTTGACTTGTTAGTTGGATTTCCAGTTAAACCTTCCCATTACTGAAGACATAAGTGATTACTATCCGATCACATCAAACCTATTATGAGAAACATTGGGAGGAAAAATTTTAAGATGAAACTCAGCTGTTGTAAAAAACGACATCACATTAAACGACATTGCAAAAAATGACATTACATTAAAAGACATTGCAAAAAAACGACATTACATTAGGACATTGTAAAAAACGACATTACATTTTCAAAAAAGTCACATGTCTGAAACGTTTTTGTTACTCTCCCAACTAGCTAACCCATATATGGAGTAGCTAGTGTAGGATGGAAAACGTCACAAAGTGTCATACGTCATACGTCAAAAGAGTGAGGATGGAACTAATCCTCTATAAAATACCATTTTCAACAGCTGAAACAATTTATCATATAAATATCCTCTAAAAACACCATTTTCAACACATTACCAATATAATCCCGATACAGTACTCAGCTAAACCGTTGCCTGATCTTACTGATCTATCACAGCATCAACTCAGCGTTGATATTCTTCATCCACAACATCGCAGCTTCCCCCTAACATGTACCTCAGCTATTGTAAAAAACGACATTACATTAAATGACATTGTAAACGTTACATTTACATAAAGTCACATGTCTTAAACTTTTTTTACTCTTCCAACTAGCTAACCCGTGTATGGAGTATATTTTACGTCAAAAGTGTGAGGATGGAACTAATCCTCTATAAATACCATTTTCAACACATCACCAATATAATCCCGATACAGTACCCAGCTAAACCGTTGCCTGACCTCACTGATCTATCACAGCATCAATTCGGCGTTGATATTCTTCATCCTCAGATCTCAGCTTCCCCCGCCCATCAGAGGTCGACTGCACATTTGGGTAAGCAGCAGACGCAATTTCGGCATTACTGCGATGATAACTATTAAAGGATTTGCAGTATAATTACAGAAGCCGGGTAATTACACATCAGACCGATTTTTTCCCTGCGTCGGAGACCCGAATTGGGTGGAGAGGTGAAGTTTTTTTTCTTTCTTTCCTTTGATTGACAGAGAAGGGCATCTCGGGGTAAAATTAGGGGTGTCCTTTTTCAGACGGGCTATTATTTTTTTAGGAAAGGGGTGTCAGATGGGGAGTGTCACTTGTGGGGGAGGAACCAGGGGGTAGGATGGGGAGTAATCCATGGTAATGAGGTTAGGATTGCAGAGGACCGAAATCTGACCTTCCAGACCCGGATTTATATGTTGTTTTTTTTTTTTGTTTGGTGTTTTCAAGATTTGGTATCATATCTACGACAAAAGTTTTCTAGAAATATTTTCTGAACTCTGTGGTTTAGTTGATTCAATATTGCTATTGAAGGCAGTGAAGGTATGATAATATTAACATATAATAAAAAATGTACTGGAAAGTTTGTTGAAGTAATTCAGTTCATTTATACTCTTTTGTGAAATATAAAGAAGCGCAATGTTGAAAGTGATAGTTTTTATTAAAATTAAATAGACGTAAAAGCCTTAGTCTGGTTGTAAAACAATTAAAAGTTAAAAAACACAGTTTAAAGATTTGCATGTTGAAGTGCATTCTAATAGCAGCTATGCATCGATTGTTTAAATAATAGTTACTTCCCCTCCTGTGATGCACATGTGTATACATCTATGAAAGGAATGATAAAGAATCCTCATTTTGTTCACTGATGCGTTCAACCGAGCATTAATTTTTGCTCCAGATCTGCAAAATTTTGAAATTCCCGCATCTCACTATCTACCTGGCGGAAATGCACACCTGTAATTATATTCACGTTAATATAATTTATAAGCGATTATTCTTTTAGTGAAAAGTCTGGCGAACTGTCATCCCTGAGAAACCAAACAAGAGTATCAACAGAATGGGAGAAGTTCAAATACGTGCGAACTGTATAGAGTCTTGCATTATCTTGTTGAAAATAGTCTCAGAATCGCACACCATAAATGTCAAAGCAAACAGTCGCAGGATGTCATTAATATATCGATAACCTGGTATAAATTGTGTGTAGGATGAGATGGGGAGGTTTGTTGTAAGAGAATAGCCGCCAACATTATCACACTACGGTTTTGTGTCTATATTAAGCAAAGATTGATTGGGACCTCTGGCCTTGGCACCTCTACATACGTATCTGTTCCATGGCTAAACACTAAATATGAAATGCGTGTTTACTTGAACCCATGATAATTGGCTAAGGCACCGTTGCAGACACACGTTATGGTGTTAAATGTGGGACCTTAAAACTGGCTGTGAGCGTAATCTCGCTTCTGCCAAGTATCGTGAACTAGTAAAAGGCATCAAGAGAGGCATGGAAGTGGCTGTAACACATTGAAATATTGTTGTAACACGTATCCAATATTGATTCCACTTTGCCTTTCAGAACTGTCACTCTACCGATCAGATTAGTACTCATTGCTGTCAGTACCTTAATACAGTTGTGCGTTACAGGGGGAGATCTATTCCTCCGTATGACTATCCAGTTACAGGTACCTTGATTATGCACCACATTTGAATATTTCATTGTCTATATAGTCTTTCATAACATCACCATTGACCTCTAGAGAAGTGAGAGCAACGAGGAAGAAAACTCATCAACGATTGTTATTTGTTTTAAACAATGATACTTGCACACAAAAACGAATGAAAATAATAAACACAAAAATTCTACCTTCCTTTACCATTTTTACTACGAAAAACATTCAAAAGTCAGTATTAAAAAATGCGAAAAGTATAAATATCATTAAAATGAAATACACAGTATTATTCGCAGTATAGGAATTATAGAAGAACTTTAATTTTTGTTTTCTTTAATTCAAGTTTTGTAATAAAAAATAATTTTATTTATTAAATATTTTGTTGAATAATATTTTTAATTTGAAATATTGAATTATTACTTACGGTACTGAACAATATCTTTATTTGTTCAGAAAAAAATGTGACCTTACACAATAATAATAGGAAAATACTTGACATCATATAATTTTTTAAAATAATTTTAAAATAAAATATGTTACTTTCTTACACAGGTCAATTTTATTCTACTTGAAATACTTCCTTAATTTTTTTTATTTTTGTTTAAATTTAATCTTGATATTATTTCAGTTAGACAAAATCGAACAATCCTCTCAATAAAGCTTTAAATATTCACCTAAGAACATCATCTCATCCCTGTTAAATATTTCTAAAGATTGATGTAAGTCCTGAACTTATATCATTACTCCATCTTTAAAAGAATCCGGATGCATGGTAAAAATAACCTATATTCTTCCCACTTGTAAAGTGTGATATTATCTTTCTCGTGGGTAATTATTATTCAACGATGTCGGCATAACCCGATTTGGGATTCCCGACATCAGTGCATAATCTCAGAATATTATCACCAGAGCGTCAAATGCAAGAATTGTCTCTGTAATTCTTTTATGCGAAAGTTCAAAGTTCATGTGCTCAATATAGGAAAAACTTTTTTTTTTCTGCTGGCATTAAGGAAAACTGATTTAAAAACAGAATAAACTATCAAGAATGTTGAGAAACAAAAACTGCTTTCTTTAAGATTTATAATTTATTTAAAATAAATCTGAAGTGCATTTTTACCAAGAAATTGTAATTTTTCTTAAGTTTTCCTTTTGAAACTTTGACTTCATAAGAATTGGAACTTCCTTTGGTTATTTTATTTTGTTTTCGATATCTTTATATTTTTATAAATACATACATGGTACATTTCTGTAATAAAGTAGAAGAAAATAAGTTAATAAGCAGTCAAATATTTTGTTTTAAATGAGCAGATAATAGAAAAAATTCAATCAAAAATAATTTACTGACAGTTGTAATAAATAAATATAAATAAAATCAGTGATTCGTATAAATTTGTTTCAACGAATATATTAAAGATTATATACAATTTATTACAGTTTATATACTTTTTTAAGATTATATACATTTTATTAGTTATAAATAGTGTATAACTATTTTACTGTAGATAAATATTTTTTAAAAACATCAATTAAACGAGATTTTAAATTCTGAAATAAAAAAAAAGACTTTGTAAATTAATACAGCAGCAAATCTTCAGTGTGTTTCTTTAAATTGATTGCAAATATTTACTATTATAATTTAATAATAAATAAATAAATTAGCATTAAATGAATTTCATTTATTATAATTTTTTTTTTCAATGTAAAATATTTTTAATATTTTAAAGATACACATAAAAAAATATATTTTAGATATCTTTAAGAAAGCAATATCCATATGAAAGGAATATAATTTTAGAATCCTTTCCATCCTTTTATGTTTAATTAATTAGAATCCTTTTTTTCTTTAATCTCTTATCCACTTACTATAATTATAAAGTCATTAGAAATACAAAATTGACAATTGAAACTAATTATTGAACATTAGGAATTCAAACTAATTTTGCCTCATTACTACGCAATACGAAAATTTACATTCATTAGAGCAATAAACATACAAAAGTTTAAACGCTTAAAATCCCCGATCCACTGGTATCTAAAGTCCAAATATTCCTCAAAGTCAAACATCCGAATACGGAAATACGAAGTGGAGGGCAAACCTCCAAAGTTCAGCAGGCTTCGCATTAATGAAGTGATATTAGCAGCCAAATCTACCAGCTATATTGGAATTCCATTTGGACATCCCTTGGCAACTCTGCAACCACCATTTTAAACGCAACTATCCGACCGAAACCGCCCACTGGAATCAAGTTCGTTGCCAGTTCGCTGCTCCAAAACTGTTTCATCAATTCCTCATTAAAAGTTGGAACTGGAGGGAACATAGTTTGAGCCTCAATTTAGGAGGATTTTCATTAGTATCATTTGGCAACGTCTGTTATAGGGAACGTTTAATAACATTGTAAGAAAAGGAACTAATCCCCCTTGCCCTCCCACCCCCCAGTGGCACGCTCGCGGGAATCGTTTGGTATTGAATAGAGGCCAAACGATCTTGATTAAACGGAATTTGATGAAGCCCCTTTGGCAACAGTTGTGATGCAGTTCGGAATTTTTCAATTTAGAGATGGCGAGAGAGGATACTTTTAAATTGTGACTGAAGTATTCGGAGCAAGTTATTCTCTCGCTTTGATGAAAATAGTTCCATTGTTATTGAATTCTTCGGTCCATTTCTAGAATCGAGTAATAGAAATGTTCTAATGAGGAGAAAATTGTTTCGCGTATCGTTCATTTGAATAGTATTAAATTGAATAAGATGCGTCAAATTTAGAGTGCCTAAAGCTATCAGCAAAATGCAATGTTAAGCCTATTATTTAATTTGTTGGAATTAAACCACGATCTTGGTAATTAAATTCCACATAAATTAATTAGTAATAAACTTAGAACGTTGGAATAAAATAAATAACAAACTGACTTTGTGAACTTTAAATTGACGAACATTGGAACAAAATAAATAACAAATTTTAACAATATATTTTTTGTTTTCATTTAATATACCTTTTATTCTTATTTAATATAAAGTTTATTTTTATTTGATATGTTTCTTTTAATACAAATTGATAATTTTTCACTGATAAATAATTCGTAAGCAATTGAGTGTAAGAAATTGTTTTAAAACAATGGTGATTTTTTTTTTTTTTTAATATTTTGGTCTTCTATTAAGTAAGCTTAAAATAAATTTTTTCGTAGTAAATATTTTATTTCTTTTTCCCTTTTATTCTACCATAAGGAAATAAATTAAATGCTTGAATACGCTATTTCTGTAATTAGTCTTTTGACATGGATTTTATCAATTAAAAGTAGATATTCGCCAATAGTCACTCGCCAGTTTATATATAAACTTTAAAATATATATAAGCTAAATATCTATAAACAATAAAATTTTTAATTTAGCATAAAAATCATTTTTTAGTAAGTAATGGTAAACGAAACTTTACAAATAAACTATTACTTATTCCCTTTCCTCTTAAATACAAATCATATGCAACAAAATCTGCAAGAAAATATTTTTAACAAAATTTCAATAAGTGAAAATGTTTCGATTTCTAAGTAAGTAATTTTATAAATAAGTAACATTACTACAATCCTGGATTTTTAATTCTGTATTACTTAAATATTTAATAAAAAAACCTTAGTTGTTAATTAATTATTTATTAAAATGTTCAAAAGATAGAAAGCTTAAAACGAACATTTACAGTAATATTGCAAAATATAAACTTACAATCTGATATATTATTAACAAAAGATAAAATTTTATTTTTTTTATGTTAAAAATTTTTATTTAAGCTTTTAACTTTTTATTTTTAAATTAAAATTCAATACTCAAATTTACAGACATTTGTGGCCTAATTGTAGTTGACACTAACTAATAAGCTAGATGCAGTAGGTTTGATTCATGTTAGCAACGTGTGATACTGTCGCTGTTTAAAAACGCTAGTAGATTCGGTGAATATTAAATGGCAAAGTGTCTTCCATAGTCTGTTTCGGAGTTTCAGAGATTTATCCAATTAAAAAAACCTTATACAGAACTGAAAATCTACTTTTTAAGGCTTATTCACCTCGTCAACCAAGTGAAAAACGCTGCCCATGTGAAGTCATATTTTCCTTTTCAAAATGATTTAACATATTTAGCATGTCCTTTGTATAACGTGAATTATCATAAGGACAGTGGGAAAAAATTATTCTGAGTTTCAGAACAGTTTTCTTGCTGTTAGAATGGAAATGAAGGATGATTGGGAAGAGTCCAGTTGCGAGCCATGAAAAGAGGCAGTGGCTGACTTCAGACTGAGAACAGGACATGACTGCTTGGCCGAACACTTCAGCAGAACAGGCATATTGACTAATACCCTATGCCCTATCTGTAAAACAGACTCTATGAATAAAACTTAGAACTTACTCGTCTGTCCAAACATTAACCCTATGTTGCAACATAGAGAAAAAGTTTGCCTGTTGTATTGGATGGACAGGGAATCTCATGTCCTGAGCACACGTTTACTTCTCCTTTCATACTTTTTATGCATATTTAATTTTTATTTTCTTGTTAATTTTTTAATTTAAAAAAAAATATTTTAATGTTTTGATATTGTAAAGTTTTAAATCTAATGATGATGTTTTTATGTGTTATTAATATTTTGGTATTGTGTAATTCTGAATTAATTATTGTATTATTCTTTGACGAATAACCTGATGTAAATGGATTAAGTTCCAATTTTGCCATATGAAACAACTACAACAACAGAATGGAAATTCAGGATAAAAGAAATAATGATTTGAAATCATTTAGTTCATTGACACTTGTTTTCAAATCGATTTTATTTATACGGATATCACTTGCCTAGCTTTAACTATAAAATGAAGAAATCTTTGAAAAAGTAAAAGAAATAAAAAAATACCCACACACAACTACAATCAGTAATCGTACAGGATAGAAGAGAAAGTGAAACAACATATTATCTGTCAATTTCAATGTAATAAACCAATGAACAATTTAAATTTTAATGGAATCAACTTGCCAAATCCCCATATATTTGTTACAATGTCATTGAACAGAACAATGTTAATTAACTTTCAGAAAGATATTGGAGATCGTGTTATTGTATTCAAGGATGAATATCAAGAATTCTATGTATTGTTGAAAAATGCCTTTGGGGTTTAAATGAAAACAATAGTTTGAAAGTAGGTACACGAAGTTGCTTTCATTAGTGCTTAATAACTGCAGTCCATGTTGGACCATGGCCATCTGCCTTTTGACAGGTTCCGAAATATGAGAGGCTATCGTTTTACGGGGTGGAATTGTCAGCCCTACAATTAATAGTCGTATTGAAAATGGACCTACGGAACCACCGGGACTCAAATTCGAAACCTATGGCATCGAGCTCCAGACTGTTAGTCGCTCGTCCCTTAGGTACCTTGGTGCTTAATAATAAGTATCAAATAAATTAATAACTTTATACCATTCAGCCTATAACAGACAGCTGAATGACATAAATTAATCACACAATCAGATTCTACAAGAAAAATCTGTTTTAGTTATATCTCATTTCTATTTTATTATTTATGCTTTTCTGCACATAAATAAATTCTTAAACCTTTAAAAAATATATTATAAAATAGCTATTCTATTCAGCTTATTCAGCACTCATATGCAAAACACATATCATGGACACACATATGGAAACCACATATCATTTTTATCTCTCCATTTCATGCTACTTGATTTCGCAAATCCGACAAATTACTTACTTCGTCTTGATATTGTCAAAAAAAGCAAATCGGAGCACCCCTTAAACAAACGAACGGAACGAAAGACAAACACTAAAAAATTAATAACCTGTCTCGCAACGACATAATCAAAACTTACAACTTGAAATCTAGGTGCGGCCCCATGAATATGTATCTGACGTAGCCAACTGTGAAAATATGCAGCATTTCAACAAGTAAATTCATGTCATTAAATACACCGCACAGAGCGCCAGTAGCATATAAATCGCGCGCACCTTAGTATCAGTGCAGGCTTTCGTGTATGTTCTGCTAATACGATGGGATTAATTGAAAAAGTGTTATTTATAAATAAATACCATCAAACACACCTATGTCGTCACATGGTCGTTAGCGTAACCTAATAACAGGTGATTAGGTAGGTACCCTATAGCTTGTTATCAGTTACCTAATTTAATAGGGATGGGTGTGGTAGTGAAAATATAACGAAATAATCAGGAGGTAACTAGATATAATAAAGAGTTTTCGGATAAATTATGAATGGTTTTTGTTTATAATTTCTTTTATGGTAAAATCTCAAATGATGTTATAAATCTCAGTAAAGTAAAAATGTGTTATACAATCCATTTTGTAATCTCAGATAGCATCATAACTTATTTTATGCCATTTGTATGCATAAAATATGGATTGTAATCTTTAAATTGGTTACTTATACCAAACACTAATATGATGACATAGGCCATTAGGCTGTTGGATGGATTGCTGTTGGATACAGATATGTAAAGGATTCAGCAATATCCATATGTTAACTACTAGGCCATTGCACTGCAGTATAGCATCATAATATGTAAGAGCTAATATATCTTATGAAATTTGAATGCTCCCTTTTAAACTTATATGATAATAATACTGATATGTAACAAGTCTATTCTTACATGTTAACAATATTCATATCTAACACTTATATATTAGCAATATCCTTATCTTGGTTTCTAAGCCATTAAACTGTAATGTGGCAGATACGTAAAATATTCAGCAACATATACGTGTACCACAAAAAGACTGCTACACTTAGAGGTGCTGAATACAAGAGACTACAAATTCTCAATTTCTTCTTGAACAATTGATAATTCCTTCAATGGAATTTCCGACCTACCTATATAAAATTTCCAACCCGTAAAGATGCAGGGAATAGAATTTTCATCAGGGAATTTCCTTTTTACATATTAAATTTAAGTATAATTTAATCAAGATTATTTTCAAAAGGAAAATTAAATTTAAATCGTTTTAATCTAAAAATATATAAATTTTATCATATTATTACCACCGGCAGTGCCATGGATGTTTGGATGGTTCGGAATCCACTTTAAACCATTGATCGTCTAATAACGAACGTCTCAGAACGACAAACCAAGAGGTTGGGCATAGGGCTAACAAATCTACACCGTAAAAAGAAAAAAATTTCATGTTTCGAAATCTGCCAGTAGGAGAAGGTTTTGGCCCACCATGGGCTGTTGAGCCAAATATGGTGATGGTGATGATGATGATGATTAATGGTTGTATTTGAAAATTTTAATCTTTGAAAAACTGATTCAAGATAGAAAATCAAATAAAATGTGTATAATCAAACTTTTCTTATTTTTATTCTTTATTATTTACACTTTCATTGTTGTGATGAAGTCATTTTTAAAAACTGATACTTCGTTAGATATCATAGCAATAAATAGTATGGCCATCGATTCCCTCACATATCGGTTATTTCCATTTTCTTTACTTCTAATATTTTTCAAAGGACAGACAGATTTTTATTTTATTTTATTTTATTTTATTTATTTTATTTTATTTATTTGAAAATGTTTGCTCAACTTTCAAAAGGCATTGAATTCTAAAACATTTTTAGCTTTTTAGTATAAATATTGTTATTATTGATGTCAGTTTGCCACTGTTGCAATTGGCTTCCCTCATACTAAATAAATGTAAAAATTCAGTCTTTTATGATTCAAGGATAAAAAACTTAAACTTTTATTAGTTTTATAAGTTTCGATTACAACAGATATAAGTTTTAATTAATCATAACGCATTGTTATTAGTCAGCATTTTAATTTAATACAGCAGGCCAGGACCATTAATTTACAGTTACTCCTTTCAAAATTGGACACGTATGAACATGTTAAATTTTATATCATAATATTCCCTCATTCAGTATGATGAAATTGATGGAAGATGCGAACCATCAAATACCTCTGTCATACCACCACCCCTTGGCAACATTACTCACATGATAATAGTCTCTTGCGAAGTTGTAGATAATTTAGCAGGTTTACTTGTGAAGGGCAAAAGTACACAGAATCTTTAAAAAATAAATAAATAAAACTTCAAATCATTTATTTAACATAAATAAAAACATTTATCCACTGGGATTTTTGGGTGGGTTTTTTTCCCCCCTTCTCCGAACATTATAAATTTATAATTCAACATCTTCTGTCGAGAAGGTACTTACTGTCTTCTGGGAGGGACTCAAGACAGTTCAACTGCCAATGCGAAGCCCTCACACGTGCATAAGAGTGTATACACCGAGTCACATGTATATACACCGAGTTTCCTCGTTTCTGAAAGCGGTGGTACACCTCTCTAGAGGACTCGAACCTTCTCCTTTTTGTATATAAACTTGTGTCAAGGTTCATTCTGCGGCCTAGTGGACAATTGGCTAGTGCTCTGCCCTTGGGTACCATAGGCTTCAGGTTCTTATACTGACGGTGTTATGGATGTTAGTGGTTCGGAATCCACGTTAAACTGTAGGTCCCGGTCTAATTAGGCCAAAGTGTGCACAAAATGACAGTAGAACGATAAATGAAGAATCTTTCTTTCACAGGTTTAGATTTACTATTTTTTATATTCAGGTTTAAAATACACTCAAGAGCCAGAACATTATGACCACCTGTCAATAACGAGTTGGCCATATGTATATATATATATATTAGCTATATATATATATATATCTCCAGCAGCAGTTAAATACCACTTCCACCTGATCACGTGCCTTCCACATCATCCAGGCGAGTTCATTGCAAAATGTAGGGGTTGCCATAATGTTTTGGCTCTCGAGTGTATATGTTAGTAATTTTTACTGTGACTTAAAAGAAAATGCGAATTTAAAAATAATTTATACTTCTGTTATTATTATTTTATATGTTTATAATTTGATCAATTATTAAGTTCCCAGCATACTGAAAACAGTTATTCTGCCTCTTAAAACATCGATAACATATTCAATATTCCAATGGAATAGGGGGAAAAAATGAATGGGAATTAGCGAATAGGCGTTAGCAAGTGAATATTTGATATAATTTATTTTTCTTTGCTAACCGCAAGGATATACAAGGATATAATTATCAACACGTAGCCTTAATGACATCCATTTGAATATGGAAATATGAAATTAAATTTATATATACTCAAGGTGAAAATAGTGTAACCTTGGTTCACAATTTGATGAAAATGAGGCAATAATATTTTATAGAAAAAATTTCCTTTTTCTCCCCAAGATTCTAACCAATATTTTTTTTTTTAATTTTATTTTGTTTTATTTACAATTTAAATATATTTTTCAATTTTTTTTTTTTTTAAATAATTTACTTCTTTTTTCATAAAGTTAGTTTTAAGTGGTACGAATCGATTATCATTTAATTGACATAAATATGAAAAACTACTTAATTTTAGTAACTAAATACTGACCTTAATCGATAAAACGTATTCAGTTTTTAAATGTATTATTATTTTACTTAATTTAATTTTTTAAGAACTACTTAGTTTGAAAAAAATAAATTTTTAAAATCTTAAATGATTGAATATTAACCAAAAATAATTGTGCAATTTAAAATAAATAATTTGTAACTGATATGTGGGACAATACCTTTAAATTTAAATAATACGTGAAATTCTATTATTGGGATTTCTAAAAAATTAGATCGTATTAAAATTAAACTTAAACTCTTTCTAATGCGATTATGATATTTAACATATTCGAATCATATACTTACAGTTTTATAGTTTGTTTCTTTTCTGAAACTGCAATTACAAATTCAAAAACTGATCTTTGAGTACATTCGTGGATACTATTTCAATAGATCATTAAACATTATTTTAAAATATTTTTTTTATGTACATTTAGATTGTATTAAAAATTGAATGCAAATAATACCAAACCGAGATTTGATTTATAGCTTGTGAATAAAGATGAATCAAATTTTTTGAATTTAAGTATGAAAAGGGAAATATTCTAAAAGAATCAAGAATACTTTTTATAACCTAGGGGCTTCCACCATCTACTCTCTTCGATTGTCATCCTCTGTTGCCATCATTTTTGTCTAATCAAGTTTTTCACAGAATGATGTTAATGTTAATGATGATAATAAAATTTCAGTGAATGATAGTAATATAAGTTGCTTCATTTTAGAAACCATTCCATCTTTAGAGAGGTATTAAAAATTTTCACATTTTTTTCTTTTTTAATTTAAGTTGTTGCTGATTGGAAATACCATTGAAATTGTCAATATCAGGCAACCAATTAGCTCTAAATTGATCCGTGCACATAATTTGTTTTAATGTAAATTGTTAAAATAGAGACCATAATTGTTGTAGTTTTCCCTCATATTCCTTAAATGGTATGCCTTGTTTTGATGTCTTGGGATAAAAACAAAAGCTTTCAACTTTGAAATTATTTTGCGGACATGTCTTTTAAAAAGGACGGGAGGGGGGGGAAGGAGTATTGAAAAACTCTCGACAGCAGAGAATATTTTAAGGGAGATATATTCAACATCAAATCCCAAAGAATCCGATGGCTTGGACAAGTTCAATGCAGAGATGAGGGAAACATCATTAAAAGGATTATGTTATGTAAATTGTTCAACAATAGGAAGAGAGGAAGACCAAGGGAAAGGTGGACTAATATTGTCGAAGAGGATCTTAGACAACTGAAAATTATTAACTTGAAGGGATTGGCATAGGTGCGAGACAGATGAAGAGCTGTTGTGTTGGAGGCTCAAACCTGAACAAGGCTGTAATGCCAGTAAAGAAGAAGATATATTCAACAAAACTGTGTAAAATTGTGAATTTCATTTAAAATTCCATCTTCCAAAAAGCGAAATGATTGCAAGAGATTGATAATAATCTTATACCCCGTTCGCATAAGATTCACTACAAACTATAGTATATTAAAGAGGGCATTCAAAGGTAAAGGACTGTGAGATTCAAACCACAACATATATCATAAAAAGTTTACCACTGCAATGATTCTACCTATGCTGTTACTAGCAAGAGAGAAAGACCAAAGGAAAGGTGGACTAATAGTGTCGAAGAGGATCTTAGACAACTGAAAATTATTAACTTGAAGGGATTGGCATTGGTGAGAGACAGATATAGAGCTGTTGTGTTGGAGGCTCAAACCTGAACAAGGCTGTAATGCCAGTAACGAAGAAGATATATTCAACAAAACTGTGTAAAATTGTGAATTTCATTTAAAATTCCATCTTCCAAACAGCGAAACGATTACAGATTGATAATAAACTTACCACTGTACCCAAAAAGTAAGACCAATTACTTTTTTTTTTTCAAAAACTCTTTATTTATTAGGAATGCTCACCGAATGCCTTCTGCAACATTCTATACGTTTTCGCAAACAAAATTGAATGCAAGTTCTATGCTCAATTAATTCGGACATTTCAAAAATCGCCGGAATCAGTTTCAGCGTCTCACAAAGCCAAGCGTCACTCAAACACTAATGAATATTTTGACGTGAAATTTCACGCAGATGTCAAGGACAGTGCCAGCAACCTAAAAAAGAAAATTGAAATTCCATAAGTTCCGGAAATTTTACATTGAGAATTGGTTTTTACTTTTTGGACACATAGTATATCACATCCGCATAAAACTACAACCTAAATTAAAGAGGACATTCAAAGGTACAGGACTGTGAGATTCAAACCACAACATATATCATAAAAAAATTTACCGCTGCAATGATTCTACCTACCCTGTGATCTTCATTTCTTTCATTTTTCCATTTTTCACAGAAATCCATTATTTCGGTTGTCCCATTGGAACATCAGCCCCTGCGAACAAGGGCTGCAAAGGTGTTAAAGCGGGGGACAGAGGGGGACTCAAAGAGCATCTGGAATATTGCGTATGAAAAGGATCGGGGCCCATCAAAAGAGGCCCCCTGTCGGTGGCTCGCTGTCAATAAGCGGGGTCCCCTTTTTATTCTTTGGGGTGCAGTATTTTTTCTTCCTTTCGCTAAGCTGCATGTAAAAGAAGGTATTACAGAAGGGGAGAAAATACAAAAAGTCATCATTTGTTGCGGCTTCTGAGGTGTGAATGCCGAGCTGCCATATTTGGCCGCTTATGAATATGTTGGTTCTTTTTTAGTTTTAGGTGCATTCAAAAATCTGCAATTGAAAATATATTTGCACCGTCTTTTTACCAATACATTTTATTGAATCTTTAGATGATTATTTTAATGTGTTGTATATTTACAATTAAATAATATTAATATTTAAAAAAATGGATGTAATTGAGTTTCTTTTAGAAGATATTTTAAATTTATAATAATTTCGATGATTATTAATCAATATTTGTTGAGATTGGGGATAATTTATAATTAATTAGTAAAAATGTATTCCAAAAAGTTAACGAAAAATATGTAATTGTGTATAGCAGATTGTTTAAATGTATTTCTTGTTGTTACAGTTGATTAGTGTTCCACTGATATATGCCACGAATATCCCATTGACGGGTGATAATTGAGGATACTGCCCTTAGAGATAATTTTTAGAAGGTAACTGCCTGCATTTGCATGTCATATGGTAGAAAACACTATCAGGTAACCTAACTGTTGATGTTAGGTGTTTTGCATATGCTTTCACAATTGCCATCGAGTCTCTTTTTTCAATGAACACCGCCAGCGCATTGGAGTCCTCTTACATGCTAAATGATCATGTTAATACTGGATCATGATTCAGGAATTAGATTTAATTTCATCTATCACTTTTATAAATTTTATAAAATCAGTGGAGTTACAAAAAATCGAGCAGATAAGCAGAAATTTTTTTTATTATAAACTGGCAGGTAAAATTTATATTTTTATATGCATTATGGTTAAATCAGAAGATGAATTTTTGTAAAATCATTTGGATCTGCCTTTACAGTATGGACGTGGAAAATTGGTAAGTTGATTTAAAAATTGATATTAATCTTAAAATTCTGGAAAATCAAGATTGATTTAAAAATTTCGATGATATTAACAATTTGTTTATTAATACTTTTTATTTGTTTATTAATGTTTTTATTTCTTTATTATTATTTGTTAGTAAGATTAAAAATATCAAAAGTTATACCTACTTTGTACAAATATTGATATTTACCTATATCTATTTGTAAAAGATGTATATGCAATAAAAGAAATATACTTATTTGTAAAAGATACTTACACAAATGAAATTACTAAAAAAGGCTTCATTAAATCAATTTTTTATATCCATATTTAATTCAAGAAAGTAATTGTCCTTTACTCATTCAAATTCCATTAAATGAAATTTGTCCATGAACTAAAAAAAATCGCAACCGGTATCTCGCCAGAGGACTACAATTTGGGTAAGGGACAACTTGTTTTTTCAGCTTTTTTTTATCTCCTTGCTTAGTAAAATTCAATTAAAAATTTTCAATAGAGAATATCGAGTAATAAAAGTATGTCATTCAATGCGTAGTAAGATATTTGATCGGCGTGAACAAACTTTATAAAGATAAAAAATCCGACAAAAAGAATGTATTATATCAGCATTTCCGTTTCATTATTATTTTTATCAATTTTTTTTTTTTTTCTTGGTTTCATTATTCCTGTGATAAACTTTTGTTTCATTATTTATGTGATAAAATTTTGTTTCATTATTGCTTAACTATTGATAAATTTCTTTTATGTTTAAAATCTAATTCTTCAAGTAAATATTTTATGTCATCATTTTCATTTCATTATTCATATTCATAATAAGTATTTTTCGTTTCATTATTCCTGTTATCGTTGGGGGTATTTGGATTTTTTTTCTCCCTCTTCGTTGTATTATTCCGTTAAAATCTTCACTAATAAATCTGATTCGACAGAATAAATCTATTACGTTATTATTTCCATTCCATTATTTTGCTATCATATGTTATTATTCTGTTTGTTTGTTTCGTTATTCTTGTTATTATCGATGGGTTTTTTTTCCCCTTCAAATCATTATTATTGTTATAAGTTAATCTTTAAAAGCTACAAACTCAGTTTCAGTATCCCTATTAAGATTTATCTTTTCTGTTTATTTCTTATAGAAAAATTTAAAAATTATTTCAATCCTAAAAAATGTGTTTAAGTTTATTTTGTTGATCTCCGTCTTTAAAAAAAAAATATATGCCAAATGTTTATGCTTTGTCTAATAAATGCCAAATTCGTTTACAAAAATTAGTATTTTGCCTGAAATGATATTTTTATAAATAAAATGTTCTAAACTATTACTATTTCCGGTTCATAATCTACAGTGACATTAGCAGTAAACATTAGCATTCAGCAGTGACATTAGCAGTAAATTATAAATATTATGTCCTGTACGTTGGTTTATTTACCTGAACTAGCAGTAACTATTGTAACATAAATAACAAACTCTCTTGCGTCAAGCATCAAGCTGGCAAAAATATCATGACCTCCTTTATTCTATTTATCCATCCACACACAAAAAAAAGGATGCTAGCGTCCCCAGGAAAGGCTTTGTTGATGGTAATTACCATAATCTTTTGGTTCCGCAGAAAAAAAAACTACTACTCTACGAGTACTCATGTATATGAAATTGGCGTCTTCTTGGCGTAATTGCGTGACGCCCTAAGCACAAAGCGTCAAGAGGGGAATACAGGGAACCCACTACAAATAGCTGCGACAGGCCACAATTCGTGTATTTGACCCTGCGGATGGCTACTTTCACGCGTCACACAAAAGAACCCCAGGGGGGAGGGGGAGAGCCCACCCCCTTTTATTTCTGCGTACGCAATATCATTTATCAAGAAGGGCACGCATTTTTATCAAAAAATAGGTGAGAACTTCGTGTTTATGCTTGTTGGGAAACGTGTTCGTTGGAGTGTAAGGAGTTGTGACGGTTTTTTTATTGTCGCAGTTCCGAGCTCCTCATGGTGGTGAGATGATGAATTGCGAGTCCACCTTCCCTTCTCTTTCTATCCCCCCTCTTTGAATAATCGCACTGAAGATTTGGTGAAATCCGTGGTGGATTATAAAGTTCTTTTGTGGCACTGTGTAGATTTGTTTCTTTGGGGATTTTGTAATTTGAGTTACTTATGAAAAGTCAAAAGATTAGTTTTCAATCTGAGAAATAACAAAATGAAACTTACTCTTTCCATTGTACGTTAATATAACCATTGGTAACCAATGATAACTATTGATATAACCAATTGAAAATAACCATTGATATGTTTTTTTCTAATTTTAATAGTAATAACAACAGGTTTTTCTCATTGTGGCAAATCATGAAGTTCACTCTTGTTTGTCAATCTTCTTGCAGCACACTGAGTGACATTAAATCATTAATTATCTTTAAATAAATTTAAATAAATAGTAATAAGCAAAATACCTCTCACCTAAATTGCAGCTTTGTGACTTTTTAGTTTCCTGCTAGTTCAGCAGAAAACATTTTCTACACGTTTTACATTGAAGTTCATTGAATGCTATTTATGCTTATTATTATTTTCATGTGCATAAATCACATATAAAAGATTTAAACAGTGTTTAATAAAGTAAAACAGCATATGTTTTTATTAACGAGAGCATTATATTGATATAAAAAATTCCCCTGTTGTTTATAAATACTCAGTTTATACGCACAATATGATGGCATCCAAAAGACATAAATCAGCTTGCTATAACTATTCTGTTTAACCAGTATAATGTTTACCGATACATCATTGCGTAACATTATTAGTATAAAAGTCTATTTTCTAAGATCAGTATGATCTCAATCGTATAAGACATGATTATTAAACATTATTCAGCTATATGTCACATCTATATAAGAAATTTATGATCATAAAATTAGAAACTCAACCAACTACGTATTATAATTTAACATTGTTGAAATATCACCCCATTAAATGTTTCATGCTATTTTCTGCGATTGAATACAATTTTATTGAGTTTAATGTTAAAAATTACACATATACATGTGAACGCCTACATAACAATATAAAGATAATCAAAAGAGTCTCAATATTATATACCAGAGGTGTCCAAGCTTTTGCGTTTCTAGATATATTCGAAGAAAAAAATAGTTGCCTTGCTCTACATAAAAAATATACTAATTCTAATTATGATTTTTAAACAAATTTAACAAATAATTTACAATCTATGACAAACACAAAAGTAATCTTTAGCATTGATATCTTTTTTCTTTTATTATCTTTTTCTTCGAATTTTTTTAAAAATATCATTCAACAAATTAAGAAACTTCAATCACTGAAATAATTTTGAAAACTGGAAATGAAGATTGAAGACACAGAAGATTGAATTGGTATTTTAATAAAATTAAAACTTCATTTTTATATGCATTTATGTCATTTTTATTTTAAAAATAAATAAAATGAATACATAAAATTTAAGTTTTGCAAAGATCTTTATGATTTCAGTGTGACTGTCAGTTATACATCAGTCATATACGCTACACAACTATACTATAAGTTATTAATATGAAATGGTAAGGTTAATTATATAGTAAATTATTATTATTATTATTTTATCATATTTATAACAAACTCTTACCTGAATCATATTAGTTGCGCTACAAATTGCCAAATTGTAGCGCTAATAGCCAAATTTCTTATAATAATAATAATAATAATGTATTATTAATGTTTATTGTAACAGTAATAACAAGATTATTATAGTAATAATACCTAAAATGTCAATCCCTATGGAAAATTTTTATTTGGTTCAACAATTCCTTTAAATTTCCCATAAAAGTATTATGATTCATTTTTTTAGAGTATATCACATATTTTTAATATGCATTGTATTGTTAGTTATTATCTTGAAATCTAATAAGAATCAACAAAATAAATTCTATATCATATTCTTTTAATTTATTTAAAAGTTTTTGTATTCTAATTCATAAATACAGTTACAATTATTTCATTAATAATATCTGCATTTTTATATATGAATCCTTAATATTCAATAAAATAAATAGTCTATTAAACAATTCTTAAGTTCGTAAAATAAAACTTTAATCGAAAAAAATTTTTAAATTGCTAATTTTTAAAAAGATTATAAAATATTTAATATGCAATAAAATATTAATATAATAAGTTTAATATAATATTTAATGTTGCGAATAAAATATTTTAACAATTTATAAAACACTTATTACATTTTTCAAGAAATGTTTTTAAAAAAACGCTAACGCAGCAAAAATTAAATAATTAAATATATTTCTATCTAAAATAAAATTAAAATTTTATTTTAAAACACTATTTGTTGTAAGAAAAATATACAACCCCAATACAAAGATATAATATTATAACCTATAAATAAATTTTTGAAATGCTATGTAGAATAAAATAAATAAAGTTATCCATATTTAGCAACTCTGGTAAAAGCAGATTAGGAACGGACAGGTTTTTAAGAGATTAAAATACGAAAATAAATATTTCAAGAATATGACATTTAAATCAAACAAAAAGTAAATTATTACAAAAAAATTATCCTTTCGTGTTCACCATTATCAAATGTAAAGAAACCAGAAATCAATGTAAATTATCTGAATCTTTAACATTCAAAAACACATCTGAAATAATATTACCGTGTTCATCATAATCAAGTAATACTCGTATATTGCATAAATGTGATTATGTATTTTCAGCATGCAATTTATTACATAAAATTTTATTTCGCTAGTATATATATATGTATATATATCATTATAACTTATTAAATCAAACAATTAAATTAAAATATAAATTAATAATCAGTTATTCTAAATTAATCAATTCAGTATCGGTAATTATTAATTCAATTTCAAAAACATTCTTATTAAAGAACTGAAGCAGCATCATTGATAATAAAAACAAAAACATTTTTTAAAAATAAATAAGTAATGCATTGGAACAAATATTATAAAATAAATTTAAAATTCGTTTACATTTGTAATAATTAGAAATATTAGAATAATATTCGAAATGTTTAAATTATTATTATTGAAAGAAATTAAGTATCAACAATTTTGAATTTCTTTTTTACATTTTAAAGTTGAATCATAAATTGGAGATTTTACTCTTATTTTAGCTTCAGAAATAAATAAATTAAACATAATTAAAATATAACAGACACCATAAGTAATTCAATACATAATGCTTGACAACTTGTTTTAAATAAAATTAATCACAATATGTGCAATTGATGTAATCAAATGCATCAAAATTATTAAAATAAAATAGTATAAAAGAAAAAGAAAATTTTATTACTTTTATAATAACAACATTTTTGCTATTAGTATAGAAGAATTAAAATGGTCATTAACGGGAAAATGTATAACAATATTCAACATTCTAGCTTATTTTTTGCGGTGATTTATCAATGCTATCATCATAAGTATACATTTTTTACATTTGAAGATTTAGTAAAAGTGTCTGTTGTCAACGACAGATGGCGCTGGCTTCCCTTTTGTGTGTCACCGGTAAAAAATGCTATCGGCGCCGAAGTGGCTGATTTTCAGTCACGCTTGATACAGCGCTATCTGTTCATCTGATCGCTAGCGAATCAAGACGACAAATCCGATTTAGGCTGTCTTTTAAATCTAAAAAAATTCTGTTTCGGAGACTTGAGAGGAGGATTGGGTGAAATAAAATTTAGGGATTAAGCAGATTGTCTCAAACAATCAAACGGATGGGTGATAAGGAAAAGGCAGAAAAATTATTAATTCAAGTACTTTTGTATTTTTTTCTGTGACGTTAATAAAATCGGGTACATTCACTAAATACAGACTGGACATTTGAGACATATATCTAACGCTGTTTGATAAAATTATTAAATGATTATCGTGTTTCTAACGATGTATTATTCTAGGTAAATTGACCTGTTGTAATATGGTATGGTATGGTAATTATGGTATAATCTTCTCACATCTCATTAAATCGTTAAATGAGATGTGAGAAGATTTTCTGGTGAACACAAATTTTAATGAAAATTTTAATGAAAAAAATAACACATCCTAGATCTTGATATATGGTAATCATGACAAATCGTTAGATGAGATGTGAGAAGATTTTCTCGTGAGCACAAATTTTAACGAAAATTTGAATTAAACCAAATTTTAAAGAAAATTTTAATTAACACAACTTTAATAAATAAATAACATATCGTTAATCCATTTGATATCCATTTGATCTATGGTATTTAGGAAAATCATTAGATGAGGTGTGTGAAGATTTTCTGGTGAACATAAATTTTAACGAAAATTAACACAAAAAAACAATACACATTAAATTTTAATTTGCACAAATTTTAACGAAAAAAAATAACATACCTTAGGTCAATTGATCTATGGTAATTATGACAAACCATTAGATGAAGATTTTCTCGTGAATACAAATTTTAACGAAAATTTGAATGAACTCAAATTTTAATGGACTCAAATTTTAACGAAAAAAATAACATATCTTAAGTCAATTGACCTTTGGTAATTATGACAAACCGTTAGAAGAGATGTGAGAAGATTTTCTGGTGAACGCAAAGTTTTAAAGAACATTTTAGTTAACACAAATTTTAACGAAAAAAATAACATATCTTAAGTCAATTGAACTTTGGTAATTATGACAAACCGTTAGAAGAGATGTGAGAAGATTTTCTGGTGAACGCAAAGTTTTAAAGAACATTTTAGTTAACACAAATTTTAACGAAAAAAATAACATATCTTAAGTCAATTGAACTTTGGTAATTATGACAAACCGTTAGATGAGATGTGAGAAGATTTTCTAGTTTCAAATTGTAACGAAAATTTGAATTAACAACAAATTTTAACGAAAAAAATAACATATCCTAGCTCAATTGACCTATGACAATTATGACAAATAGTTAAATGAGATTTGAGAAGATTTTCTGGGGAACACAAATTTTAACGAAAATTTTTACCTTTTCTAATTCACAAACATTCATTCTGATATAAAAATCGTTAATACCTAAGGGTCTTTTTCATTCTTTAATAATTAAAAATTTTACAAAAACTTTAAAGCAGTTTCTTTTAAAAATTGTAAAAAAAGAAGAAAAGAATAATTAATCTTCCACCAAACGAAAGAGAAAGTCTCATTCAATTTCAACTTTTCAAATCCAAACTTATGTGTCACATACCAATATAAATCGTATAACATATTAATTAAAATATTATTATAAGCTAATATCGAATAATAGATATAAATTTTTTTAATAACCCTTTTGGTCAGTTAGAAATTATTTGTAATAAAAATGTTTATCATATTAGAAATAATAAATATTGTACGAAAACTAAATATCAATACTTTATTAATATTGATATTTAATAATCAAATATTTTACCATAGTTAAATATTTTATCACATTAAAAATCTATTCGAAATTAAAATTAATATAAAACTTATAAACCCAAAAATAAATATTTTTATACGTGCATCTATATTTTAATTTCAATTTCTTCTTAGTAAGAACGACATTGCAGTATCTTTGTAATCGTCATAGACTTTTCAAATGATAACGGTCTCAACCCTTGAGACCCTCATTTTCATTTATTTATTTTCAGGATTTTGAAATTTACTTCGCTTAATAAATCTATCATTAAATATTTCCTAGGAATAAAAAATTTCTAAATAATATAAATATATAATTATAAATATATAATTTTCTAATAAAAAATTAAAAATTCTTTTAAATAAAAATTTTTCAACTATTAATGGTCTCAATCCTTGAGATCCTCATTTTTATTTATTTATTTTATTATCTTTGAAATTTACTTCTCTGAAATAAATCTAAATTTCTCTCTCCCCATAAAATATTTGCCGGGAATAAAAAAAAAAAAAAAAAAAGTAATTTTTTAATTTTTATTTTTTTTATTTTTTTACTGTTTCTAAACTACTTGGCGAACAGTGGTCGGTATCTTTGATGTTTCACAGTTAAATAAACAGATCTTCCTTATTTTTTTTGTTTTGATTTAATCTTTTCCGCTTACCGTATAAATTCCCGTTTCCTTTAAACGTAAATAAAGAAAACTACGCCACCAGTTGTTCAGTTTTTCTGGCAATTTATTTGAAGGGCAAATTCTTTTCGAAAGCCGTTGTTTATGCTCCATGAAAAATGCAAAGAAAAGCCGATAATTTGATTTTTTAAAAAAATTTTTAATGAATGCAATTTAAAATATCTTCGCTGAATTTCATAAGAGAAAGTCTTAACGTCAAAATAATAATGATAATAGGTTGTAATATTTAATTATAATAATAACTAATTCAATTATTATATTCGAAAAAATATTTTTTTAAATACGAAACAAATAGCAAATGTATCCACCTACAGTATAACCTCGATAAGTCGAAAACCTCCACAACTCGAAAAAATTTGTTATTCCCTTCCCTTCAAGCCCCAAAACCTCCATTACTCGCAATTTCAACCCTCTATAAGTCGAAATAATTAATCAATCCCCACAAGCCATTTTGGTATATATTTTCCCTCCGTAACTCGAAAAAAAAAATTGGACCTCTGTATCTCGAACATTAGCGATGTTTGATTTTACAACCTTTACAACTCGATACCTTTAAGGTTGTTTCGGAATTATTTTGATTTTTTATTGTAGTACATAACATAATTTTTAAGTGACAAATAAACATGTTTATTACCTCTGTAACCTGAATTTTTATTTATTTTTAACTCTCTAACTCAAAATAAGTTAGAAAGAATCGAAATCTAAGAATCTAAAAGAATCTAATATCGACTAATAAAGTCGAATATTTCCTTACAAAATCCGAGTAAGTCGAAAACTTTATAACTCGAATTATTTGGTGTCTCCCTTGAAGTTCGACTTACAGAGTTATAATGGAAATGATTTAATTAAAAGCACTTTAAATGACAAAAGTATTGTCGTTTATATTAAAGTATTATTAAGCGGTAACCATGTCAACATTTTGTTCCCATTTTCATTCAAAAACTGAATATTCTTTTAAATACCATACGAAATAGTCAAATCTTTTTAGGGAATGTAAGTTGAAAAGATCAAAATGAGTTTTGACTTAATGAATTACTTTGAAAGATAGTAACGAATTATAAACGTTGTTGTTGTTTCTTATCCCACTTGGCTGGCCAAGCCCACGAGCCCATGCGTGCTCATGATTGAAGGGGAAGGAAGCAGCTTCTGTTGTGATGGAGCACCCGTAGGTAGAAGCCTGACTTTTGCTCCGTGACGCTCTTACAGTCATAGGAGACTGGGACCTACAGCTTAAAGTGGATTCCGAACCACTACAAACATCCATGGCACCGCCGGGATTCGAACTCGAAACCTGTGGCACCGAGTGACAGACACTCGGCCATTCAGGTCCCAAATTTGCCAACGGCATGCGGTGTTCCCAGGTGGTCACAAACCCAAGTACTGACCGCGCTTAATGATGCTTAACTTCGGTGATCTAACGAGAACCGGTATATTCAGCATGGTACGACCGTTGGCATTATAAACATGCTTTAGAAATATTAAAATACATGCTTTAAAAATTTGGTCTATAATCGAATTTTAAAGATGTACTGACAAGTTAATTTTGTCAGAGATTTACTGACATACTAATTGTTTGGTGCCCTTATTCTTCGCTTACTTCCTTTTGTGGTTTTAATCATGGTAAGTATACAGAATACTGAAATATTTTCCCGTTGAGTAATGTTAAAAAATAGCTATTAAATATGTTAGTCCATGTTCAAAACCTGTATAATACGTTTTGCGGTTGTGATTTCTAAAGTATATTACAATTTTTTAATAAAACTACGTCCTTTTGTTGATAGCTTGATTATGTATTGTATCGAAATTTGTTTAAAAATTTCTATAAACTTAATGCATCAAAATTCAGCTATTTAAATTCCATCAATTATTCAATATTAAATTCTTTTTCATTGACACAACAGCCCCATGGTGGCCTACTAGCAGATTTCGAAACATGAAATGTTTTCTTTTCACAGAGTAGGGTTGTCAGCCCTACTACCAACAGTCATTAAATCGGGACCAACTGTTTAAAGTGAATTTCGAACCACTACAAGCATCTATGGCGCCTGCCAGGATAGGAACCCGAAATCTGTGGCACCAAGTGTCAGACACCTAGTAACTCGGCCATCAAGTCCCTTATATTAAATTAGTATTGGAAATTTAAATCGGTAACCTAAAACATTACAATTTCTTAGATGATTAAAAAGTTTTTGAATCATTGTATCTTTCAAAATATAGAATGAAATATAAACTTAGAATAGCATAAAACAAAAAGTAAAGAAATAATAATAATAAATAAATATGTTTGTTGTTTGTTGTTTCTTATCCCACTTGGCTGGCCAAGCCCACGAGCTCATACGGCTCATGATTGAAGTGGAAGGAAGCAGCTTCTGTTGTGATGGAGAACCCGTAGGTAGAAGCCTGACTTTTGCTCCGTGACGCTCTTACAGTCATAAGACCGGGACCTACGGCTTAAAGTGGATTACGAACCACTACAAACATCCATGGCACCGCCGGGATTCGAACCCGAAACCTGTGGCACCGAGCGCCAGAGCACTAGACACTCGGCCATTCAGGTCCCTAATTTGCCAACGGCACGCAGTGTTCCCAGGTGGTCACCCACCCAAGTACTGACCGCGCCCAATGATGCTTGACTTCGGTGATCTAACGAGGACCATAAATAAATATTAAATCCTAATAAAATAACTTTAAAACAATTACGTAATGGACAGTTTAACAATAAATAATGGATAGTTTAAAATCATAACTTTGATTTTAATGTCAATAAAAAAAATAATAAATTTAATTCCAAACTTAACGTAAATTTTAAATTGTGTCGTAAGAATTTTATAATACCTTTTAAAATTTTCGCAAGCATGTCCACTTACAAAATAGCAAAAAAAAAAAAAAAATTTTAATAGTTTCTAACAAATAAATAGTTAACTAATTTCAAAAAATAAATTAGTATTAAATAAGTCATTGCTTGATAAATTAATAATTATTTATCAAATAATAAACCACAAATTTTAAGTAATGCTTAAGAAAAATAATCCATTGTCTAAAACATTTTTCATTGTTAAATAATGGATAAAAATGTATACATAATACTTTTCTTAAGTATAAAACCATAAAAAAACAATGAAAAAAATTCAACCGTGAGATTGTAAAAGAAAAAAAACAGTACTGAGAACAATACTTATGAAAACAATTCTTTATTTTCTCATTTTACGCCATTGTGATTAAGGAAATAAAAAGTAATTCGTTTATACTAAATCTATGATATTCACTCTAGTAACACTTATATATTCAATTGTAATAGATCTTTTAAGAATACTTTTTTTATTTTTAAATTCTATTTGGAAAATTTTGTTTGTGAATGAATGTTTCAAGAATGTTAATTTAGAATTTTTTTAAAAAAGATTTATAAATATTTTTTGAATGATAATATTTATCAATTATATTTATATGTTATTATAAGAAAATAATAGCATTTAGTAACAGAACTTATTGTTTATCGTATTAAGAAATGTAATTATTTTCAGGTAGGTCAATTTCTATTTATCAATTCTATTTATATGTTATTATAAGAAAGTAATAGCATTTAGTAAAAGAACTTATTGTTTATCGTATTAAGAAATGTAATTATTTTCAGGTAGGTCAATTTCTATTTCTTTTTCATTTTACTTTTTTATTAAGATAAACAATTTATTATGCTTTCTGAGTATATATATATATAAAAAATAAATAATTAAATCAAATACATCAAAAGCGTGTAGTACCATGCCGAATAGCTGCAAATAGGACGGGAAAGGACTTATAATTGTTGCAACTACTTTTTTTAACTTTTTACTTCAATGTAAATGGGGCCTGAATGGCCGAGTGGCTAGCGCTCTGGCGCTCGGTAACGCAGTTCGAGTCCCGGCGGTGCCATGGATGTCTGTAGTGGTTCGGAATCCACTTTAAACTGTAGGTCCCAGTCTAATAGGATCGTCGAGCGTTGCGGGGGCATTGTTACCCCGCGTCCGTGGCTTATATTCAAGTTACACGCGCCCCTTGGGTAACGCAAAGTGAGTACGTCTGTGAAGCGCTTGCCTTAAGGCATTCAAGACCAAGCTGTCTAAGTGTTTGCCAGCTACATTAGAAAGAAAAGAAAAAAAAACTTCAATGTAAATGAAAGTTGAATCGATGATCCAGGAAAGCTCAACTTCGCTATGCAGTTATCAGTACACAAGAGGCTCCAATTTCGAATTTGCTGACAGAATCCGTTGTAGTCATTGGACCCAGAGAAGATGAGTTACAAATGTGAGCAGTAACTCAATGAAGCCCCATCGCTCGTCGTTGGACTGTTCGTGTCATGTACATCAATCTAGGGTAAACAATGTACATCAATCTACAGAAAAATTAATGAATTAAAATTTGAAATTGAAGATAATGATGAAATCAATTATATCAAAAGCATGGCGTACCACGCCGATTAATACTTGAATTAAGGCGTAAAATGACTTATAGTATGAATGTTGCAACTATTTTTATAACTTTTTACTACAATATAAATGAAAGTCGAATCAACGGTCCAGGAAGGTTCAACTTCGTTATGCAGTTGCTGTACAAAAGGTTCCAATTTAAAATTTGCCGACAGAATGCGTTGCAGCCATTGGTTCCCCAGAAGAGTTACAAATGCGAGCCAGAAAGTATCACCGCTCGTTGTTGGACAATTCATGTCATGCATTAGGAGTATAGATGGTCCCTCGATCTACAGAAAAATTAGTAAATTATATGAAATCGTAGATAAATATAATAATATAATGCAGCGAATATAAATAATAATAATATATAAATAATTTATATAATACAGCGAAGACTGAACAACAAGACCTGATGCTTCAAGAACTGTTTGTTTCGTAATGTTTTTCATTATCATAGACTTTTTCGCATCTCGGCTTATTTAAAATTCTTCTCGGGCTTAAAACTGAAGTAATTGTATTTGATGTAATCAAATTGGGGAAAATTTTACAAACATTTGATATTTGTGAGATGAAAGATGGACATCATGCTTTCGAATCACCACGTATGGCGAGTTCAGAAAAACATGTAGTGATTTAAACTTCGGCATGTTTTTATTATTATCAGCATATGTACTCAACAAAACGATTTATATCATCATTGTATTCACTTATGTAAGGTGCTAATAGAAATTTTATATAGTTGTGAAGAAGGAATTAATTTAATTCGATGATCTTTATTAAATATTACAATCATATAACGAGATTTATATTTTTAATAAAACACTTTATATTTTTTTCTCTTTGTCTTTATCTTATCAACTTGCACTATCTAGAGAGACCATTATCCTCCATATTACATATTTGAAACAAGTTGATATGGAACTATCGTAGGGCCATCGTAGGCCATCGTAGTATCTATATGGCCATCGTAGGCCACTGTTATAAAAACTATTTGTGCAAATCAAGATCTTCATCTCTGACTTAAATAAATTGATATGGGACTATAACAATGTTTTTGTATTCGATGTTTTTTATTATTTTTAAGAAAATAAAAATGTCATCAGTAGCATATAGATTTCCTAAAGAGAATAAAATATTTCTACAACTAGTTATAAAAATGATGGAGCACAAATCGATATTACTCATCGATATTTAAATTTGATTATAAGATTACATCTTCAGATAGCAATCTGTGATAAACATGGTAGCAACTTGTTATTCTTTTTTACTGAACAAGCTAACCACCAGACTTCTTCAAGCCTATTATAAAGTATACATCCTGCAAATATTTACATTTTTAAAAACATTTTTATTTAGTTAGATGAGTAATGGTTTTGCGTTCTGTGATTTTTATTATTTTTATGAAAATAAAAATATAATCGAACTATATGTGGAATTCCTGTAGAGCATAAATAATGTCTACATCTAGTTACAAAAATGATGGAGCACAAACCGACGTTACTCATCAATATTTCAATTTGATTATAAAAAATGCATCTTCAAACAATGGCGTGAAATAAACATGGAAGTAATTTTTCATTTTTTCTCCGCCCCCAATTACGCACACAAATGATTTTATTTGCATCATCTGTGATGGTATTGGTGTTCATATAAACTATACATTGAAAGAAATCTTAAAAGGATATTTGGTGATGTAATGTATCTAAATGATTAAATTTAATTTATATCTTTTTAAAATGACATGTTGTTCTTGTGAAGAACGGATTTTCCGTCTTTGCTCCCTAAATTTTATTTTTAATTATGCATTTATGTATTTATTGCATCTTGTGCAATACAAGGTGCAACCTATTGTACAATGTGCAATAAATACTTAAAAACGCTTTACTTTGTTTAAAATGTTATTAAATTGAAGCATGTAGTGCCTGTCATTATTTATTTATTTGTATAAAATAATAACAAATTATAATGTGTTGTGTTACTTATATAATATATGACGCATATTGCATAACGATGAATTTATGCGTAATTCAGTATGTTCATCTATTTAATTAATAATTCTTTTTTCTTTAACTAATCCCGTAGCACCCTATTTTTTATCACAATTCTTTTTATAAATATTATTCATTTAAATGAAATCATTTAATTAGTTCCATATCTAATGTAAGCACGGACTAATTTTTAATATGTTGAATTAAATTAATTCCTTTATAGATATTTGCAAAACTATTCGTGTAATACATTCAATATAATGCCGATGTAAGAAAAATGACTATATCTGCTATGATACATCTAAAGGGAATATGTATGAAACAAATTATGTATTTCAAGATTATATATGAAACAAATTATGTATTATCAGATTCTACATGAAACAAATTCTGTATCGCAAGATTTTATATGAAACAAATATTGAAATCACAAAATAATATATGAAACAAATTATAATATTGGCTATATGAGAACCAGTAAATAACGTTGTCTAATTGTAAAATAATATATAACAGTCAATATATATCTGACGTCATATATAAAAGTGATTATATTTTATGACAAATCACGATTATATTATTCCACATTTATATTATTCCACTTTAGCAATATTGCCGTATGTGGCCGTATTTGCATAATAGACAATTAAATATACACCAAGGCAGACATATAATTATTATTTAATGCTTTTAAGACATTTTTTTTTTTATAGAATAAAGACATATAATTTGCTTTAAAATTTTTTCCTTTTTCAGGAAAAAAAAATGCATTAAGTTAAATATTTAAATGAATCACTATTTTTTTATGACTATCGTCTGAACAATTTGGATGGCGATAAAATCTTAAACGAGATCGCATTTCACATTAAACTATAAAAAGGCAATTTATTGCAAGAAGATAGTCACCAAGTGATAAAGTATTATGCAAATTAGCCATAATAATGAATATTTATTGTGCTACTGGGCATTAAATTCGCGTAATACAAAATCAGATCAGTTGGGTGATATATATTTTAAGAAATATATATAAATAAATTATTTCTGAAGCAGTCTTTTTCAAAAAGACAGCATACATGCGATGCATTGGATGTTATTATCAGAATATTAGTTGAAGCTATAATTATAGCGCTGTGGCTTAAAATTGTACCAACAAATTATTTGGTGCCAAATTTCCAACTATCTGGAGGAGTTTTGCATGGAAGGTTTATAAAGAGTGTAAGAAGGATTTGGCCTGTTAAATGATGTGGATAGAGCTATGACGCCACAGACAGACGAATAGACTGACATATTAAACTACTATATTATATTCACAGATTGAATCTATGAATATTTTATTCATAGCCATACATTTCAATGGATATTATGCACATCATATTGTGTTATTTACGTTATAATTTAATCGATTACGAAGAATTTAATAAAAATATTAAGTAATAAATTAATAATATATATATATATATATATATATATACCCTTTTCTATCCGATCAATGGGCTTGAAGCTTAAGAAACTTCTCTCATTCACAAAGCAGAAGATAGAGGTTGCTAAGCAGCCAAGGCTCTCCGTCAATCTGGCAAATCGTCATCATCTTCTATTACAAGCCATTATATAGCAAATACACATTTTTGTTCACCTCATGATTTCTTGACTGGGAGACACTAATAACTTTATTAGATAATTTGTGTCAGGTTACTTTTTTGCTAATCCCTCACTTGCTAATTTGTCTTGCTTGCGACCAATGAAAAATAAGATTTAAAATTAAACCCTCGCGCTACAATGACTGTAAGCAAAAATATTCTATTATATGACAAAAATATTCTATTTGTAAGTCCCGATTTGATATTCTTGGCTTAATGTTGTCACGAAAAATTGCAAGTAAAGAGTATTACATTCCAGACCTGTAACTAGACCACCCCTCTTAGTTTGCCGTTAATAGGAAAATATTCTACTTTATCTTTAAAAAACAAAATTCTTTTATACAAACAAGTCCTTAGACCAATCCTGACTTATGCAGCACCCATCTGGGGCCTTGCTGCAAAAACAAACAGAAACAAAATCCAAGTTATCCAAAATAAAATTCTCAGAATAATTACGGGAGCTCCCTGGTTCATTCGAAATGACGTGCTGCATCATGACCTACAAATAGAATCAACAGACGATCATATTGCGAAGCTTTCAAGAAAGTTGTTTCTAAATATCAAGAACCATAAAAATAATTTAATTAAAGCTCAATTATTCTTCGCCCACAACGAAGGTAAATACCATTATCCATATTACACAACAGGATGGAATCACGACCTCAAGCCTCCCTAATTTCTTCTATGATCTATCTTCAATACTACTCTTCAGTTCTAAGAAATCTATCGTCCTCTCTTCTGCCTTGGCAGTGTGTACTGCGGAACTATGTTAAAAAGACAAAAGAACAAAAACATTTCATTTCTGAAAACTTCAAACTCTACCCTGCAGTAACAAACTTTACTTCCGATCTTCAGTTTCAAATGTTGTTCGTATGTTTTCTGTCTCCTTAAAGTTTTTTATTTTTGTGATTGTATAGTTGTATATTTATAATTCATATTTATTTTCATTATATATGTGTTTATATGTGTGTCTGCTATGTATTTACATATTATATGCTTCTATTGGGCATTTATGTAGTTTGATATTGCTTGATTGTCATCTCCTAGTTTGCTCGCCCCCCTTTTTATATATATATATATATATATATATATATATATATATATATATATATATATATATATATATATATATATATATATATATATATATATATATATATATATATATATATATATATATATATATATATATATATATATATATATATATATATATATATATTAACTTCTTTCCCTCCTATTAACTGTTTGCTTTAAATTTTTTAATTCCTGCTAATTCTGTGATACTTTGTTTTTATTATATTTGAATTCTGAGCAGATGTGCACTACGTGCACAGGTACTCGACTCTCCTATCCAATCTAGTAGTAGACCACCCCAAGTGGTCAGGCTTACATTAGATAAAATTATTCACAATAGCATATTAAATATGCATTGGTTCTTGTGTATATTTTTCATGCATATATGCATGTATTTATATTTATTATAATATACTAATATATACTAAATATATACAATAAAAAAATATTTCTTTGACGGTACTTCTTTAAACAATCTGATATTTAACTCCTGCAGCATCTATCGCAACAAATGGAAATCTATTATTCAAAAAGGCATTGGATGTACAATGCCTTGGAAGTCCTACCTTTTACAATCGATATAAACCGATTCGTCATCACAAAGATGAAGTAACATACTACTGTAATAAAACCCTTACTTGGTCAAGGAATGATAAGGTCGATAACATAAAACACACCTTATAATCTACCATTAAACCTACCCCAGAATAAAGTATATATTTAATGTACTGCTGTGTATTGAACATACACAATGAAACAGTAGATTTGTTTGTCGGTACTTCTTTTAACAACATGATATCTAACTTCTAGAAATTCCGTCACAACAAATGGGAACCTCTCATTTAAAAAGGCTTTGGAGGTACAACTTGGAAGTTCTGTCTTTTGCAATCGATATAAATCGATTTAAGTGACGATATGAAATTAAATAATATCTCCCATCACAAAGGTGAAGTGACATTCTACCGCAACAAAACCCTAACATGTGGACAAAGAATTATATAGTCATAACAAAAAATACACTTCATAATAGCTCAATAAACATATCAGAATAAAATATATATTTAATGAACTATTGTGCATTAAACATGCACAATGAAACAGTAGATTTGTTTGTGGTACTTCTTTGAACAATATGATATCTAACTTCTGAAATCCTCTATCACAACAAACGGAATAGAAGATTTGTTTGTCGGTACTTCTTTTAACAACATGATATCTAATTTTTGAAACCTCTGTCACAATAAATGGGAACCTCTCATTTAAAAAGGCTTTGGAGGTACATCTTGCAAGTTCTGCCTTTTAAAATCGATATAAACTGAATCAGGTGACGATATGAACTGAATCAGGTGACGATATGAACTGAAATAATATTGCCCATCACAAAGGTGAAAGGACATTCTACTGCAACAAAACCCTAACATGTGGTAAAGGAATGATCTGGTCTATAACATGAAACACACCGTATAATCACCCCTTAAACATACTTCAGAATAAAGTAAATATTTAATGTAAGGGGTGCACTGAACATACACAATGAAACAGTAGATTTGTTTGTCGGTACTTCTTTGAACAACATGATATCTAACTTCTGAAATCCTCTATCACAATAAACGGAAACCCATATCCAGAAATGTATTGAATGTACAACGAATTGGAAGTGTTGTCTTTTAAAATCTAAATATAAGTCGATTTAGATGGCGATATAATCTTAAATAATATCGCCCATAACAAAGGTAAAATAACATTTCACTGTGACAAAACCTTTACCGTGTGGGTAAAGAATAATATAGTCTATTACACAAAATATTCTGAATAACTGCCCAGTAGATAAATACCGGAATCAAATGCATATTTAATGGACTATGGTGCATTAAATGTGTACAATAAAGCAACATAATTGCTTGTAGAAACTCCTTTTAACAAACAGACGTTCAAATTGCAAGTGAAACCCTCTATCCCAACAAACGGAAACCCATATATATTGAATGTACAACGAATTGGAAGTATTGTCTTTTAAAATCTAAATAAAAGTCGATTTAGGTGGCGATATAATCCTAAATAATATCGCCCATCACAAAGGTTAAATGACACTCCACTGTGACAAGACCTTCACAATGTGGTCAAAGAATAATATAATCTTTTACGAACCAAATGCATATTTAATGGGCTATGATGCATTAAATGTGTACAATAAAACAACATAATTGCTTGTAGAAACTCCTTTTAACAAACAGACGTTTGAATTGCAAATGAAACCCTCTATCACAACAAACGGAAACTCATATCCAGAAATGTATTGGATGCACAACGAATTGGAAGTGTTGTCTTTTAAAACCTAAATATAAGTCGATTTAGGTGACGGTACAATCTTAAATAATACCATCCATAACAAAGGTCAAATGACACTTCACTGTGACAAGACTTCACAAAGAATAATATAATCTTTTACATAGTAGGTCCCGGTCTGTTTAGCCCTCGTGTGCACAAGATGACAGTAGAGCGACAAACCAAACTAATTCCAGAACCAAATGCGTATTTAATGGGCATTAAATGTGTACAGTAAAACAACATAACTGCTTATAGAAACTCCATTCAACAAACAGACGTTTAAATTACCAGTAAAACTCCTCAATCACAACAAACGGAAACCCCTTTTCCAAAAAGGCATCAAATGTTCAACGAATCGGAAGTTACTATCTTTTAAACCTAAACCGATTCGGATAACGATACGATCGTAAGCGATACCGCCCGATTCTTTGACGTCAAATCTCCGACTCTTCCCATATCCAGAAATGTACTGGATGTACAAATTTGGAAGTGTTATCTTTTAAAATCTGAATATAAATCGATTTAGGTGGCGATATAATCTTGAATAATGTCGCCCATCACAAAGGTCAAATGACACTTCACTGTGACAAGACTTCACATGTGGTCAAAAAATAATTCAGAATAACAGCCCATTCCATACATACCCGAACCAAATGCATATTTAATGGGCCATGGCGCATTAAATGTGTACAGTAAAGCAACATAACTGCTTGTAGAAACTCCATTCAACAAACAGACGTTTAAATTACCAGTAAAACCCCTCAACCACAACAAACGGAAACCCCTTTTGCAAAAAGGCATCAAATGTTAACCGAATCGGAAGTCACTATCTTTTAAAACCAGAATATAAACCGATTCGGTTAACGATATGATTTTAAACGACACCGCCCGATTCTTTGATGTCAAATCTCCGACTATTCCCCTCGTTTGCTTGGAAGAGGGGGGTGGGGGAGGAAATCCTAAGGGATGTGCGAGGGATATGTCACCTCTGAGCAACTACATGAAATGGATAGAGATGCGTTCCAAAGGGGGACGAATAGACCGACATATTTACCGACACTTTCACCCCGTGCCGCGTTCGTCAAGTCCTCTGACAGACCCCCTCGTATTCCGAAAACGGATGAGGTTGCGGTTCGCAGTTAGCGGCGTCTGAAAAGTATTTAGGAGGAATGTTTTCCAAGAGTGTGGAAATCCTTTCTCTACCCATCTACTAGTATGCTCGTGTTTTTCTGGAAATCGCTCAGAAGAATGAGCATCTTTGTTGTAAAGAGAGAATCACAGATAGAGTGTTGCAAAAAAATGAACTTTTGACTGATGAACTGTGTGTAAGGTTGCGTTGTAAGATGTTTGACTAATATTAATTACACGTGTGTTACACGTGCATTACATATTATTTATAATGATTAATAGTGTTATTGTGCTGCATATTGTGTTACACTTTGACTAATGGGATTCATACTGTGTTGCACACATCGTTTGTATGTAAGAATTTAACTTTTATATGCACCAGTTGTATATTTTTTGGGCAACATTTATGCATCTGCATATTTCATTGACATTTTTTATTTTGAATTCTTTATTTATAACTGCAATGTTATGTTGCGTTGATACTATTTTGGGAAACAGGGACTAGTTATCTTGTTGTAACCATTTAATTCTTCTTCTTTTGATTTTCATGTTTTTGATCAGTCCGTCAAGTTTTTAATTTGACATAATATTGAAAGAGCTAAAGCTGGGCGTATTAAAATGACGCTATTTCAAAAATTTGATTAGGAAATAATCCATATTTCATTATTCATACTTTCTTCTGAAATTAATTTTAACTTGATAATGTATGATTTCTTTTTATCTTTTTTTTTATTTATCTATTTTTATTTTATTTAATTCGAAAAAGTAGCATACATAATTATTACCACCAAAATCCAGTCGTATAAGCTAATGACAGTTAAATTAACGTTATTAAGATAATTATTGAAAGTTAATGCTCTCCCATATTATTATTGAATTGCATTGAAATAATAATTGATTCACAAAAGTTTGCTCAAAATTGATTTAATAAACTTTAAAGAAGCTTCTTATGTCAATAACTGTTACATTCTTTCGTAGACTGAAGAACTTTCATAACCAGGAAACACTTTTATCAATTTTAATTTTTTATACAAAATAAAGTTTATTTAAATGTAACTTTATAAAAACATAAGTATCTAGTTTATTAATACTTAAATTTTGCACTGCAATTAGTCATAAAATAGTATGCAAACGTAGTATGACTTGATTTCCTTCATTGGCGCAATAGCCCTATGGTGGGCCAAGGCAGTCCGCCTATTGGCAAATTCCGAGATGTTTTCTCTTTTACGGACTTAGGGTTGTCAGACCTACGCCCAACAGTCATATTAGATCGGGACCTACGATTTAAAGTGGATTTCGAACCACTACAAACATCTACGGCATCTCCTGCACTTGAACCCGAGGCACCGAGAACAAGAGCACTAGTTACTCGTCCACAAGGCCTCGAACGCACTACGCATGCAGGAGCATCATGGTAATTTTACAAACTTGTCATTGTAACTACTTTGAAATCTAGATTTAAATGGAAAAGCTCAAACAAATACTCGAAATTTCCACTAAAGCACAAACTAATTCTCAGTTTTTTCCTACCAAACCACCACTATATACGTGAATGAACTGATAGTCAATGGATCTGAAATAAGCGACCAAGCGAAATAAAATACGTTCTTATGTCTATACTGTAAAGGAAGATTGATGAAACTGTAGACAGGTAAGTCTCTATGTTAAGTTCACCAGGAAGATGTAAAAAAACCTTATAAATTCATTGAGAAATTCTCTGCATTGTAAAATTTTGCCAGTTTTCTTTTATGTCGGAGCCGTTTGAAAGCAATATCAGCCTATTAATTAACTAATAAAATTGTTTTTTTTTTTATATTTATTCAAAGCAAACCTAAGGTATTTATCAAGGTATATCATTAAATATTACATTTTTTTATTTTTTAGTTGAATTCGTTGATGCTGTTTTTTTATTTAAAAAAGTTCAAAGTTCGTTCACAGTAATTCCTCGCAGATACAAATATTTAACCCTAATTATTATTGCACTTTCAACACTTCTTGAATCCCACCATTTATCGTGATGAATACCCAGAGCTCGTGATGAACTTATTACACGCATTCATGATTTCCAGAGCAGTCCATAAATGGTGGTAACAATGCCTCGAAATTTAGTTTCTACATAAGAAAGACTGTTTTAAAATATTTTGCTATGAGAAGAAGCAAAAGAGATTGAAGTTTTACCTTAAACATATCATTTTTATGATCAAGACGACTTTTTAAGACTTTTAAAAAATTAATTATGAATCATTTATTGCTTTAAATTTCGCTTAGAGATGATGATCTTGCGTGTACTTGGGACTGATATGAATTCCAGAAGATTTGGCCACTTCAATTTGGGACAAATAGCCTCAAGAACATCATTAAAACATGTCTACATTTGAATGTGTGAGCTGCGAGCATCATTCTCGATTACAACCAAAAAGGTATGTTTCAGTAATGGAGGGATAATGCAAAGCATGCAAGAGTTTACAAACTCTCGGGAGAAGAAAATTTCAGCCCCAATTAGAGTCGGTTTTTGTTTAAAGAATTTATGACTTTCCGAAAGGCCTTGTTGGTAAAGGTAGAAAATGAGATTTATTTCTCGAGTTCAAGCAAATACTCAGAAATAATTTTCATGAGCGATGTTTGTCATTCAGGAATTCAAATATGGACGTGACTTTAAGGATTCAAATCCTCCATCTTCGTCATCAAACTTGATGCAAGAACTTTCAGGATTAGCAGATCTTATTTCCGCTGTTGACATCTGATTTTTTGACGCATCTCATTTGTAACAACATCAATATTGGATTACGTGAGCCGCACACATCGTTCGTGAAACTCTTGCCGATAATTTTGTGTCCTCGAAGAACAACCCTCTTTTATATCTCTTTATCAGTGAGTCCTCAGACCTTTTTGGAAGGTCAAAGTTGTTTCATGCTCAACCCCAAAAAATGACTCTTTCTGGTTTGGAGAATTTCCTTCCCCAGAGAGTTCACAAACATTCTCGCATACTTTGCATTTTTCTTTCATATTGAAACAAAGCGTTTTAGAGAACGTTCGCAAATGATACTCGTTCTCATGTGGAACATAGTTTGTCACGCTTGTAACTGAGCATCTCCCAGTTAATTATTAGTTTGAGCTTATCAATTTGCAATATAAAACAACATTTCAATATTTAAAGTCTAAAGAAATCACAACTATAATTAATATAAGATAAAATTACCATAGAAACAATGTAAATTCTAAGGATGTAATCATTTGATATTGTAATTATATTCAGAGATTCCTTTGAAACATTTAACTATCTATAGTTGTTTGCAAAGTGTTTGAAATAAACGCGAGAAAAACAATTTATTTGTGAAACTAATCATCAATTAAATATCATTTACTATCATTAAATTTCACAATTAATTAACAGCTTTCATTATTGATGAAAAAATATATAATAGGAGCAAATATCTTCAAAAAAAAAAAAAAAAAAAAAAATACCAGATGCTCCATTTTGAAATAAATTTAAATTTATAATAACATCTAATGTGTTAATATTGTTAAAAATATAATTTTTTTAAGATACACTGATACAAATTGTACAGATACGTTATACAAATTTGAATAGATTATACAGATTTGTACAAATACATTATACAGATTTGAATAGATTATACAGATTTGTACAGATACATTATACAGAGTTGAATAGATTATACAGATTTGTACAGATACATTATACAGATTTGAATAGATTATACAGATTTGTACAGATACATTATACAGATTTGAATAGATTATACAGATTTGTACAGATACATTATACAGAGTTGAATAGATTATACAGATTTGTACAAATACATTATACAGATTTGAATAGATTATACAGATTTGTACAGATACATTATACAGATTTGAATAGATTATACAGATTTGTACAGATACATTATACAGATTTGAATAGATTATACAGATTTGTACGGATACATTATACAGATTTGAATAGATTATACAGATTTGTACAGATACATTATACAGATTTGAATAGATTATACAGATTTGTACAGATACATTATACAGATTTGAATAGATTATACAGATTTGTACAAATACATTATACAGATTTGAATAGATTATACAGATTTGTACAGATACATTATACAGAGTTGAATAGATTATACAGATTTGTACAAATACATTATACAGATTTGAATAGATTATACAGATTTGTACAGATACATTATACAGAGTTGAATAGATTATACAGATTTGAACAGATACAGTAGATTATACAGATTTGAATGTAATTATATTATGCAGTGACGGAATCCCTTTATAATAGTCAAATCAGTATCAATTGAAGTGTCAAAATGTGAGTGCAATGTAACAGACTTCCTATAGTAACATCCAACGCCCATGAGTAACGCAGAATCTGCTATCGTTCTAGTAACATAAAACATTTCATAACATAAAGCATTAGAAAATAACAACTATCGTTATTAAATTATATAATGATAGCTAAGTTTAATGATTCTATTACTCATCTAAATTTTTGTAAAATTCGATCATAACTCAAAAACCACTAGAATTATTCAAAAGTAGAAATTGAGTTTCCTTCTGAAATTAAATTTATTTAATTAAAATAATCGTTGGCTTTCCTTACTGATGAATAAAATAACATATAAAGAAAATGCAATAGCTCTATTTTGATACAAATTTATAATGACATCTAATGAGTTAATATTGTTAAAAATATCCTTTTTTTTAAACACAGACTTGATTGTAATTATATTATGCAGTGACTGATTCACTTTATACTCGTCAGACATCAGTATCAATTGAAATGTTAAAACGTGAGTGCAATGTAACAGGCCTCCTATAGTAACTTCCAACGACCATGAGTAACGCAGAATCTGCCACAGTTCTAGTTAGTTTAGTTTGGTTTGGTTTGTCGCTCTATTGTCATCTTGTACACACGAGGGCTAAATAGACCCGGACCTACAGTTTAAAGTGGATTTCAAGCTACTAACAAGCATCCATAGCACCACCAGGATTCGAACCTGAAGCTTGGGATACCAAATGCCAGAGCGCTAGATACTTGGTCACCACGCCTCTCTAGTTAGCATAAGAACACTTACAAGGCGTTCGAAAATAATAACTATCGTTATTAAATAATATAAGAATATATAATAGTAATAATAATAATAATAATAATAATAATAATAATAATAATAATGATAATAACAATAATAATATAATAATATAATAATAATGTAAAAGAGTAATACAGTAGAATCCTCATATCAATAATGGAATCATTATTAGTAATAAAATCGTTTTAATTTTATTACTCTTCTAAATTTTTGTAAAATTCGAATTTCAAGAATAACAATTGAGTTTCCTTCTGAAATAGAAACTAATCAGCATTTCATCTAGAGAAACAATTGTAAAAGCTGTGGACATTTTTTGTAATACAGCTGCTTTGCATTGTAATGTCACGGACAGGATTTTGAATAAATATCGTCATTTTCGTATAAATAGATCATAATGATAGCCATTTCACAGATAAAACAGCACTTATAGTTACTGTATATCTTAGTGATAACTATGGTTATCGTATAAATGCATGCATGCTTATAGATAGAAGGGTAGATAGACGAACTTGTCAAGAGTTGTCAAACCGATGATTGACCATAAAGCGCCGCCACTAGTGGAAAAATTATATTGTTTTCTGTAACTTTTTAACAAGCCGAACGACAGGACAAGGTTATCAAGGACATTTTATTTGGATAATGAAATGTTCAGATTTAGACAGTGAGATACTGTTAAGATACAGATTAAAGAAAGAGGATGCTGATTATTATTATTTATTTATTTATTTGTAAGAATATAACTCCCAAAAGTGTTAGTTATATTATTTAAATATCGACTGGGTCAGTATTTGGGTGGGTGACCACCTGGTGGGAACACCGCGTGCCGTTGGCAAATCTGGGACCTGAATGGCCGAGTGTCTAGCGCTCTGATACTCGGTGCCACAGGTTTCGGGTTCGAATCCCGGCGGTGCCATAGATGTTTGCAGTGGTTCGGAATCCACTTTAAGCCGTAGGTCCCGGTCTCCTATGACTGTAAGAGCGTCACGGAGCCAAAGTCAGGCTTCTACCTACGGGTGCTCCATCACAACAGAAGTTGCTTCCTTCCCCTTCAATCATGAGCACGTATGGGCTCGTGGGCTTGGCCAGCCAAGTGGGATAAGAAACAACAACAACAACAACAAATATCGACTGTAAATAAAATTCTTTTAATACATAATATTAGCCCAAAATGGTTCAATATTTTTAAATATATTATATTTAAATACAATCAATTCGTTTCGATTTCGATTTCATCGATTTTCATAAATATAATCGATTATCTCTATTTCCTTATACAATAGTACATCGGAATGCATCCTTAATCCGTTCTAATTTTTTGTACTTATACCAAAGCAAAAACAAGCCAACTAAGTCAAGCACATTTTTTCTTAGTGGGGGTTCTATGTAATAGGGGTTCCATCCTGTATATAAAAAAAAACCTATTGTTAATGGTATATTGCATGTGTTATATATAACAATTTAAACATTCCATAATACTAGCACTAAGGCGCATTTAAATTATTAAATAAGTCATATTGAAAACATTACATAAAACATATAAATAAATAATACATAAATGCATTGTATTTTTTCAGAAATGTGACATTATCTAGTCATTCCAGACATTTATTTTATGGCTTCTTAAACTTTTATAGGGTGATACTTTTCTGTTAATAGCAGGTGAGTCTTTATTCCAAACAAAGGGCATATAACAAACAAAATTTTTCGTATCCAAATAGGAGGTATACGAAATTGGACTTCCACAGCGGACGTATACTGACGTACCACTGCATTTATTAACTTAGAGCATGTATTACAACATGAGTTACTTCAAGATGATCAGCTGTTATCGATTTCCTTTTTGCTCCATGGCATAACTACACGAAATATTTCTATCTTATTTTAGACAATAGTAATTTTTACAAAATCTGCTATCTACACAAAATAATAGATTCTCTTATACTGGACATCATGGTCTACGCTGGACTTAACTGAAGTACTATAAAAAAAAAAAATTGAAGTCGATAAAGTTGAAGTCAAATAAAGTTGAAATTTTCCTCTTACATCTGGGGCCATCTATTGGTAGATACATGCAACTTAAATCTAAAAAAAAACTGAAATTAATTAATTAAATTTAATTACTGAATTAATATTTGAAAAAAACTGTATTAACATCAAGTGTCATCCACTACAAATACAAAAAAAATGTATTGGAACTTGAGTGGATGAATAAAAAGTGTTTTATTAACGATTGAAAATTTGAATAAGATATATATAGGCAGAGTGTGAGCTAATAGAAGGAATTGAAAAACATTTACAATACACTGACTCAAGCAAAAATAAACAAAGTCACCACTTGTATTTATTCATTTCAATCCTTCTTTAAAATCATCCAGAAATAATTCGAGATTAATGATTGAATTTGTCCTCCCATGTGCAATGGGAACTTGAAGGAAACCGAAAACGCGGGGGAAGCCGATCCACCCTCGCAACCGCCCCCTCTTTGTGGACGGGGTTGGCGCTTTTTAGGCAGCTAATGAAGCCGCCGACACGCTCTGTCACCGACACCAAATAGCGTCTGTAACCGCAGCTGCGGAATGCGTGCGTGCACCCCTCGTCTCGTCTTGCATCATCGTGACTGCATCAAAAAGGATTCACGTGTGGGCCGTAATGACCTATATCAAGGGGCTTCATTGTAATAGGATTTAAATTTTCGTCGGAGGGTTGGATCTACTGAAATCGAATCGGGAATGCAGTCCACCCTCACTTAATGAAACACATGATTCGTCGATTTTAATGAATTCTGATTATGCCGAATTTTCTTTCGACCCTAAAGCATTCGCAACTAAGTGAGAAATGAGTGCTCAGTAATTTAAAGCAATATAATGACATCTTCAATATTTACAATAAACTGGCAGCTGAGTAAGTATTCCTAGAAAAGAATTAAATAGTATTTTACAAAAGCTGCTTCCATTGAGAGTTGTTATAAATATCATGTTTCATTTATGGCCTAGAGGTTAACGTATTTGAGCTTCTGGACTAGTACATTACTACCATATCACACCATTGTGTTAAAGTTTAGGAAATAATGTGAGTGAAATTGGGACACTGCAATTTTGAACATGCACTATCAAGGGTGCCATTTAAGGAGTCACGCTTTCCTGTCCTTCTCCTCGTGCTAAATGGAAGGTTATTCCATCCAGCAGATTTATGTGGCCATCTCCAGCGTACACGTAATCCGCCATTGCTTACGAAGTAACCTTAAAAGTTTACAAACACCCTTAACTTGGAAATTCGAAACTCTATCCGCCAACTTGTTTCAGCCGAGCTATAGGAACTCAGTTTCAAACACGGAAAGCTAGTTAAACCGAAAGTTATTTGTTTATGCAAGAGGATAGCATGGAATATCCTCCATGGACTAAAATGTCCGTTGTCCGTAAAATGCGTTTTGAGTACCCTGTTAATGTCATCCCGTGAAGTATTCATTTCAAATTGCGAAAACACCAAAAATGGATGTACATAACATCTTAGTTCTGTTGATTTCATGCATAATTAAAGCATTTACATTATCTGCTATAACACATATCTAGAGGCCAATAAATGGTATTTAAGAACTCAATGTTATATGAATAAACTGCTTATTCATAACATATCCAAATAGACATCTGCATAACAAATGTTTCTTCATGTTAAACAATTTTTTTGAAACTGTACTATAAATTCTCCTAAGATTGTGATTATTTTTTCACAATATAGTTGATGTAGATTTAGTGATAGAAATTTACCGATAGTAACGAAGGAAGAAATTAGTTGAAACTAGTAATTAGAAAAAAAGTTAGCAGAAGAATTAACAAGAATCAAATAATAGTAAAAGAATTTTTTCATGTTCGAGATGATTACATTTCTATCCATCAGTTCATAAACTCGGAAATCTCGTTGTCCACTTAACTAAGCTATCAATACTTCAATGAGCTAATGTTGATTTAGAGTTGCCAATTTGAGAGCAATTTGCTGAATTTTATAGCACTTTGGAAGTTACATTTTCGGATGAGGAATCTCAAAAGTTCACAGAAAGAGAGATTGTGCTGCAAAATTTTAAAAAATTCCAAAAGTTTCTTGCTACCATCACAAAAATGTGATGTTGCGTATTCTGATAAAAAAAAGTCTTTCTTTTCCAACGTTATTTACTTATCCATCTCTGAAATACATATATTTAAAAAGTTCATAAGAATTTTTTTAAAACAGTGGTTTAAAGCAGCATAAAAAAATCATTTAGTGAATCATGTTCCAATTTTCTTTGCACTTTACTTTACTATATTGTTGAAAAGTTTGGTAGATGAATCCTAATTTGTTGCACACATAATTTATTTAGCATTTTTTTTAGATTTCAAAAAGCTTCTGTGATAACCCCAATCACCCCTGGTTTATAGCTTTTCCTCTAATCCTCTAAAAGAACTGATTTATCCTCTATGTACACATGGGAATTTTTGGTTTCAAAAAAAGTCATAATCACCAAGCTTTTTCCAAGGTCTCACAAATCTTAAGAGTCAAATTAATTCTTTTTACTTGTATTTTTTTCGATTTTTGTAAAAGCTTTTTAATGATATTGCAGTAAAAAAATCAATACACTTCAGAGAATTAAACAAAATTACCATTTGGTATAGGTTTTTTTTAATCTTCCTGTAAAAACTGTAGAGATTATCAGAGGCGGCATTCAAGGTAACATGTTAAGTAAACAATTGCCATATTACGAACCCTTCACCTTCCTTCGGTGTGTAACCAACCAGCTCAATTATTCCAACAAGATCTAAAGCGTGAAAGAAGAAGGCTCCTTTGATGCCTTGATAGATACATCTTTTCACCTTCAATTTTTGTCAAAACAACTTAATAAAAAATTTCTTCATGCATCGGGAAATAGCAAATAAGGCGTATAAAGCTGCGTACTTATACTGCATGAGATAACTTTACAGTGAATTTCAATCCTTCTATCTCTGTGCCTATAAAAGCAGAAAATATCTTTGGAAAAGATTTCGTTCTCGATACCTAAAAATTGAGCCTTTTATTGCTAATTTTTACATTTATTCATAATAATAAATATAATAATCTTGTTAGTTAGTATTGTCTGTGTTGGTTCGACGAAATCAACAATGTTTTCTCACAATTTAAAAGGATTTATCTTTCAAATAGTTTCTAGCAAACTTTAACTTTTAATAAAAAAAAAAACTTACTTAGTAAATTTAATCTTTCAATAAAATCTCTCTTTGTACCTGTAATAACATGAAAAAGCATGCTGTCGGAAAAATTTCAGTTGATAATTTAATATACTAAAACTCGATATCTGATTGTAGATTTTGAAATTTATTAATCCCTGGCAAACAGTATTATTTTACTTTATGCTGGCTTTTCTATATTACTTCAGTAAAATTAGAAATGTTTCTCGTGAATTAAATGTATTTTTCTGTACTTATTTTTTCCATACATTCAGAAATTTGATCAAAATTTATAAATCAATGAATAAATAATTGTTTATAAATATGAATAAGGTAGAGTACAATTTTATTACTAACAATAAAAAATATTAAAAGTTTTTTTTTAAAACAAGAATACGCAAAACGATGAGAATGATGTAAAACACCTATGTGTACAAATTCATCATTCTTGTCATGAAAATTATATTTGACAAAATAATTGTCAAAATTATTATAGATAACTTATTTACAAAAAGGTATTAAATAAAAGTATTATATTTCAAATTGAAAGAAAATGCGGGTATTTTTTTAATTTATTAATTTATTTATTTTTGAAATTAAAATGGTTAGTAATTATATGTATGAATTCGATTTCATAAATAATAAGAAATATAAAAGTTTTAGAGTTTTTATAACTCTAAAACCATTATAAAACAATTAAAATTACGATGCATTAATTATAGAACAATTAAAAACTTACAAGACCCGCACAAAATGGAAAGTTGCAATTATTTATTAATTAAAATTCTTCACTTAAAAAAATATTTGTTCCCTTAAATTATGTTTCAGCTGAAGTTTAAGAATATTTTTCAATATCAATTGTTACAAAATACAGTTGAAATACTCCTACAAATTCAAAAGGAAATCATTGAACTCAATTAATTAATTATTTATTTATCTAGACAATTTTGAAAATAGTTTTTCAAAATTGTCTAGAAAATTTAAATTAAAAAACTAATTAAATTAGCCTTTAAAATAATTCTGATTTAATTTTCTAGGAATCATTAAATACCACCTTTTATTAATTCAAAATGTCCTAGGATTATATTTATTCCATATCCATCGTCGTGTTTTCTTAATAACGTCCATTCCTATTTCTTTCTTCAATTTTGACAAAAACCTTTAATTGGTTATATCCATTTTATTTAATCTACTAAGAAAATATGTTACGTAAATCTTAGAAATTTTTTTTTTATTTGCATGGTTAATCTCCACTCATAGCATCCTATAAAATTTACTAAATTTATTTCCCTTTGCTGTTCTTCTGAATGAAAAACAATCATGACAAATTTAACAAATAACAACAAACAAACTTCTTGATTTTATTAATTATTTACCCGTTACCACTTGTAATTTTGTATTTATCTGTATCTAAAAAATTGAGAGTTTAAATATAAATTACATAGAAATGGAAAATTACTAAAAGATTTCTGAATAAATAATAGCAGCAAAAACAGCGTATCTATTGACGCAATCATTGGTATGATAAATAAAATATAATGTAGAATTCAAACAAGGAACATGTAGTTTTTATCTTTAATTTAATTTAAATTATACTACATCTTTTCAAATCATTCTTCTTCTTCTTCTTGGACACTACACCCTACAGAACAAGGTTGTCGCTCCAAGTTTCCTCTATCTGACTGTATCCTATGCAATAGCTCTCTATCGGTTAACTCCATTTAACTTTATATCCTTTTCGACATCATCAATTCATCCAATGGGTAATCTTCCTATTCGCATTATTCCCTCAATTCTTGGAAAAAGTTATCTTTTTTGGTTAGAAATGCATAATCATATCTAAACACATGGCCCAACCATCTAATGAGAGATGCCTATACAATACTCACAACACCAGTTTCACCACATTTCCTATATATTTCATGGTTATAAAGAATCCCCCACACGTTATTTTGTTGTATTGGATCAAATATATTATGATTTTTCTTCCCTATGCAACTTCAAAATGGAATCGAAGTTTAAAACCACCTTAAATAGTTTTTTTTTTTTCTTAATTGCAACATTCCCTTGGCCTTTTTTTTATTTCATTCGTTTGTTCATCATTCCAACTCATCTTTAGAAAAAAAAATTCCTCAAGCAATATCCTTCATTATTATTATTATTTTGTTGTTGTTACACTTTTTGCTTTTTTTTTTTTTTTTTTTTTTTTCTCCATGTCAAGCATTTTCTCCAATTTTGTTAATCATGTTTCTTTATATCCAAACTTCTTTATTTTCATATTAAGTCGAGCAGATGATCGCTTTGCGATCAGTTATTCTTGTAACTATTCAACTTAGTAGTAGGATTTATCTTTCAAATATTTATAATAGGTTATAATTATTACCAACTTAAATATGCCCTTATATTCTTTAACTTAATGCTCGTTATCATTTTACTTTTCTTTTAAGATGTCATGAAAACAATGGCAACATATTAAGAAGACACTTGAAAAACAATACCATCCAGATTTAACACCGAAAACCAGCGCCAAAAAGTATTCATTTGCATGGAATAACTCAAACTAACTAACTGAAGAAGATCCCAAAACGGCAACAACTCGTACGTTTCTCTCTTACTCTCCTTCTGTATTTTCCTATAAAACAAAAACTTGGCGGCAACTTTTCACAAATCTCGCTAACAAGTACGGAAACCGCTTGGTGCAAAAACAAAACAGTCATATCTCTCTCTTCTTGACTTGACAGCTTGTTGCCTGCGAAGAAAGATAAATGCAACTCGAAATAAAGACATCACTATTCCCATTCCCCTGTGGAGCTACGCTTCAGCGATGAGCACCCGTATCTGGATGCGAATGTAAACATGGGGACTAATGTGTCTGTTTGACGCTCTGGGGACACATGGAAGCGATTACGGAGTGACATACTGGAGCCTAAGTCGGGATAACTCGGTATTTAAAATGGGTATAATGACTTGCGTACTGCTTAGGGAGTAGTTACGATCATGACATGGGTTTGTTTTTAAGAGGGAGTAGTAAATAAAGGATTTCTTTTTTTTTTTTTTAAAGTAATAAATAGTTTAACATTTGATAATAAATATTAAAAAAATGGTGTGTTTTTAAAATAATTTGTGGAATTTCTTTACTTTTAGGATCTGATCTGTAAATACTGCTTCAGATGTTCGACTCAAGGATGTATCTCCATTTTCACATCGTAACACTTGATAACATGTATAAATATGTTTCTTTATCAGCTATTACCTACGATTAGCTTTATTAATATTACCAGTGGTTCTCTATGTTCCCATTAAATAATAATTGGGAGTGAATTTTCAAGGTAAACTGTCCTCATGTAAGGGAAAAAGTATGGAAAACTCTGTGAGCTTATACGAATCAATGCTAGGCACTATGAAACTCGCCATTTTATCTACTCGTTTACCAAAGTATTGAATGCAACAGGGGAATTCGTGCAATCTCTACACGGAATTTAAGATCAAGATGCTGTGGTATTTAAAAGGAGATGATGGCATGCACATATCTTGGGAGCAGTTAACTTCGTACTACTTGGGAGAGGTTAAGATCATGACATGGATTTGTTTTTAAGAGGGAGTAATAAATAAAGATTTTCATTTCTTTTTCAAGTAATAAATAGTTTAACATTTGGTAATAAATATTTAAAAAAAATGGTGTGTTTTTAAAATAATTTGGGCAATTTTTTTTTTACTTTTAGGATCTGATCTCTAGATACTGCTTCAGATGTTCGACTCAGGGATCTGCAGCATCTCCATTTTCACATCGTAGCGCTTGCTAACATGTATAAATATATGTTATATTATCAGCTATTACCAGACATTAGCTTTATTAATGTCTTATCAGAAGTTCTCTATGTTCCCATTATAAAATATCTGGGTTAGCTAGGAAGTTAGGAATGGATTTGCAGGATAAATTGACCTCCTATATGGGTAAAAGTTTAGAAAACACCATTGACACACCACCATAGACACTCACCATTGTATCTACTCGTTAACAAAAATAGTGAATGTAACAGGAGAATTCGTGCAATCTCTACATGGAATTAAACCGGTCGTGAATATGTTATAATTGTCTCTTCGACACATGTAGTACGTGGGAGATTAGATAAGACATGCTGGAGGCAAAACGATGCTATGGTATTTAAAAGGAGATAAGGACATGCACATTGCTCGGGAGAAGTAATAATTATCTTGGTTTGTTTTATGAAATGTTTTTTTTATAAAGGATTATCCTCCTTTTTTTAAGATATAAAATGTATAAGATTTGGAATTGATTTTAAAAGATATATAATTATTTTTTTTTATTATGGTAGAGATGATTTTTTAACGACAAACTAGAATTTATTTATCAGCTGTTAATAGGGTTTACCGAAAGAATTTGGAATAGTTGATTATTACAAAGTGACTTTAATTTGATTTAAATGAAATTCATTTAAAACTATGATTCTTGATCAACTTTAATGATTAATAAGGATGAATTTATTTTTAAGGATTTTTTTCCAAATTAGTATAAAGAATAAGTTTCAATTCTTTTTTTTTTTATATGTATTTTATTTCGAATGTAACTATTGACATCATTAAATGTTAAAAGTCCTATACAATAATTTAATTTATCTTTCTACAAATTTCTTTTAGATTACTGCAACGTCTATTTTTGATTTTATTAATTTAATAAAATCAAAAATAGGCGTCTGAATTCATACAAAATATTTCATTTACAATCATCAAATAGCTACTTAATGACAATACCTTTATTATTCAGTTAATTTTCATTCATTCAAACCCCAAAAAGACTTTTTTGATTTGTTTGAATTGAATGTTGTTGGATATATAGTTGTTGTATATATATATATATATATATATATAGAGAGAGAGAGAGAGAGATGTTGAATAATATTAGATATATATACAATTAATGGATATTAATTAAAATAAAAATTTATTCAAACTGTTGCAAATAAAGTTCTACGTAATGAATGATTGAACAGAATAAATTCTTAATTTTTCGAATGCAACATTTTCATTACAAAAACAATTTATTTACTACTTAAGTGTTTATAAATAAAATAAAACCATGTGAAAGCCAATTTTTAAAAATATTTAAACATTAACATGTTTAACTTTGTTATCTATGCTATAAAGCTATTAATTACTATTGATTTTCAAATATCTTTAGGCTTTCTCACTGAAAATTTGATAAATGATAAAAAAAATCACATTTTTCTTCTTTACTTCTCATCAATAAATCTCCTCTCTAAATACAAGATCAAATATCTATATGCTACTTAGTCCTTATCCATAAAATGTGATGCCAGTTCTTAAGCCTTAACTATATAGGGGTAATTTTTCAAGGAACATTACTTTTCTCAATTCTTTTCTCAGTACTTTACAAGGATCAAATTGGTGGATGTAAATTCTTAAGTATCTGTTATGGTTACAGGATTTGCATTTTTATATTGCTTTCCACAATAAATTGAGCTGTTTTTTTTTCAAGTAAACTTAAACAATGAACTATTTTATAACTCGAAGCATATTAAGATTATCATACAATTTCAAGACGTATAAAAAAAGTCGACAACAAAGTTATCCTTTCAAAGAATATTTTAGTTTCACTTGATTTAATTTCTCATCACTTACCTTCAACTGTGAAATAGTAGATGTTCTTTAATATTTCCTACTGCGATTTTCATACGTTTCATACCTTATATTATTCTTAATAACCTAATAAATCGGCATTATATGTAAAATTTATTACTGTCATCTGAGATGCATTTTGGTTGCTCTATCACTCAAGCAAAAACTTTTTAAGCAAATCAAAGTCTGTTTATTTTCTCATTCTTTCAGATATTTTGAAATGTTGTTGTTGTTGTTGTTGTCGCATCCACTGAAGAATACAAGAAAATCAAATATCGTGGTGTTCCCGAATAACATTGGTTATGTTGATTGCCAGCTCGGAGTATAAATCCTCTTCCGAGGGATGATCCAGACAATGCATGGCGGCTACAGCAGATAGGCAATCAAAGACATGGTGATTGGTTTGATTTGGTTTGTCCCTCTACAGTCATTTTGTGCACACTTTGGGCTAATTAGACCAGGATCTACAGTTTAAAGTAGATTCCGAACCACTCACAAACCAAATACATGATGAGGAGTAAGCTCGACATCAGGGCATTTGCCACATTATTGGTATTTTTTAACGCCATCAGCAGAAATTTTCATATTTTTGTGGTGCTTCCTCCTTATTCTTTTAAGGGTAGTAGATATTTTTCTATCTACATTTAGTTCTGTAATTAGACATTTAGTTTTAATATTAGATGGAATTGTAAGTTTAGATTTTGCCAAGATATTTGCATCTGTAATAGAAGTAGGAATGGCAGTCTGATCCAGATTTCTTGCATTCTTCGCCAAAGAACCTGCAATTTCATTAAATTCCAGATCCACATGAGCAGGGATCCATTTTTGAATTGTTTTATCGACATAAGTTTCATTTGTCTTAATACTTTATATCATATCATATTTCTTTTTATTCGTTTGAAATGAGTGAAAGTGATTTTATAGTAAACAAATTTCACATACAAAATTATAAAAATGAAGTATTATTTAATCATTATCAAAAAGAGGAAAATACAACTTAACATTTCATATTCTCGATTTTTTTATTCGTAATAAAAAAGAGATTTTTAAATTTTTTTGAAAATCTTTTCTGGATGGAAAAGTTTTGGAAATACCTCAGGCGCAATTTTCTTTTGTGCAAGAAGTTTTTACTAAGATGTGTATCAAAATGTCTACAACAAAAAAAATTTAATGTTATTAAAGTAAAGCCTTTTCTATCTATCTGTGTCAAAAAAAAAAAAATCACTTCAATGTATAATGACTCAAATTATCTCAAATTCTCTTCAACGTCTCACATTGTGAAATGAAATAGTTACTAACAAACTATTCATGAAATGAAATTCAAATAAAACATATTACCAGGAAAAGTATTCCATTCCTTGGATGATCAAATTGAAGTGTAGTTAAATTCTACAAGCGTCAACAAGAGTATATGAGAATTAGTCTAAATCAAATTCTTCTCAAAATAAAAGTAAAAGAAGTGAGAAAAAATCAATTTTAATAAATCTTAATCAAAGACATGTTTCTAGATTGATTAATGAAAAGAGAGAGAGAGAGTAAGATCACTCTTAAGAATAAAACTCAGAGAAATTGCATGCAATTGATCTGTGCAAATTATAAAGAAAATCTGTACCAGTATTATTATAGTTAGTTCCTAAGGTTAAGGATACTTTTTTAAAATTTATCAAACATAAAAATTAAAGTAATTATATATTTTTTGTAGATTTTTGTTATAACAATGATTATAAACACATTGGTCCTTTTAACTCATAAAGCAATAAATAATTGGTGTAAGATACATAAATATTCTTTATCAGTTATTTGAAATTCATCGCAATTCATCTATCAATGAATGTTTTAATCATTTTGATAATGATTACAAAATTTTATTGTCACAATTTATAAATAATATAAAATGATAAATAAGATTTTTATCTAATTAATCGTCTTTGCAAGTAATTAGTTCTATTTTTATGCTTATTTGCACTATGTTTAATTCATTGGTGTGAATAAAAATGACTTTCCTTTTTAGTGTGACAAATCAGATATTACAAGTATTCATCAATATAACTTTTTTTAATATAAGTTGGGGGGAGTTTTTCTACATGTTTGACAGATGAACAAGCTAAACTTGTTGACTACTTTACGAAGGATAGCGATAACGACTACGTTGCTTTGGTGGGTCATCATTAAACCCATCATATTCTAGGTTTTATAATGCACAATAAACACAAACATGTTTTTCAGCTAACTTGCTGCCTTCTAACTGAACTTGCTGTGCTAGTTCTTTTAGTTAAAACAGCCAGAAGGTTAACAACTAGACAACTCAGTCAAATATTAAATTAATGAATTTTCTCAGCAAATAAATGCAAATTTAATATAAATTTATTAAATCTGACACATGTTTTGAAATTATGAAATTTTATCTAGAATACTACATGAAAACAGCAAATCCATGCAAGCATTCTTGCTAATGTGCCATAAATCTCTTTTCAGAAGAACTAACTTCTCTAAACCCTTAATAAAAATTTCCATAAAAAAAAATATATAAATTCATGCATTCTTTATTTAATCTCCGAATCTCGTAATCTTGTAACTAAACAAAGCATGAATTGAATCTCAGCGAGAGAGCCAACACTCGATAACTAATCACTTGCTACTCAGAATGCCCAGCCATCGAAGAAAACAAATCACGCAGTGAAAATTAACTCGGTGTTAAAAATTTACCCCTTGACTGAAAACGGCCGATTCCTCTAAGCACCAAAGTCAAATCTTGATAGTTCTCGGCTCGCATATCGTAACCTGTTCACGTTCCTCCGGTGCAATCAAGGTTTAATATCTGGGAAGCAGTTTGCCATTAACGTAAGCCGTGTTCTGCATTTTTTTTTTTTTCTTTTCTTACTTGCACGTCTCTATGGTGCAGATATCTGATTTCTCTGGTAACATGCACACAGCGGACCTCAAATTAATGTTAACGAGTTTTGAACTCTTAGGATCCGTGTTAAAATAAAGTAAACAAATAATTGATAAGTTGTGAGAGAAACGAGTTTTAATTTACACCCCCCGATCTTACTTGCCCACACCTTCATCCGTGCACTTATCTGCAATTCAGAATTTATAATGTGCTGTTGTACGGTTACTAAAGGTTATTACGTTCTTCTTCCTTTATTTTATAGATAAGCAGCGCCAAAGAATTGAACTTATGCAATAATTGGAACTCACCTTTCAAATATTGCTGAACTCGGAAAGATAACTCACATTTTTATCTTCATTATTAAGTTTCATCACATTTCTGAATAACTTAAAAACCTTAAAGTTTAAACCACATCTTAGTTCATTTTTATGAATATATTTGATGATATAATAAAATTTCACAATTTAATTCAATATTTTGACATCGCTGATTAAAGCTGATGCATATAAAAGATACAAAAATAAAAGAAAATATCAGCAAAGATTTAATTAAGGTTATAAGCGGTAATAGTGCAAAAAGATGAGCTCACACAGTAACTGTAGCTTACCTTTCAAATGCTGTTTCATTTGAAAAGACACTTAAACTACTTAATTACAAAAGATATTTTTTATTAATAAGTATTTAATCACATTATTACATACATGTTTTTTCTTCAAAATAATAATTTAAAATACATTTATAGCTAATTTTTTTTAATGAAATTCGATTATACTTTAAAATGTTGGTCTATGATCAATTGAATATGTATATATATTCAAACAATCGATTCATTTAATTTAGATGATTAACATTATGGTGTGTCTCTAACACTGATATATTACATTATATCTATGTTAAAATTATTCGATTGCATTTGTTATGGAATATAGATATGGATTACTATTTGTAAATTTTTATGGAGGATATTCATAAAAATATATAACTGGATAGAGGAGAGGATAATAAACATATTTTGGTAATAATAAAAGAAATTTATATCAAAGGAAAAGATGGAGATCATACATTACATTCATTTCACATCGATCGGCGTCCGGACAAATCATGATTTCCATATCTTTTTTCTTCTTTTTTAATTATGCTTGTATGGTATTTTTTCTAATTTGCAATGGCAACATGTTAAGAGTAGCAGGCTCACTGAGGTGCTAATTTGTACCAGAAGCTTATTTGTTTATTTATTATCTTAATGATGAATGCTGAATAGCTGCATTAGGGGTCTGATTATTTGATCTGATTATTTTGCATAATATCTAAATGGAACTCTATTTTTCAAATTTTGTTTAGAAAGGCATTTGTATGATGTTTTAAAGAAATAGAAAACAACATTATTAATCAGAGGTTTATTTGGCTTTACTGACCAACAACATACTCTAATTCTAAAGTTTGTACAATAGTCGCCAAATGCAAAGGACAGAAAGAAAAATTACAATAATATCTATAAATTATTACGACGCTAAAAGCTTCAACAATAAGATCATGCTATTTGCTGTATTAATATTACGAAGTTAAGTGGTTTTATAGGTTTATTTCTATTTTTAGTTTTTCTTAACATGGAAATATTTTAGAAAAATTAAGACTGTTTAAAGGAGACACAAACTAAATAAATTTGCATATCTGTCTTTAAAACATACGAAATTTCTGACAATAAATCATATACTTTCCCCTTCATTGATTGATTTATAAAATATAATATGATTTATTTCATATAAGGATTAAGAACAGTTCGATAAGTGTTACGTAAATAATTTGCTTAGAACAATAAACACTTCAATAAAATAGTTGTTGGAAACTATTGTAAAACTTGAAAATGTGAAGACGAAATGAAATCTAAATAAACTCATTAACAGATTGTAGCGAAATTATATATTTTTTTATGCAGTAATACCTTCGCAAAAATTTGATTACTAAATTTAAAGTACAAACATAATGGAAATTTAACATAAATGGATTTTTCCCTTATGTATGCATACGAACAGCATAGGAAAAGATTTTAAGGAAAACTTCACCACTTTTATGCGCCGTATGGGAGAAAAGCCGATATTCCATCCAGACATCTTCTGACTAGCTTACATATACTACCACAATCACCATCGAATTTTCTCGTTTCTGAAAACAGAAACTCCATTGACTGAATCCAGAAACTCCATTCACCAGTGAAACCTGAGCCTTCATGCAGTTTAGCTACGAATTTTACTATAGGGCTATGAGGCACACTTTCATCAAAAATAATTTATTTATTATTCTTGATACCGTGTGTTAAAAATAATACATTTATTTAAAATCATTTTCATTTTATTCAATTTTATGGAAAACTTTCAACACACCAATACATTTGTTTTTCATCACGTTTTATTTTTGTTTTTAAAACATTCTATATTATTATTGAGTCTAAAAAAGTTTACAAACTATTAAATTGAACTTTCTCGAAAACACGGCAGTTTTCTTTTTCTTAAAGTAACTTCAACACTCCGAAACATTCCCAAATTTTTTGCTGCGAATCCCACCTATTCTCTTGTAGTACAAGAATAAAACTTTTCTGGAACTTGATCCACAACTCACAAATGTTTAAACAAAAGTAAAACAAAAACAAGGAACGGAAAATTTCATTTCGAATTCAATTCTCTCCATACCACAATAACAGAAAAATATTACATAGAAAGATTGTCCTTTCTAAAGCCGATGGTAAAAAAAGAAACAATAAAAAAGAACTAGTCTAGAAGATACAGAACTGCAAATTAAACTCAAATATTATTATATACCTCCAACTGGTCAGATGGGAGCTATTGAATTCGAGCTTGCTGCAACGTCCAAGAAGTAAAAAGAAAAAAGAAAAGTTTCTGCAAATAAAGTGAAATAAATAAATAAAGATTGTGCCGTGTTCAAGTTCTTCTTGAGCAAGCTGGAGGGTGGCGGCGGGGGAGGTTCGTGGGTGTGGACCAAGCAAGAAGAGGATAGTATCAACCAATTTCGAGAATGTCCTGAGCTCCAGTAGTCCAACTCCCTCATCTTCCCTCCAGAACTTCTGCAGTTTAGAGCACTTCTGGTGCAAGTAGAACTTCTTGGACTTAGATATCCCAGAGTGCCTCAAATTTTTAAACCAATCTCATAACATGGCAAGATTGTCAACATTCCCTTTTGAAAAGAGACACTTTATGTATAACAACGAAATGTTTAATTCTAACTATCGATTGATAGCGAAACTTTATGTTTAATCATTAATACACTATTCCTTATATGACTCTACAATAGGTAATCTTCGAATTACTGCATAATCATTTGTTGGCCATAAATTATTTCTTAAAAAATATTAGTTATTTGTTTATTATTTAAATGGGAATTAATAGCATGACATACAACTGCCATTTGGGAGAGGAATAATTCATTTTTTATAATTACATCTTACATTATTTAACAAAAAAAATTTTTAGAATTTCTGTAGCTGTCATAATATTATCGATTTGCTGGTAAGTAGTGTGATGCTGGTAAGCTTACAAGTGTTATCTTTCTTAAAATTCTTTGTTGGAGAAATTTAATAAAGAAATTACGAATTAGGAATTATATAGCAACTGATCTTGTGTGTATTATTATGGATATCAAATATTTCTTCTTCTTCAATGTCGCAACAACTCCATCGTGGGCCAAGACAGTCTGCCTATTGGCAAATTTGGAGACAGGAGATATTTTATTTTTACGAAGTAGGCATGTCAGCCCTGCGCCCCGCGCTCTGCAATCATATTAGACAGGGACCAATGGCTTAAAGTGGATTCTGAACCACTACACACATTCATGGCACCACCAAGATTCGAATCCTGCGGCACTCAACTATCAGGTTCCGTCAAATATTTAGTAGATCATAAATTAGACAAGATAGCATTGAATTTTTCATGTAAGGCGTAAATACGAAATTTTCAAAAGTATTAAATTTCAATATCATAATTAATAATTAAAAACACAAAAAAGATGGCCACATAATTTATACTCGTTAAAAATTAGATTTTAAACGTAGGAATAAACTAAAAAGTAGGATATGAGGAGTATTAAATGCAGAAAGTAAGATACTGCAAAATAGGAATTATGAATTAATTTTGCTCATTAATTAATTGTTTGGAAGGAGAAAACTATGGTAGATATGACAAAATATATGGTGGATATTATAATCAATCATAGAGAAACAATAAACCCATGTTAGAAACAATCATAAATAAAAAATTACCTGGAAATTCACGTTTATTAGATTCGAACTGGTGCAATCACTTTGCAACTAATGTTTTCTGCCTACTAGACCACTTAGGTGGTTGCCGTTCTAAAATTTGTACATTATTAAAAATATTATTTATAAACTATAGTCCTGTAACAAGAGTGGGAAAGGAGAAAGAAATCGTAAAAAGAATCATACCTTTGAAATGACCAGGCAATTACACTGTTTAATAATAAATTCCGGTAACTGGAATTTATTTATATATTATTTACGTTAAAGGAATACACGATTAAGACTGTGTGTTATTTTTAATCAGAAAAGGGTTATGTGTAATTTTTTCCTTTGTTGAACATCAATGGGACTCATACTCTAGTTATATATATCATCAACAGCCCACTGATGGACATTAAATATGTACATTGTCTTACGGGGGGAGTTTCATCGGTAACAGGCAGCATTTGCAAGTCGTATGGAAGAAAGCCTGGAAAACTCCCTCTAAGTACCGATATGAGACGCTTTATGCAAGTTGTCGTGATCACCATCAAGTCTCTTCGTATCTATAAATAGTGATTGAAACAAAGTGTATTCTAGCGAACGTTATCACTGAGTCATGATGTTATTTAAAATTAAAAAAAATTTATTTTTTTTTCTCAATTTTGTATTTTTGTGTTCATTTATATATTAATAAATAGTGTGCAAATGTTCATAAGAACGTGCATTATATAAAAAAGTTAAGTTAAACAGAAAATGAATTTATTAAAATATTAAAACATAATCAATACAAACACGTAAATATGGTATTGATTTATTATGTTATCGTTATTGATTTATACATAATTAATTACTGTTATTAATTAATAATTAATTATACATAATTAATTATTTTAAATAATTACATAAATAATAACATAATAATATGTTATTATTTATTATGTTATTGACTTAGTATATTATTTTTATGCAGTTCTAGTGGGGAGTAGCATGTTTAGAATGTAATTAATGTAATAATTATGTATTAATACATAATTAATTATAGTATTCAATGGCTGTATATATCATATATCCAGAAAATATAAAATATTTTTTTAGTAAAGTATAGCTTATACTTTATGTCATATCCCTTCGTCGAATGAACAGAGAAATAATAAAATTAAAATAATACATATAAATAAATTAAATGTTGCAGTGATAAAAAAAGGGTTTTAAAAATAAAAATAACACTATGCATTCATTTATATATGAATTAATATTTATGCAAAACAATATATTATACAAAGTTTATAATACAATAAACTCAGGCAATATTGCAATTTCAAGAGAAACTAAATATTTAAAAATAAAATAAATTCATATAAATTCATTATTGTTACCACTAAAAGTTAATAAAAGTTATATGAAAATAAATTTGTAATTCATACTAGTGAATTTTAAGATTTTTGCCACCATTAACAGCATATCATTTGCTCAAAATAGTTCTTCACTTTGTTTCTATCTTTTTTGTTTCAAAAAATCTAAATATTGGCATAAAAATCTAATGGTATACGGGAAATAAATTTTTCCAATGACAGAAAGATTGACTATTTTTTGAGAGCAGAATTAAAAAATCAGTAAATAAATTTAAGATAGAAATGAATTTATAACCATAGCAGCATACATTAATCACATGAATGTTAAATTTTCTTATTATTTCACCTGTAAGACTCGGAGTTCATAATTTGAAAATATTATTAAATATTAATATATTTGTTCAAAAACTATTCCTTATACGATTTTTATGATAAAATATTCTTTTAAGCAGAATAAAATAAAAGATTATTCCTGTTAAGGAAAAGATTATTGTTAAAATATAGTATGCCGGTTTTACATATTTATTTTATCAAAATTTATACAAATTATTATTTCTTTAAATTTTATTTTACCAAATACATCATTTTAAAGAAGATTGAATAATTGAAGCTAATTTTTTACAGTATTTAAATAAAAGGTTAATATTTACTTTTTTTTTTAGTTTTCTTTCATCATAAATATAACAAGTTATATATATAATACAAGTTATGTTATATATATATAATATAAATGTTATAATAATAGTTATGTTGCATATATAATACAAATTATCAAGTTATAATATGTTATTATTATTATCTTACTATCAAATTATTACTCTAGTTATTATATCGTACGTACATGCATTTTTATTTACTTAATTAATTTTTGCACTGTATATTTTGAGATAAGCTTTACAGGTAAATCAGTTAAACAAATGTTGCAGAAGAATAAGGCATAATTTTTTTTTCTTTTTTTTTTCAGAGGAATAAGGCACTGCAAACTTCACAAGAAAGCTTTGTCGGGATTTATTATTTAGTTTAGTACAAACATAAAAAATACCTTACTAAAGATGATAGGAACTTAAAACATTTAGAGCAACATTAGATCAATAATGGTAACAGCAGTAGTTGAAATTCAAAGTTTGTTATTGTATGTCATTCTGATGTGTACATTTTGAGAATATTATTATTATTTTATTTTTGTCACTTCTTTTTGAATTTGTCTCATTTAATGATGGTGTAAAATGTCTTGCTTTCATTTACCTTCATTTGCTTTCAAATCTTTACAATTCATTGAAGACTTATAGAACTTAAACGAATGTTATTCAGGAGTCTACAAACAAAAATTTAGGACTTACTTTGTTTTTTATGTTTAAATAAGTTGTCTCAATTGTAAATAAGAATTGAAATTGCTATTGTTTTAAATAAGTTATTTGTTATTTATCTCTAACGAAAGTATAAACAACGATGTCGAAATCAAAGAATAAAGCAATAATATAACTATTTCTAAGTTTTAGATGCATTTTTCTTTTTTAAATCTGAAAATTATTTTCTCAACCTAAAATACCTTTATCCATCTAAAGATGCAAAACAGAACAGAAAGATTACAACTACCAATAATTTCAATCAGAAAATAACCGTCATTTTACTAACCGTTGTTGTTTCTGTTGCAAACATTTTATGCTCTTTACATATTCAATATATTCTTTATAAAAAAAAAAAAGACGACTTACTGTGTTTCCAATGAAAAGAAGACTTCAAAACCGAAGAAGTGCAATCAGTTTGAATGAAATACCAATCATTTCACTCAGAAAATAACCGTCATTTTACTAGGTTTTTGTTGTTGTTGTTTCTGTTGCGAACATTTTATGCTCTTTACATATTCAATATATTCTTTATAAAAAAAAAAAAAAAAAGACGACTTACTGTGTTTCCAATGAAAAGAAGACTTCAAAACCGAAGAAGTGCAATCAGTTTGAATGAAGTACCAATCATTTCACTCAGAAAATAACCGTCATTTTAATAGGTATTTGTTGTTGTTGTTTCTGTTGCGAACATTTTATGCTCTTTATATATTCAATATATTCTTTATAAAAAAAAAAGAAACCCGATTTACTGTGTTTCCAACGAAACGAAGACTTCAAAACCGAAGAAGTGCAATCAGATTGAATGAAGTACCAATCATTTCACTCAGAAAATAACCGTCATTTTAATAGGTATTTGTTGTTGTTTCTGTTGCGAACATTTTATGCTCTTTATATATTCAATATATTCTTTATAAAAAAAAGAAACCCGATTTACTGTGTTTCCAACGAAACGAAGACTTCAAAACCGAAGAAGTGCAATCAGATTGAATGAAGTACCAATCATTTCACTCAGAAAATAACCGTCATTTTAATAGGTATTTGTTGTTGTTGTTTCTGTTGCGAACATTTTATGCTCTTTATATATTCAATATATTCTTTATAAAAAAAAAAAAAAAAAGACGACTTACTGTGTTTCCAATGAAAAGAAGACTTCAAAACCGAAGAAGTGCAATCAGTTTGAATGAAGTACCAATCATTTCACTCAGAAAATAACCGTCATTTTAATAGGTATTTGTTGTTGTTGTTTCTGTTGCGAACATTTTATGCTCTTTATATATTCAATATATTCTTTATAAAAAAAAGAAACCCGATTTACTGTGTTTCCAACGAAACGAAGACTTCAAAACCGAAGAAGTGCAATCAGTTTGAATGAAGTACCAATCATTTCACTCAGAAAATAACCGTCATTTTAATAGGTATTTGTTGTTGTTGTTTCTGTTGCGAACATTTTATGCTCTTTATATATTCAATATATTCTTTATAAAAAAAGAAACCCGATTTACTGTGTTTCCAACGAAACGAAGACTTCAAAACCGAAGAAGTGCAATCAGTTTGAATGAAGTACCAATCATTTCACTCAGAAAATAACCGTCATTTTAATAGGTATTTGTTGTTGTTGTTTCTGTTGCGAACATTTTATGCTCTTTATATATTCAATATATTCTTTATAAAAAAAAGAAACCCGATTTACTGTGTTTCCAACGAAACGAAGACTTCAAAACCGAAGAAGTGCAATCAGATTGAATGAAGTACCAATCATTTCACTCAGAAAATAACCGTCATTTTAATAGGTATTTGTTGTTGTTTCTGTTGCGAACATTTTATGCTCTTTATATATTCAATATATTTTTTATAAAAAAAAAGACGACTTACTGTGTTTCCAACGAAAAGAAGACTTCAAAACTGAAGAAGTGCAATCAGATTGAATGAAGTACCAATCATTTCAATCAGAAAATAACAGTCATTTTACTAGGTTTTTGTTGTTTCTGTTGCAAATATTTTATGCTCTTTACATATTCAATATATTTTTTATAAAAAAAAAAGACGACTTACTGTGTTTCCAACGAAAAGAAGACTTCAAAACCGTAGAAGTGCAATCAGATTGAATGAAGTACCAATCATTTCAATCAGAAAATAACAGTCCTTTTACTAGGTTTTTGTTGTTTCTGTTGCAAATATTTTATGCTCTTTACATATTCAATATATTCTTTATAAAAAAAAAAGACGACTTACTGTGTTTCCAACGAAAAGAAGACTTCAAAACTGAAGAAGTGCAATCAGATTCAATGAAAAAAAACCCATCATTTTACTAGGTTTTTGTTGTTGTTGTTGTTTCTGTTGCCAACATTTTATGCTCTTTACATATTCAATATATTCCTTATAAAAAAAAAAAGACGACTTACTGTGTTTCCAACGAAAAGAAGACTTCAAAACCGTAGAAGTGCAATCAGATTGAATGAAGTACCAATCATTTCAATCAGAAAATAACAGTCCTTTTACTAGGTTTTTGTTGTTTCTGTTGCAAATATTTTATGCTCTTTACATATTCAATATATTCTTTATAAAAAAAAAAAAAGACGACTTACTGTGTTTCCAACGAAAAGAAGACTTCAAAACTGAAGAAGTGCAATCAGATTCAATGAAAAAAAACCCATCATTTTACTAGGTTTTTGTTGTTGTTGTTGTTTCTGTTGCCAACATTTTATGCTCTTTACATATTCAATATATTCCTTATAAAAAAAAAAGACGACTTACTGTGTTTCCAACGAAAAGAAGACTTCAAAACCGTAGAAGTGCAATCAGATTGAATGAAGTACCAATCATTTCAATCAGAAAATAACAGTCCTTTTACTAGGTTTTTGTTGTTTCTGTTGCAAATATTTTATGCTCTTTACATATTCAATATATTCTTTATAAAAAAAAAAAGACGACTTACTGTGTTTCCAACGAAAAGAAGACTTCAAAACCGTAGAAGTGCAATCAGATTGAATGAAGTACCAATCATTTCAATCAGAAAATAACAGTCATTTTACTAGGTTTTTGTTGTTTCTGTTGCAAATATTTTATGCTCTTTACATATTCAATATATTCTTTATAAAAAAAAAAAAAAACGATTTACTGTGTTTCCAATGAAAAGGAGACTTCAAAACCGAAGAAGTGCAATCAGTTTGAATGAAGTACCAATCATTTCACTCAGAAAATAACCGTCATTTTAATAGGTATTTGTTGTTGTTGTTTCTGTTGCGAACATTTTATGCTCTTTATATATTCAATATATTCTTTATAAAAAAAAAAAAAAAAAGACGACTTACTGTGTTTCCAATGAAAAGGAGACTTCAAAACCGAAGAAGTGCAATCAATTTCAATGAAGTACCAATCATTTCAATCAGAAAATAACCGTCATTTTACTAAGCTTTTGTTGTTGTTGTTGTTTCTGTTGCAAACATTTTATGCTCTGTACATATTCAATATATTCTTTATAAAAAAAAGACGATTTACTGTGTTTCCAACGAAAAGAAGACTTTAAAATCGAAGAAGTGCAATCAATTTCAATGAAGTACCAATCATTTCAATCAGAAAATAACCGTCATTTTACTAAGCTTTTGTTGTTGTTGTTGTTTCTGTTGCAAACATTTTTATGCTCTGTACATATTCAATATATTCTTTATAAAAAAAAAAAGACGACTTACTGTGTTTCCAACGAAAAGAAGACTTCAAAACCGAAGAAGTGCAATCAATTTCAATGAAGTACCAATCATTTCAATCAGAAAATAACCGTCATTTTACTAAGCTTTTGTTGTTGTTGTTGTTTCTGTTGCAAACATTTTATGCTCTGTACATATTCAATATATTCTTTATAAAAAAAAGACGACTTACTGTGTTTCCAACGAAAAGGAGACTTCAAAACCGAAGAAGTGCAATCAGATTCAAATCTACCAATCATTTCAATCAGAAAATAACAGTCATTTTACTAGGTTTTTGTTGTTTCTGTTGCAAATATTTTATGCTCTTTACATATTCAATATATTCTTTATTAAAAAAAAAAGACGACTTACTGTGTTTCCAACGAAAAGAAGACTTCAAAACCGTAGAAGTGCAATCAGATTGAATGAAGTACCAATCATTTCAATCAGAAAATAACAGTCATTTTACTAGGTTTTTGTTGTTTCTGTTGCAAATATTTTATGCTCTTTACATATTCAATATATTCTTTATAAAAAAAATAATAAAAAAATCGATTTACTGTGTTTTCAACGAAAAGAAGACTTCAAAACCGAAGAAATGCAATCAGTTTGAACGAAGTACCAATCATTTCAATCAGAAAATAACCGTCATTTTAGTAGGTATTTGTTGTTGTTGTTGTTTCTGTTGCAAATATTTTATGCTCTTTACATATTCAATATATTCTTTATAAAAAAAATAATAAAAAATAAAATGACTTACTGTGTTTCCAACGAAAAGAAGACTTCAAAACCGAAGAAATGCAATCAGTTTGAACGAAGTACCAATCATTTCAATCAGAAAATAACCGTTATTTTAGTAGGTATTTGTTGTTGTTGTTGTTGTTTCTGTTGGAAACATTTTATGCTCTTTACATATTCAATATATTCCTTATAAAAAATAAAAAATAAAATGACTTACTGTGTTTCCAACGAAAAGAAGACTTCAAAACCGAAGAAGTGCAAACTTGCTCCACTTTTCTTCTCAGTTCATCCTATCTATCCCCTTTTCACTTTTCTATTGACTCCAACCCCAAATACACAATCCTCGAGCAATGTTCACGCAATTGTAAAAGAGGGTTTCAAAATTACTCCCACCCTTTGCTCTGTGTAATCTGAGCCGACCTCCGCCCACTCGCAAACCCCCTTTACGAAACCTTTGATCTAAGCCGACCCCCCCTACCCCCACCCCAAACTCAATAGAAAGTGGTATTATTAGAATTTTAATACCATTCTTTTCTCCCTCTTTCAATATATATATTTTTTTTTTCACACCTTTTTCCCTGGTCGGTTTTATAAAATAAATTTTCGACGGCTGTGTAACCAGGGGATACCAGAAAGATGGTAGTTCTGGGTTTCATTACTGGTCGCGTGTGGCTTGCTGCTGACCCCCCTCGCAGTGAAAAGTTTCGAACACCCCCACCCCCACCCCCTTCCAGATCCCAGGTCGTCCCCTTTTGTATTATTACCTTTACTACAAGCGACCGCTATGAAGTTATAAGCCGGGCTTATTTGAAATTCGTTCTTTTCTAAAGTAATCTATTGGCAAAAGGAAAAGATTAACATATAATGAAGTAGGGACTTAGAATGCCCGGTTATCTCATAATCTGCTCACAGTACAAGCGTGTGGTGACGAAATACTTTCGTAAAAAAATGAAATGTCTGCTTTGTTCGGTTGCTTTTCGTTTTAAATTTGTATTGTGAAAGAAAAAAAATGTAATAGTTGAAAATGTATAGCAATAAGACGTTTAAATGATTTAAAGAGCACAGCATTAAAAAGCTTGAAAGAAAGCGTTTTTATATTGAATATGGCTACATAAAAGAGGTGCTTTAAAGTCTTTTAATATTATTTCGCTCTAGCCCATTTTAAAAATATAGGGTTGTCAAAAAAAATTTTTTCCTCGATTTATGAACAGTAAGTGTATTTGTTTCATTTCATACTTATTTTTGGCACATGTATTTTCCCTTTTTCTTTATTTTTTGATTATTTCTTTATTTTATTTTACTTATTTATTTTTTATTTTACTATTTATTTATTTTATTTTACTATTTATTTATTTATTTTTTTTTTGTATCTTACTTTCTTTGCACATTAATTATTTTTTTTTTTTTTACTGGCAATGAACGTACCAATTATGGAGCTCTTATTTGATTCTTAAATCAAATTTTTTTAAGCTATTATTTTCTAGAGGTTTTGCTTAATAATAATTTCAACACAAAAAACTAAAAAGAAATTTTTGGAAACAGTCAAAACTCTATAGAGAAAAAAAAAAGCATTTATGAGTTCATGTTATTTAAAACTTCTTTCAAATATTGAACACATTATTTAAAAGAAATTATGATGTGAAAAGCTTTAAGACAAAAAAAATTGTGTGTGTGTGAGTGTGTAATATATTAAAAGTCTTTTATATTGTTACTTTCTAACCCATTTTAAAAATGCAGGGTTTTTCAAAAAAACTTTTCCCTCGATTTTATGAAAAGTACGTATATTTTTTTCAATTCATACTTATTTTTGGCGCATGTATTTTTCTTTTTTTTATATTTCTTTATTATTTATTTATTTATTGTATCTTACTTTCTTTACACATAATTTTTTTTTTTTTTTTTTTTTTTTTTTTTTTTTTTTTAATGGCAATGCACCTACCAATTATGAAGCTGTTATATGATTGATAAATCAAGTTTTCTTTAAGCTATAATTTTTTAGAGGTTTCACTTAATAATAATTTCAACACAAAAGATTAAGAATAAATTTTTGAAACTATGAAAACCTTATATAGAAAAAAAAAACATTTATGACTTTATGTTATTCAAAATCTTCTTTCTAATATTGAACTCATTATTTTAAAGAAAAAATTATACTGTAAAAAGCTTTAAGACAAAAAAAAAAAAAAAAATATCGTTTTTTTTTTTTTGTGTGTAATATATTTAAGCGATAATTTTAAATTTCATTTCATATTAATTTCAGTTAGAAAATGTTAATCATACAACTTTTATAGCTTTTTACTGTGTAAAATATATTTATATATGTGTATTATGTAACTTTTTGCCTTAAAAAAATTCACATTGTTATTTTGAAAACATTCCATACATTTTTAGATATTGATTCTTATAATAGTCTACGTTGTACATGAAATATTAAAAAATTATATTTTATCAGTTATTGATTTCATTTGATGAAAAATGTCAATAAAATTTTGAGAAAGTTGTAGAAAAAAAAATTAGTTTTTTTTTATTTTTTATTTTTTATTATTACAATCACAACAGAAATGGTATGTGACTTGCATATTTTGAAATTTTCTTCGATATAAATAGCAGAAAACTATCAATTATTTATTGTTATTTACTGCAATTATTATTGTCAATTACTGCAATTTCATGTTTATCATCATCATTGGCGCTACAGGACCATGGTTGGCCAAGGCAGTCTGCCTACTTGCAATTACGAGACGAGAGATATTTTTCTTTTTATGGGGTAGGGTTATCAGCCCTAAGCCAAACAACCATATTAGAACGGGGCCTATGGTTTAAAGTGGATTCCGACCTATTACAAACATCCCCGAAGCCTATGGCACCGAGCACCAAAGTCACTTGGTCATCAGGACCCAATTTCATGTCATCCTAATTTAAAATAACTAAGTAACGAATACATTTTATAATTTAAATGTTACTCCTTTGACCAATAATTTAAAAGACAGTAATTCTAAATTCTGCTCTAAGTCAGTTTTAAAGTATACATCCTTACATTATCTGTTAGATCACTCCCTTGGTTCAAAATGGAATTCAAACTGAGCTAATATCTAATTCTGTATTCCGCTATTTCCATTTCCAAACTATGATTTCCTGCCGTTTGACATGTTATCACTGAGAAACGATGATGATTATTATGATAAATCATTCATCTGAATCGTTCCATCGTAAATATCTTGTGGGTGTCTTAATACCCCACCATAACGTCGAGTGATTAACGCTTTCCGTTTTAATAACATCTTCAAAGTGCTTGCGAATTAAACGGAACTATATTTCTCAAGCCTGCTATTTATGGACATGATACTCCTCCAATTATCAGTATACTATTTATCAAGTTTGGAAATTATTAACAAATAACACAAAAAAAAAGTACCAACTTTGCGCCGTCATTAGATAGCGATCATGCGATTAATTTATATACGCCAACTATACGTAAATGAAGCATGTTATACATCATTTTTAATAACAGCGTGTCACAGGAGACATTTTTTCGGACATACCAGAAACAGGTTTCTATTTCGACTTCGTGATCAGGTTTAGCAAAATCCCATAGATCACAGATGAGCGGGATGGTTGAAATGTTCGGGCGAAAATTGGATGTGGGAATTGCAAGAAAAATAGGCAATTATTTTTACTTTCTCGCTCGGAACGTGTCAGTTAGTGATACTTTATAGGCGGCGGGGTGATTAGATGATGCTTTGCTTTTGTTTTCTAAAAGAACACGAAGTTTTATACTCAGCAAGGCTTGAGAGTTTGTTTTAGTTTGGTAAAAGAAATGCTTTTATTAACTTGATCGATGGGAAAGCAGATTTGATTTATTATGGTGAACCTAAGAAATGAATGCTGAAGTAGCATTTAGATTCGATTAACTTATTTTTTTATGACTTATTATTTTCTTTTAGTTACTTATTATGAACTTAAAATGTTTTGGTTAAAAACTTGCTTAACCAGACGGTTGATACTGATATTTCACTTTTATGTCTAATCTAAGACATCATTTAGGTACTTTTCATGATTTGTTTTACAAAGAAAAAAAAAGATGCTGTTATTCCAGAATGTTTACGTTACTTACTTAAACTTAAAATGTATTGGTTAAAAACTTGCTTAACCAGACGGTTGATATTGATATTTCACTTTTATGTCTAATCTAAGACATCATTTAGGTACTTTTCATGATTTGTTTTACAAAGCAATAAAAGATGCTGTCATTCTCAGAATGGTTACTTTACTTTCTTTAATGTTTACTTACTTAAACTTAAAATGTTTTGGTTAAAAACTTACTTATCGAGTCGGTTGATATTGATATTTCACTTTTATGTTTAATCTAAGACGTCATTTAGGTACTTTTCATGATTTGTTTTACAAAGCAATAAAAGATGCTGTCATTCTCAGAATGGTTACTTTACTTTCTTTAATGTTTACTTACTTAAACTTAAAATGTTTTGGTTAAAAACTTACTTATCGAGTCGGTTGGTACTGATGTTTCACTTTTATGTCTAATCTAAGACGTCATTGAGGTACTTTTCATGATTTGTTTTACAAAGAAAAAAAAAGATGCTGCTATTCCAGAATGTTTACGTTACTTACTTAAACTTAAAATGTTTTGGTTAAAAACTTACTTATCGAGTCGGTTGATATTGATATTTCACTTTTATGTCTAATCTAAGACGTCATTTAGGTACTTTTCATGATTTGTTTTACAAAGCAATAAAAGATGCTGTCATTCTCAGAATGGTTACTTTACTTTCTTTAATGTTTACTTACTTAAACTTAAAATGTTTTGGTTAAAAACTTACTTATCGAGTCGGTTGATATTGATATTTCACTTTTATGTCTAATCTAAGACGTCATTTAGGTACTTTTCATGATTTGTTTTACAAAGCACAATAAAAGATGCTGTCATTCTCAGAATGTTTACTTTACTTACTTAAACTTAAAATGTTTTGGTTAAAAACTTACTTATCGAGTCGGTTGATATTGATATTTCACTTTTATGTCTAATCTAAGACGTCATTTAGGTACTTTTCATGATTTGTTTTACAAAGCACAATAAAAGATGCTGTCATTCTCAGAATGTTTACTTTACTTATTTAAACTTAAAATGTTTTGGTTAAAAACTTACTTAATGAGGCGGTTGATATTGATATTTCACTTTTATGTCTAATCTAAGACGTCATTTAGGTACTTTTCATGATTTGTTTTACAAAGCAATAAAAGATGCTGTCATTCTCAGAATGTTTACTTTACTTATTTAAACTTAAAATGTTTTGGTTAAAAACTTACTTAATGAGACGGTTGATATTGATATTTCACTTTTATGTCTAATCTAAGACATCATTTAGGTAATTTTCATGATTTGTTTTACAAAGCAATAAAAGATGCTGTCATTCTCAGAATGGTTACTTTACTTTCTTTAATGTTTACTTACTTAAACTTAAAATGTTTTGGTTAAAAACTTACTTATCGAGTCAGTTGATATTGATATTTCACTTTTATGTCTAATCTAAGACGTCATTTAGGCACTTTTCATGATTTGTTTTACAAAGCAATAAAAGATGCTGTCATTCTCAGAATGGTTACTTTACTTTCTTTAATGTTTACTTACTTAAACTTAAAATGTTTTGGTTAAAAACTTACTTATCGAGTCGGTTGATATTGATATTTCACTTTTATGTCTAATCTAAGACGTCATTTAGGCACTTTTCATGATTTGTTTTACAAAGCAATAAAAGATGCTGTCATTCTCAGAATGTTTACTTTACTCATTTAAACTTAAAATGTTTTGGTTAAAAACGTACTTAATGAGACGGTTGATATTGATATTTCACTTTTATGTCTAATCTAAGACATCATTTAGGTACTTTTCATGATTTGTTTTACAAAGCAATAAAAGATGCTGTCATTCTCAGAATGGTTACTTTACTTTCTTTAATGTTTACTTACTTAAACTTAAAATGTTTTGGTTAAAAACTTACTTATCGAGTCGGTTGATATTGATATTTCACTTTTATGTCTAATCTAAGACGTCATTTAGGCACTTTTCATGATTTGTTTTACAAAGCAATAAAAGATGCTGTCATTCTCAGAATGTTTACTTTACTTATTTAAACTTAAAATGTTTTGGTTAAAAACGTACTTAATGAGACGGTTGATATTGATATTTCACTTTTATGTCTAATCTAAGACATCATTTAGGTAATTTTCATGATTTGTTTTACAAAGCAATAAAAGATGCTGTCATTCTTAGAATGGTTACTTTACTTTCTTTAATGTTTACTTACTTAAACTTAAAATGTTTTGGTTAAAAACTTACTTATCGAGTCGGTTGATATTGATATTTCACTTTTATGTCTAATGTAAGACGTCATTTAGGCACTTTTCATGATTTGTTTTACAAAGCAATAAAAGATGCTGTCATTCTGAGAATGGTTACTTTACTTTCTTTAATGTTTACTTACTTAAAGTTAAAATGTTTTGGTTAAAAACTTACTTATCGAGTCGGTTGATATTGATATTTCACTTTTATGTCTAATTTAAGACGTCATTTAGGCACTTTTCATGATTTGTTTTACAAAGCAATAAAAGATGCTGTCATTCTCAGAATGGTTACTTTACTTTCTTTTTAATGTTTACTTACTTAAACATAAAATGTTTTGGTTAAAAACTTACTTATCGAGTCGGTTGATATTGATATTTCACTTTTATGTCTAATCTAAGACATCATTTAGGCACTTTTCATGATTTGTTTTACAAAGCAATAAAAGATGCTGTCATTCTCAGAATGGTTACTTTACTTTCTTTAATGTTTACTTACTTAAACTTAAAATGTTTTGGTTAAAAACTTACTTATCGAGTCGGTTGATATTGATATTTCACTTTTATGTCTAATTTAAGACGTCATTTAGGCACTTTTCATGATTTGTTTTACAAAGCAATAAAAGATGCTGTCATTCTCAGAATGGTTACTTTACTTTCTTTAATGTTTACTTACTTAAACTTAAAATGTTTTGGTTAAAAACTTACTTATCGAGTCGGTTGATATTGATATTTCACTTTTATGTCTAATCTAAGACGTCATTTAGGCACTTTTCATGATTTGTTTTACAAAGCAATAAAAGATGCTGTCATTCTCAGAATGGTTACTTTACTTTCTTTAATGTTTACTTACTTAAACTTAAAATGTTTTGGTTAAAAACTTACTTATCGAGTCGGTTGATATTGATATTTCACTTTTATGTCTAATCTAAGACGTCATTTAGGTACTTTTCATGATTTGTTTTACAAAGCAATAAAAGATGCTGTCATTCTCAGAATGGTTACTTTACTTATTTAAACTTAAAATGTTTTGGTTAAAAACTTACTTATCGAGTCGGTTGATATTGATATTTCACTTTTTATGTCTAATCTAAGACGTCATTTAGGCACTTTTCATGATTTGTTTTACAAAGCAATAAAAGATGCTGTCATTCTCAGAATGGTTACTTTACTTTCTTTAATGTTTACTTACTTAAACTTAAAATGTTTTGGTTAAAAACTTACTTATCGAGTCGGTTGATATTGATATTTCACTTTTATGTCTAATCTAAGACGTCATTTAGGCACTTTTCATGATTTGTTTTACAAAGCAATAAAAGATGCTGTCATTCTCAGAATGGTTACTTTACTTTCTTTAATGTTTACTTACTTAAACTTAAAATGTTTTGGTTAAAAACTTACTTATCGAGTCGGTTGATATTGATATTTCACTTTTATGTCTAATCTAAGACGTCATTTAGGTACTTTTCATGATTTGTTTTACAAAGCAATAAAAGATGCTGTCATTCTCAGAATGGTTACTTTACTTATTTAAACTTAAAATGTTTTGGTTAAAAACTTACTTATCGAGTCGGTTGATATTGATATTTCACTTTTATGTCTAATCTAAGACGTCATTTAGGCACTTTTCATGATTTGTTTTACAAAGCAATAAAAGATGCTGTCATTCTCAGAATGTTTACTTTACTTATTTAAACTTAAAATGTTTTGGTTAAAAACGTACTTATCGAGACGGTTGATATTGATATTTCACTTTTATGTCTAATCTAAGACATCATTTAGGTACTTTTCATGATTTGTTTTACAAAGCAATAAAAGATGCTGTCATTCTCAGAATGGTTACTTTACTTTCTTTAATGTTTACTTACTTAAACTTAAAATGTTTTGGTTAAAAACTTACTTATCGAGTCGGTTGATATTGATATTTCACTTTTATGTCTAATCTAAGACATCATTTAGGTACTTTTCATGATTTGTTTTACAAAGCAATAAAAGATGCTGTCATTCTCAGAATGGTTACTTTACTTATTTAAACTTAAAATGTTTTGGTTAAAAACTTACTTAATGAGACGGTTGATATTGATATTTCACTTTTATGTCTAATCTGAGACATCATTTAGGTAATTTTCATGATTTGTTTTACAAAGCAATAAAAGATGCTGTCATTCTCAGAATGTTTACTTTACTTATTTAAACTTAAAATGTTTTTTTTTAAAAACTTACTTATCGAGACTTTTGATACTGATATTTTACTTTTATGTCTAATCTAAGCCATCATTGACACATCTACGCCTTCATTTATGTCTAATCTAAGCCATCACTTTTCATGATTTGTTTTTCAAAACAATAAAAGTTGTTATTCTTAGATTCACAATTTATTATTCTTTATTAAATTATTCTAATTTAATAAAGAATAATAAAGAATTAATTATTCTTTTTTAAATAAATAATAAATTACAAAACTAGTGAAGCCTGTTGGGAAATTGTGAAATAAATTCTATGATCAAATGCTTATTTCTATTTTTTTATTTCCTAACAAAAATACATATTATTTTTATAGTGAAGATGTTATTGTTATAGTTCCAATACAAGAAAAACATTTGTAATGTACTTTTTTCTCAAAATCATTTCTTTTTAAAATAAATTGCTTTTAATAAAATTTTATATTAACTGATATTAATATATAAATTCAATTAAAATAAACAGCAATTATTTAACATTTCCCACAAAATTAATTAGCATTGCATGGTCAAATCTCTGTTTCTTCTTGTGTTGTTTCTTGCAAAACCCAGTCAAAAACTAAAACGAGATCTAACTCAACAGATCATTTAACCGTAAAAACAAAGCACTATATGGCAATAATCACAATTTAAAGAATGCAGTATTGAATAGGAGAACATTTAAAACGTTGGATCCCCATATCAGAATCATATATATGCCATTATATAGTTAAAGTAAGCGAAACGAGTGCAGTTGACAGTATAATGGTATACGATCTTACAGAACGTGTATACAGACATGAAAAATATCTAGCCTATGCCAGTACACAGTGAAAATAAGCGAAACGGGCGTAGATATCAATACAATAGTATATGATTTTACAGAACGTGTAGACAGACAGGAAAAATATCTAGTCCAGTGGTAATATCAATATTATTATATTTTCTATGCTTACATGTAAGAATAATAGTAAACACAATAATATTAACTCATTACGTTTCAATTTTTCACTCCAAAAAAGGCCTATAGTAGGTCTAAATCTCATATGGGGATATATAATTTTATATATGTGGCCCGCGAAGTTATGATGCATTTCCAAAGTGGCCCGCAAGATCATTTGGGTTGGACACCCCTGATCTAGTCTATGCCAGTACACAATGAAATAAGTGAAACGAGTGTAGATGACAATACAATAGTATATGATCTTACAGAACATATAGACAGACATATGAAAAATATCCAGTCTATGCCAGTACACAGAGAAAGTAAGCGAAACGAGTGTAGATGACAATACAATGGTACACGATTTTACAGAACGCGTAGACCGGCATGAAAAATATCTAGTCTATGCCAGTACACATTGAAAGTAAGCGAAACGAGAGTAGATGACAGTACAATGATATTACGATCTTACAGAACTTGTGGACAGATATGAAAAATATCTAGTCTATGCCAGTGCACTGTGAAAGTAAGTGAAACGAGTGTAGATGACAATACAATGGTATGCGATTTTACAGAATGCGTAGACAGGCATGAAAAATATCTAGTCTATGCCAATAAACAGTAAAAATAAGGAAAACGAATGTAGATGGCAGTACAACGTTATACGATCTTACAGAACGTACAAACATACATGAAAAATATCTAGTATATGCCAATACACAGTGAAAGTAAGCAAACAAATATAGATGATAGTACAATGGTATACGATCTTACAGAACGCATAAACAGACATGGAAAATATCTAGTCATAGATTGAAATTTTAAAATGAATTTTACCTTTAATGATAATTATTGTCAAACTATTTTTTGTACTTCATTAGAAATTTATATTTTTATTTTTATTTCAACGAAATATTAAAACTATTTGTTGCAGCAGCCATGCAATGTCTGGATCATCCCTCGGAAGAGGATTTATACTCCGAGCTGGCAATCAACATAGCAAGCAAATATCATTCGGGAGGGAGCACCACGATATTTAATTTTCTTGTACTTTTCGTGGATTTGATTTGGTTTGTTACTCTACAGTTATTTTGTAGATAGGATCTGCAGTTTAACGTGGATTCCGAACCACTAACAAGCATCCATGCCACCAGCAGGATTTGAATCTAAACAATGTATTCTTTAGGGAATATGGTAACAGCAACATTAAAACTATCTTAGATCTACAATGTATTTAATATTATTTTATTCCCTGCACTTGCTTATTAAATACTCTTGCTTATTAATTTTTTGGGATTCTTCTTTTAGAAAAAGTATTTTAGCCGGAACTGAAATAAAACCAATTGTTTGGTTCTGCAGGGCCAAACTTGACCCTTGTGCCATACAAATCCAACATACCTACTTTATTTTCATATCTTTCCTTCATTGGAATTAACACTTAAACATATCTTACCTTAAACCAACCTTCCTACATTTTCTTAAATTATATGTAACGAATAAGACATTTATGTCATCAAATTTATTTATTTATTTGCATTGATATAATTGTATTCAAAATATTCTCATAGAGACTTAACGCATAGAGAGGAAAAAAGAACTCTATTTATGGCTAATAACCTTTCGATTTCTGAAAGTGAAATCGAATCTACATAAATTATAATAATTTTATTCTTTATTTAATTATATTATATTATTGCGTCCTGTTTCTGAAAGAATATGTCATTTTTTTTTAATGAAATGATCGCTACATGTAAAATTGGAAAATGGAATAAAATTTCATTATTGATACATTTTTACATTTTAGTTTCCCTCTTGCCTGTGTAAAATAATATCATCATAAAACATTTGAACAACCATTGCCGTAATGGTTGATAATTTAGTTCAATCAATGATTTTTTTTTATATATCTTCCAAGATAAATTACAAGAGTAAATTATCCGCCTTAATTTTTTTTAAATTTATTTTTTTATAATTTATATTAATTTGTTGAGAATAAAATTGTAATGTAACTGAAGTGCAAAGTATTGTATTTTTGGATCCAATAAATCTTCTTCGAACTTGTAGAACCAATAGATTTCTAATATCAAGTAAAAGGTTTTGCAATCAATAAAACTGATTAGAATTCATTAAAGCGTTTGAAGTATCATTCGATTAAATGTAGAGGACTACTAACTACGCAAGGGAGTTATGATTTTGCACGACAACGCCCTTAACAATTTACATCTCAACACCTCTATTCAAACTGTATAAATTTCGATTTGAGGCGTTGAAACTTTATCCCTGTAGTTTCATCCTTGATTGTCAGGAGCGAGCAGATTTAATAAATAAAAAAAAAAAAAAAAAAAAAAAAAAAAAATGAATAGCAGTGCATTCTAATCTAGTGCCAATCTTTATCCCTTCTGCAGTTTTGATATCACGAACTCTTTAACTGGCACTAGGAATTTAATTCCGTATATGAAAATAGTTGAATTAGTCTTTATTGTTTTGTGTTCTTACAGTATTGGACAAGTTTACTTTAGATTTCTACCAAATTTTTTAACTGGTCAAATAAATTTTAATTTTCATCTGATGACATTTGGCTGATCTTTAGTGACTTGAGTGCATTACTAACTGCGTTCAAAATGTTCATTTTTTTTTTTTTAATTTATTTTTCTTCTTTTACTTTTACTTCAAGTTTGGAAAAGTAAAAATTATTTAGAAAGACTTATTCAAGCATTAAAACTATTTCCCCCATCTATCTGTTATATGATTCAATATAAAATGATACACATTTATTTTTATTAAGTCAAAATTTGCCTTGTCCATTAAATTATGATTTGTGTTATTAAATAAAATTTTGAAAACTTTTAGCTTTAGTTCAAAAAATATAATTATTTTAAAAAAATATATATATATTACTTACAGTTGTAAGCTATATATTGCAGAGAGAAAGTAGAAGAAGAATTGGTGGAAGAGGAATCAATTTTCCAAATAAAAAAAAATGAGTTTTTGGCAAATGAACTAAATGTCTTGAAAGACAAGGATTCATTTTTTTTAATTATATTATATTATTGTGTTCCGTTTCTGCACGAATTTGACTTTTTTTTTGTAAATTTTTTAAAAACTTTTTTTTTGTAACAAATATCGCCATAATGATTGATAATTTAGTTCAGTTAATGATAATTTTAATGCATTAAAACTACTTCAAGCATTAAAACTATTTCTGCCATCCATTTGTTTTCTGATTCAATATAAAATGATTCATATTTATTTTTATTTAGAAGTAAAATTTGTCTCGTCTATTAAATTATGATTTGTGTATTTTAACTTTAATTCATAACATATAATTATTAAAAAAAAACCTTTATTTATTTTCAACTGAAGCTCTATATTGCATGACTGGTAGAAGAAGTATCAATTTTCCACATAAAAGAAAAATGAGTTTTTGGTAAATGAATTAAATGTATTTCTAGATTAAGGATGAAGCACCAGAAAAATATGAAAATTTCTGCTGATGACGTTAAAAAATACCAAAAATGTGGCAACTGCCCTGATGTCGAGCTTACTCCTTATCATGTCTTTGATTGGCCAGCTATTGCAGCCGCCATGCATTGTCTGGACCATCCTTCGGAAGAGGATTTATACTCCGAGCTGGCAGTCAGCATAGCCAATATTATCCGGGAGCATCACCAAAATGTGGTACCAAAATTTAAAAAATACCAAGATGTGGCAACTGCCCTGATGAGCTTACTCCTCATCGTGTCTTTGATTGCCCAGCTGTTGCAGCCGCCATGCATTGTCTGGACCATCTTCGGAAGAGGATTTATACTCCGAGCTGGCAATCAACATAGCCAATACTATTCGGGAGTACCACGGAATTTGATTGTATTGTACTCTTCAGGGGATATGACAACATCACAACTAAATGTATTGAAAAACAATGATTATGGCAAAAAAATATTTTTTCTGTTTTAAAAGTTGATTAAAATAAATTCTACAGCTTTAGTGTGCATAAATATCCATCATAAATCTTATTTTAACATAAAACAAATCCTTTTAGGAAGGAGTGTGATTTAAAGAAAAGTTTTTATAAATTGAATACCTACTACCATGTCCAAAAAGTAAGACCAATTTTTAATTTAAAATTACCGGGGCTTATGGAATTTCAATTTTTTCTTCCTTTTTAGGTTGCTGGCATTGCCCCTGCCGATGACTTTTTAGCATGCATTGAGGATTGGAAAAAAACGTTGGCATTAGTGCATTGTGTCTGGAGGGGTTTACTTTGATGACGATGAAATAAATTTGGAAAAATAAATAAAGAGTTTTTGAACAAAAAAAAAAATTGACCTTACTTTTTGGACACAGCAGTATATTTTCCTGAACGAAAACATTATGATCCATTCTCCATTTAACTATACCACTCATTACCATATTATTTTAAAGCATGTAAAACGCTCTTTTAATATGCAGTGACAGAAACTTTTTGCCTAATGTATAACTTCGCGGAATAAGTGACTACCTTTTAACAATTGCGTGGAATAACCAGTCATTAGATATTCGATACGATTACTTCCTTTCTTCTAAAAGATATTCACAATAGAAAATTTGATTTATTTTTGTAAAATTTGTTCACCGATTGTCATCTTTTTTCCTTACAAAAATAATAGCAGGCTATCACGGTCTTATCCATGTAATGTTGGTCATCACTACAAAATTTACTTAATTACAGATTTCGAGTGAAAAACTTTCCTCTTTTTCTTTTTTGTAAAATAATACGAAAAACTCTATGTTTTTTCTTTCAGTTCATACTAATGACCTACTATCGATTTACTTTCAATCAATTCATCATCCTTTTTTGTCCATTTCATAATTTATTTTAGATTAAGTTTGATTCATGTGTATTTAAATATCAGAATAACATAATGAGTGTTAATTTACGTATGAAAGCGATCTTAATGGTAGACTTTTTGTTATGAAATTTGTATATTTTTTGTAAACAACTGAAGAACTTCCCTGTTATTTAAGATGGGAGAATTCAATTATTGTTTTGTTTTTAATTCCCACATGTATTGTTAATAAAGTGGTTATTTTTGCTCATTTTGAAATTTTTGCGTTGGGTTTGATATTTACGAGTATTTTAAAAATTAGAAAATTGCTCTAATCAATGACATCTTACGCAGTTTTGGCATTGTGAAAGCAATCACAATGTCAAATTGCCGTTTTGAAATCTAATTAAATATTTTGAGAAAAAATTACGAAACATTTTCAGCTCTATTCCAAAACACTACTAAAAAAAATTTAAAAAAAACTCAATGCTTTCTCTTCATTCTCTGGTGACCTATCACTGGTAATGCCTATAAGTCAATCCATCATGTTTACCCATTCCATAAATTAAATGCGTTATTTTAAGTTAACTTTGATTTATGTGTATTTAAAAATCAGAATAATGGTAGTGATGAGTGTTAATGTATGTATGAAAGCAATCATAATGGTAAACTTTTATTATGAAAACTGTTTTATTATCTAAACAAGTCAACATCTTTCCGGCTTTTTTAAGATGGAAGAAAATAAATTTTATTTAATTCATGTATGTGCTGTCAACGAAGTAGTTATTTTTATTCACTTTGAAATTTTTACGTTAGGTTTGATATTTACGAGCATTTTAGAAATTAGAAAATTGCTATAATCAATGACATCTTACACAGATTGACATTGTGATTATTTACGTAATCTTACACAGATTGTGAAAATAATCACAATGTCAAATTGCAGTTCTGAAATCTAATTAAATATTTTGAGGAAAAATTTTCAGCTCTATTCCAAAATAAAAAAAAACTCAATGCCTTCCCTTACATAAACTGGTGACCTGTTATTGGTTATGCCTATAAGTCAATTCATCATTTTTACCCATTCCATAAGTTAAATGCGTTATTTTAAATTAAGTTTGATTTATGTGTACCTAAAAATTAGAAAAATATAAGGAGTGTTAATTTATGTATGAAAGTGTTCCTAATGGTAGACTTTTCTTATGAAAACTATTTTATTATGTAAACAACTAAAGAACTTCCCATTTTTTTTGTTTTTTTCGATGGAAGAAATTAAATTTTATTTAATTCATATATATACTGTCAACGTAGTGGTAATTTTTACTTATTGAAATTTTTACATTAGGTTTGATATTTACGAGCATTTAAAATTGCAATAATCAATGACATCTTACAGTTCTGACATTGTGAAAGCAGTCATAATGTCAAATTGCCGTTCTGAAATCTAATTAAATATTTTGAAGAAAAAATTACCAAAAATTTTTCAGTTCTATTCCAAAAAAACTATTTAAAAAAAAAAAAAAAAAAAAAAAACCTGAATGTTTTCTCTTCACTCTCTCGTGGCCTGTCATTGGTTATGCCTATAAGTCAATTAATCATTTTTACCCTTTCCATAAGTTAAATGCGTTATTTTAAATTAAGTTTGATTTATGTGTATCTAAAAATTAGAATAATATAATGAGTATTAATTTATGTGTGAAAGTGATCATAATGGTAGACTTTTCTTATGAAAACTATTTTATTATGTAAACAACTAAAGAACTTCCCGGGTTTTTTTTTTTTTTTTTTTTCCCCGATGGAAGAAATTAAATTTTGTTTAATTCATACATGTACTGTCAACGAAGTGGCTATTTGTACTTATTGAAATTTTTACATTAGGTTTGATATTTACCAACATTTTAAAAACTAGAAAATTGCTATAATCAATGACATCTTATACAGTTTTGACATTGCTGCTCTGAAATCTAATTAAATATTTTGAGAAAAAAATTACGAAAAATTTTCTACTCTATTCCAATATTCTATTTAAAATCAATGCTTACCATTCACTTAGTGCACACCTGTGATTGGTTATGCCTATAAGTCAGTTCATCATTTTCACTCATTCCATAAGTTAAATGCGTTATTTTAAATTAAGTTTGATTTATATGTATTTAAAAATCAGAATAATATAATAAGTGTTAATGTACGTATGAAAGAGATCATAATGGTAGACTTTTATTATGTAACAACTAAAGAACTTCCCTGATTTTTTTTTAACATGGAAGAAATTAAATTTCATTTAATTCATATATGTGCTGTCAACGAAGTGGTTATTTTTACCCATTTTAAAATTTTTGCATTAGGTTTGGTATTTACGAGCATTTAAAATTGCAATAATCAATGACATCTTACGGTTCTGACATTTGCGAAAACAATCACAATGTCAAATTGTCGTTCAGAAATCTAATTAAATATTTTGAGGAAAAATTACGAAAAATTTCAGCTAGTCTAAATTATTCTCTATTCTTTTAATAGTGTCTATTCCAAAACACTACTAAGAAAAAATAAAAAAAATAAAAACTCAATGCTCTTCACTCTCTGATGGCCTGTCATTGGTTGTACCTATAAGTCAATTCATCATTTTTACCCATTCCATAAGTTAAATGCGTTGTTTTAAATTAAGTTTGATTTATGTGTATTTAAAAATTAGAATAATATGAGGAGTGTTTATTTATGAAACGGAGAATTTATGTATGAAAACGATCATAATGGTAAACTTTTATTATGAAAACTATTTTATTATGTAAACAACTAAAGAACTTCCCGGTTTTTTTAAGCTGGAAGAAATTAAATTTTATTTAAGTCATGTACGTATGTGCTGTCAACGAAGAGGTTATTTTTATATATTTTGAAATTTTTACATCAGGTTTGATATTTACGAGCATTTAAAATTGCAATAATCAATGACATCTTACAGTTTTAACATTTGCGAAAACAATCACAATGGCAAATTGTCGTTCTGAAATCTGATTAAATATTTTAAGAAAAAATTACAAAAAATTTTCAACTCTATTCCAAAACACCATTTAAAAAAAACTTAATGCTTTTCCTTCAGACACTGGTGACCTGCCACTGATTATGCCTATAAGTCAATCGATCATTTTTACCCATAAGTTAAATGCGTTATTTTAAATAAAAGTTTGATGCATGTGTATTGAAAAATTAGTTTAACATGATTATCAGCGATAATTTAAGCATCAAAAACATCATAATATACGATTACCATTATAAAATTTACATAATAACGAATTTTAAGTAGAAAGTATTCAAAATACCTTTTTTTGAAAAAAAAATTCGTGCATTAATTCAATGCTTGCAGTTTGCGGTAAAGACTTATTATTGATTTGACTGTCAATAAATTCATCATTTTTATCTACTAATATCAGGTTTGATTTATGTGCATTTAAAAAATTAGAATAATCTGTAATTATTCAGACAGTGAAAACTGTCCTAAATACTGTTATTTCTCTGAATTAATGTAACTTTTTTTTTAAATTTTGCTAAAACTTCTATTTACCAGTTTAAATTCGGAGAAATAGGAATGAATTATTTCATATTCGCTTATGATCTTATAACAAGAAAAAAAAAAGTAAATTTTTGTTTTCTGAAGTAAAAAATATATTTAAATAAATTAAAGATGAGTGCCTTATAACTTCGAGTAAGCTAATTAAGATTGATCATTTGACACAGTTACATTTGATGTCGGATAATATTAAATAGCAAGGAATTGCATGATTAGCCGATTTCAAAAATTATCAGTCATACTTTCAATCAGTATAATTAAATTTGGCATCTTTTATTTTAGCATATATTTAGTATTAATTATAATTCGAATTGCTGAAATTTTACCTAGAGCAATAATAAGAAACTTAATTAAATGGTAAATATTTTTAAGCAACTTATTGATTTTTAATGTTACACTTTAACTTAAAAGTATATATTTCACTTGATGGAGTATCTTGTAAAATAGCTTGATGAAATGTATGAAATTTGCATTAGAATTGCTTCTTAGTAACTTCTATTAATTGGATTTGAAAAGAATTTTGAAAACGTAATATGCTATCCAAGATTTGTTGACACCGAATTTATTAATATTGGCAGATAATAATTTAAAGAGTACCAAAGCTTTCCATTTGACACATTTAATTAACCTGAGTTTCGTAACATGAACTAAATTACAGGATTGTTTCGCACAGTATATCAGAATTTATTTTTCTCAGTTGCGTTATTTCCAATTACAAAAATGTAGCCTTTCTTTATTATAGAACCTTAATTCTTTAACATTGAGTGGCACCGGTAAAAAAATTCTGAGAAATGCAAGGGGCCTCATGGCTAAATGACTAACGCTCGGGCGTTCGGGACCACAGTCTAGGCGTTCGAGTCCCGGTGGTGCCGTGGATGTTTGTAGTGGTTTGGAATCCACTTTAAATCATAAATCCCGCTCTAATATAACTGTTGGGCGTAGGTATGACAACCTTACTCCATAAAAAGAAAATCTCATGTTTCGGAAACTGCCAGTAGGCAGTCTGCTTTGGACCACCATGGGGCTGTAGCTCCGATGATTATTATTGATGAAAATCAGTAAGTTATTAGAAAATTTTATGTTACTATTAACGTAAATTTCACAGTTCATAAGCAGATAAACTAAATTCTTGTTACATAAAACCCTTATTAGATCTATTTTGGTCTACGGCTCTGTAACTTGAACTTTGGCATTATCTGATGAGGCCCATTTGGGTATATTTGAGTGGAAGATTTTAAGGGTTATTCTTGGAGGGAAACCGATTGTTGGAGAAGACGGTACAACGCAGAAATTTATAAATTGTCACCCGGTGGAATACATCGAAATCTCTTCAAAGGAAAGTCTTGGCTAACTCTAGGCTGTCGTGTTATTGATAATGATTAATGTAAATTAATAAGCACTTCTCCACATTAAAAAGACTTCTCAATTGAAATAAATCTAATTTTAGAAAAAATAAACTAATTTATTTTCATTATAATTACTCAAATAAACGTATAAAATATTTTGAATGGATATATTGTTTGGAATATTTATTAAAAATTATATTTCAAAGATTTATTTTTGCAAAATTTCTTTAAGTCCTTTTAACACAAATTAGATTATTTAGGATTTCAATATTTGAATGGATTTTAAAACGACTTTTGAAATTGATACAAGCAACTTTCAAATTGAGATGACTAAAATCTTTAAGTTTACATAACGTTTATAAATGTAAAAAAATGTATTTTAAACAAATAACATCTTAAAAAAAAATACACAAATAAATGTTGGAACATGTTTTTTTTATTCACATCATGTCTTAACAGTACACAAATTTACACTTGTTTCATAGTTTTCAAGTGCAAGATATTGAAGTATTCTTTTAAATAAACACTTCAGTTGACATCAACAGAGATTAATTTACATTTGTTTGAATTTCATCAAAGCATGCATACCATTTGTTTCGGTTAAAGTTACATAAAGAAATATACAAACAAAAGAATTTTTTCTTTTCTTAATTTTTGTGCAGAATTTAATTTTTTTCAAATTCAAACAAAATTGACATTCATCGAATTTTAATAATAAAATCTTCACAAGTAGAATTAAACAATTATTATTCGACGAATTTACAGAGATTTTAAACTAGAAATAAATTATCTAGTGTTACGAGTTCATTTAGCTTATTGGTAAATGAACCAGTTGTTAAAAACAAATTTCTAAATGACGTAAATGTTCATTTTTGGTTGCCAAAAAAAGATGTCTAAAAATTGAGGAACAAAAAAAATTTGAGACGTGTTCCTTCTGAAATGCAAGGAACTTCGAATGTCTTGATGTGTGATTGACAAGAAACCTCCTGACGATGTTTTTTTAAGAGCAGAATATTGTAACTAGTATACATTTACTATTCTTCAAGTTAAATGCTCTAAAAAAGAAAAAAAAATGACTACTACTATTATTACACACCATTGAGACCGTTGTAAGAAAACGAGCTTCAAAATTTATATTCACACATCATTCAAACAACTCGCATTTTTAGAAGGAACACGTCTCAAATTCTTTTTATTCATTTATTTAATTTAGGTCTCAAAGGTGTGCTTTAATTGACGACTTTCCTATTTAAAATACATCATAATATAACAAATTTTACTGATGGCAAAGCAAATTTTGTTAATCGTTCATTTAATAAAAGCCCTCCTTTAAAAAAAAAAGAATGGCTTAAATTTAAAAAAAAAAAAAAAAAAAAAAAAAAAATGGCTACAATTTAAAATCGTTTATTTTAAACAGAAGATTTTCTTGATTCGATTGCTTTAAAACCAAAAAAGTTAATTATTTTCATTGTTTTTTTAAATTTTTGAGCAATTAAAAAAAAGCAATACGTTTACAAAACAATAATTAAGAAAATAATATATAAAAAGCCATTTTTAAAAAGTATTAATTTCACAATTTCAAGAATAGATTTTTTTTTTTTTTTTTTTTTTTTTATAAGTATACTTGAAAAATATTTTCTTTAATTTCCATCTTCGTGAATTGATTACTTAACCAATTTTTCGGTTTTTTTTCACCAATAGAAAAAAAAAAAATACAATCATCTCAGGCTGATTATTAATATATCCAAATAATTTCACAGTCCAGAAATGAATCATTCATAAACACCTAAATGTTTTGTGCACATTAATAATTGTCCATCAGTTCTGTACAGAATTTGTAGCTGTATGGGATGCGCATTACACAAGGGCGACATCTCTTGAATGTTTCACATCACTTGAAATTCGTAATCAATGTGGATGAGAAACTTTTAAAAAACACGATGACATGCATGTACACATTTATAAGAGGTCCTACTTTATACAGCAGAGACTTCAAAAGCTTCACACGTATACGTATACACACACATGCATAAATTTACGTACACAATATACAACGTACTATGAACATCTCCAGAAATTCGTCCCTTGCATATTGTTCAAATTTTGGACTACAAGTAAATTGTCGTGGATATTTTTTTACTATACATCTGCAAGATTTTATTTTCTTTCCTCAGTATAAAATATCTTCCAGAATTTAAATTTATTTTTTTGTATTTTGAAATTAAAAATCTTTTCTTTTTTTTTTTTAATAAAAACTGTTAAAGGAATTCTTAATTATGAAATTTTTTTTTTTCTGGTTCCATTTCATGTTGTTCTGAGGACATCATTGCCGATAAACAAGTCTAGATTTGAAACCGTATTCATATTTTATTATTATAACAATGAAATGGAAAAACCTCAAAAAAAATTATTGATCAAGTAATAATCCTATTTTAGTTGAACGAGGAAAAAAACAAAGATTAATATTTCATCAAAATAATCTAATCACATGACAACTATACAAATATTCCCAATTATTTGGAATTCTTTTTTCTCTGACAAATTATTGCAGAACGACTTTAAAAATAATTTTAGTAAAACTTTAAAAATAACATTTTTTAAAACAAAAAAAAACTTGAATAGTCATACAATAAAAATTCAACATTATTGTTTTTTAAAAACAATGTTTGTCTACTTTGATAAAAAAACAAAGCAAATGTTTACTAATATTTCCTATTGGAAAAGGTCTAAGAAAACACTTAAAAACATTTATGCTCAACTTGTCCCTGAATCAACAACATTTAAAAGTTTATCTTAAGAAGGTTTTACCAACTCTTTATAAAATTTACCTGGCAGATGATATTCGTTGACAAAACTATTACACAGACTAGTTGGATACAGTTCCTAACTACACAGACTGTACTAGGAAAAAGGCATGCCGTTCTGGAGATGATCATTTAATGTACAACGCGGTGACAACATCATCGTACTTTTGGCCACTTCAAATTGAGGATTCGACAATTTACATTGCAGCAAAAAAAGACTCAAAAAAGAAAACAATAAGAAAAAAAAAAGCTCTAGAAGGTTAAGGAGTCAATTGTGTATACGTGGCTATTTTTATTCCCTTCATATTTTCATACAATTATTATTATTATAACAATTACTTAGCAGTCACTTCTGGACCCATAGGACCAGGTCCATTGGGAGGTCCCAACGGTGGAGTGCCCACTGAAACAGGCGAGTTGACACTATGAGCCTCGGACTGACTGTTTTCGGAATCGCTGCCGCTAGTTGAGCCTTTCTTATCCGTGTTGCTTCCGTTGTGTGTCTTGATGTGCTTGCTGAGGTGATCAGAGCGCATGAATCGCTTATTGCAGACTGGGCAAACGAACCGTTTCTCTCCGGTATGGGTTCTCAAGTGCCGTTGCAGTTCGTCGGACCGCGTGAAACGTTTGCCGCAAAACAGCCAGTTGCACACGAAAGGCCTCTCGCCCGTGTGCCACCGAAGGTGGGCCTTCAGGTGGGACGTTTTACCGTAGACTTTGCCGCAGCCCGGAATGTGACAGCTGTGGATGTTCTTCTTCCTCAGGTGGGCCCCTGCAGGTCCCAGTCGCTCTGCCTCCTGGCAGTTGGGACAGTCGCAGGTCGCCCTGCCGCTGTAGCGTCGCTGTGACCGTGGTGGTGACATGTGCGGCAGCGAGGGTTGACTGAGTGCGAAGGGCCCACCCACTGAGGGACCCTGAGCCGATGGAAGCATCGATTTGTAGGAGTCCGGCAACAGGTGCTGTCCGGACGATAACAGATGAGCCGTGTTTGAGGCTGCCAGGCTGGGGCCCAGTCCGTAATCCGATGTGGGATAGTTGGTGGGCAACTGCGAGTGGAGGCCTGACGCTGCACCAGACATATCCAGCCAAGAACCAGCTCCGGATGCAGCGTGCATGTCCCACCAGGTGGAACTATTGAGGCTGTTCACAGAAGACACTTCGGTCTTGATGGGTCCATGGGGCCCGCTGGCGACATTCATATTGAAGGGCCAGCTTTCATAGGGATGCGGGGCGACCCTGGAGTACATAGTACCCAAGTGAGAGGAATCTCCGTGTACTTTTCCAATGAGTGACCCTTGACCACCTTCTTGTGGTGAAGTGACTGATGCCCCAGGATAGAACAAGTTCTCTCCGCCGTACGAGGCAGAGCTGCAGGCCGAAGTGACGGTGGGGCGTTGGTAGTTGAGGTGCGAGGGCGCACTGCTGTTGGCCAGCGTCGTCACCCGTTGAGAGGCCAGGGGGTGGGCGCTGGGCGACGAGGTGGGCTGAGCGCCCTTCTTCCAGGGATGGAAACCTTTCCCCACTGCGGCGTCTGCGAGAGGTGGGGGACTCTTACTCGCAAGTTTGTTACATTGTGCGGCGAGCATAGCAAGTGGTGTGCCTCCGAGTCGAGGATGTTCCTGCAGAAAGAATAACATTGTTAGCAAAAATTGCAAAGAATAATAACAAAATCTTTAATAAAAAATATTTTAATTATAAAACAAACTTATTTTATAAAGGATATTATATATCTGAAACAGTTAATGCAAATGTAGCTAAACCATTTTTAGTTTTTTGTAGCTCGATTTGATCAAAATATGAAACCATTTAGATAAAAAGTTTTTAGTAAGTTCTATAAAATTCTAAATTACAGCAAGATCCATGGGTAAATAATATAAAATCTGTATAAAACGTTTGTCGTTTTAGTATAATTAAATTAAATCTTAGAATGAGAATTTATCGTTACTGTCACATTATTTTATATTTTTACAATAATCCATATAAGTCGACTTACGGGTTATGGCGATCCATAGACGTAATTAAAATATCCTATTCAATATTTCCAAGAGACAAATGATTATATAAATGTCCCACACATACACAAATTAAATAAAAAGAGATGCTTTTCTAAAAAGAAAAACAAAACGGAAACGGACGTACCCGTTTCAGAGTACCTATGGGGTAAATATACCCCGAAAACCACCACATAATCATTCATAAAGTTAAATTTACATTATTGAAATTACTTCATGAAATTAGATAAAAAGAAAATTTACGCTATTAAGTTAAAATAATAAAAACAAAGAAGTAAGCTAAGTTCAAGTTAAGTTACTCGGGTACAATTAGGAGAAAAACAATGCTGCGATATGTTTAACGATACATGTACTAAACATGTTTCTGCGTTCAGCAATACTTAAAAATGAAAGTTCAGTCTTTTATGATCTACATATGCAATGAGGAACTTCTAAATCATGCCGTAATATGCAAGACCGGCACAAATCAACAAACAAGAACAGGAAGACGATCGGTGAGAAAAACTTGTGTACTACCACTATATTTTACAACAATAATCCCTATTAGAGAACTTTTGTATTCACGTCACCGCTTATGATGCCTTGTTATTAAACACTGGGAGGTAATTTAAACTGACAGCGAAGATTCAGGTGCAAGGCGTTGAATTTCTTTTTTGTTCTTATTCTGCTCACATGAAACAAAAATGTATATAACAAAATTACTAAATTACCCGCCTTGTTTATCATTAATGCAATAATTGCCGCCTTTGGTAATCTTATCTCCACTCCCAAATGTTCGTGCCCTCTGGTCACCGTCTTCCAACACGCGCAGACCAAGGAGGGTATACCAGAAATCTAGTTCGCCACACAGTGCAAATGTGTCTCGAACTCAACCAGCTGCCCACTCTTCCTCCACGCCAGCCAATTTTGTATTTGTTTCTGGCCAATTATGTCGAATCGGGTTTCGATAGAGTATCAATGCGAGTTTTTGGTGGTCTAATAATTAGTGTCGATTAATGTGAATCCAACAGAGTTTCTTTCATCATCATCATCTCAACTTCACATAATTGTGTTGTGTCGAGGCTCAATCTACATACTATATAATAAAATCTTCGGGTGAAGAATAATAACATTTAACATTACAATTATCAAAATGGAGTGAGGCTATTCCTTCCTATTCCTATTACGGCATCTTATTTTACTTTTTTTTTCTTATAAGAAAGGAAAAAAATTAACACACTTCACTTAAAAAAAAAACGAAAATGCAAACAAATTGAGAAAAATCCAATATACTATTAATATAATATTTTGCGGAAATTTCGTTAGTTACAGTAGTTTTTAAAATCCTTATTTCATAAATAAAATTTAACGCTCTTAAAAATTAACTAAAATTAAAAAAAAAAAAAAAATTAATAAAGTTTGTGCTTTTTCTTGTACGATTTAATTAGGATATATTGTTTTAGATGAGCGCAAATACGAATAATAGTTGAGAATTAAATGTGCTTGTGAAAAAGACTCGTATTCCTAAATTATAATAATGATTTTGAATCAGTTTATAACTATATTTATTGATAATTTTTTTTATCAAATAATATATTTCCGTTCATGTAGTATGTAAATTTTTTTTTCTATGAATTAAATTGAAAATTATGTTTGTAAAAATATAATTCAGCGCTCTTAAATTGTAATTTTAATCAATGTAAATATTTAATAAGTAAAGATTATATGTTCTTAATTTCCAAGTTTTCATACTTGCATAGTATTCATTAAATCAACATTAATATTTAAATGTATTTGATGATACTGAACGAATTTGTTTTTAAATTAATTTTACTATTTAAAAGGTGAATGTTCGCAATTTTTTTCCAAATAGTATTGTAGATGCTAACTATGATTCAATCTGGGTTATTTACGTGGTATTAAAATCTTCTTTTGAAGCTGGAAGCTGCAATGCACAAGAATAACCACTGTTTAATTTTCCTTATTTCTCAATTCATATCAATAAAGTGACTCAAAACTAAATAATAAACTGAATGGTATCTAATAATATATAAACTAAATAAATGTCAATCTTTTACGCTACATCAAATTTATCAGTAGAATTTTCATTATACAATTTTTCTTCCCTCCCCATGATATTTTTTTTATTTCAGATATTTTTCTAACTTGCCATAGATATAAAATGAATATTATAACTAATATTAAATTCTTTTTTGTTTCACTTTATAAAAAATTCTTCCCTAAAAAAAGTTTAATATATATCAGTATTTTTAATTAGTAAAACGAATCCCAATTATTTCAAAAGAAAAATAAATATTGCTCTTAAATCTGTAATCAAGTAGAAACGAGTTTTACCGTAGAATAAATTGAAAATATTCAATAAAATTTTTTTAAATTTTGCGTAAATTCCCCCTACCCCAGTTGAATTTTGACGTAAGCAACATAATTTTCAGAGGTATCGGTTATTAATTCTTATTTTTTTTTAAAGAGTTTTACAATTACTAATTGCACCTTTTACTAAAAAGAAATACAAAATAGCCATCCTTTGATGTACCACAAATAGCGGACTTCGATTACAGCTAATAAAACAACAACAAAAGTAATTATCATTTCAAAATTGAAACATAAATAACAGCACGAAACAACACTTTCACTGACTAACAGTTCGAAAGGACATACATTACGACCGAAAATCGTAATTATAGCCTGCAACACTGATAAGGGTTAGGCATCATTATAATCTATTACCGGCCAAAGCAGGCTGAATGCTACTTGCTGGTATATAACTTGTTTTAAAAAGTTTTTTCTTTGTGAGCTTTTCTGCTAACTCAGTGGAAAAGGACTGAGTTTCTGGCAGATGTTCAGAAAAAGAGCGACTCCAGGCAGATGGTTACGAAACCGATATTTTTTTTTTTTTTTTTTTTTCTGTTCATAGATGTTTTGTTTCGCATAGTTTCGATGGATTCTTTTCATACTTACATACATTATATGCTAAATTCATCCAATGTTTGCTGAATTGAATTGTGATTATGTTACGGTATCGTCCGATAACCATTCTTAATAATTGATGTTTCATTATATTGTTATAGCATAGTTTTAGTGGATTCTTTTAATATTTACATGCATTATTTGCTAAATTCAACCAATGTTTATTGAATTTATTGCCATTATGTTACGGTATCGTCCAAGATCAGTTATCGTATCAAGATCAGCTAACCATTCATAATCATTGATATTTCATAATCTTAAATCTACAAAAAAATAAAATCTATTAATTTTTAATGTATTTCTTAAATTCAGTAAAATATAATTATTTTTTTTAAGTTCGAAAATTTTCGGAAAAGTTCTTCCTTAAGATTAATCTTATAAGGTTCTATAGTATAAAAAAAATTAACTATATTCAATTGGTGATATTTTTATAATTTAAAATATCTGGCTTTTGGAATTTATTAATAAGTTGGATTCAAAGTATGGCGGTTCTTTTCATTTCTCACAAAAGGGACAGTTGGGGTCATAACAAAAATTGTCCAAGTCTTCAAGAAATTTTGAATTCTTAAGAAAAGAAAAGGTCAAAGTATAGTAGAGAGTACAATCTAATCTTAAAATTTTTACAAAGTAAAATACAGTATTACCAGTAACGTCACAAGTTCTCGTTTTTATGGTTGATGGATTTTATAGTAAATAGAGTTTCCTTTTCCTCCAACAGATATCCTCTTTTCCAATTAATTTTATTTTAAATTGAAACAAAAATTAAACATATTTGTCAACATCCCTGATGAAGTTAAACACCTGCTCACTGATACCATGTATAAAAAAAAGTAAAAACATAATGTCAGTATCAAATAATCAAGTAAATGGCCCACATTTAAAAAACTTGTCACCAATTGAAACGTCTAAATACAGTAGGTGGACAAAAACACAGTTTGGACAAGAGAGCTTTTCCACAAATTGCGGCGGCGGTCTATTTCATCGATAAACCAAAATACAATTACTCATTAAAACATTAAAAAAACACCAGCGCGCATGAAAATTGCTGCACAAATTCCTCCATACGGCTGATTAATATCTCTCCCCTGCCTCAATACAAGCCATTATTTTTTCCCCCAATACTTTAGCGTTGCTGCAGACATAGATGGACGATGCAAGGTGGGTCAAGCATCATTATCAATGGGCGTGGATTTATCTATCGGATCGCCCCCATTAACTACAGGGAGGGGTGTCAGGTATTACAAGATATGCCTTTGGAAGGCATCAACTACGATAACGATCGGCAAGTTCATGTTTTATGCATTTCAAATTATCATATCAGTGATCGCTGGTGAAAAATTATTTTTCTTTACTTTCTTGCTTCCTTTATGTGCGGAATAAGAGATTTTGGGTGGAATGTTGTGCATTGGAAGCATGCTCCGATGCCAGCGGTTATTTTATGTGTACATATGGTAATCGGGCATTGTTTGTGCTTCAAATGATCGGTAAACTTGCCAACCTTTGTTTTATAAACATCATTTTTGGCATTACAGGAATATCAATCCACTAAGTATATAAAACTGAATAGTCTTTATTTTCAAATCGCTCAACTTTAAGCACAACGTTGACAGCATAAATAAATAAAAAATTTAAATAATATTCAACATTTCTTTCAATTTACTATCAATATTATTTAAAATGAGCTGTTGTAATTTATCAAAGTCATTTCAAAATATAGCAACCAATAAGTTGATATAAAGGCTAATAAGAAAAACCTTAAAATGGTTTAAGAGTTCTCGAAAAAACCTAATTTTAAAATTGCACTCTAATAAAAAATATATGAAAACACGAAATCTGAAATCAGAATTTTCAATTAAATGCATTGAAATTAAGACTTAACAAATTAAAGATTTTTTTAAAGAAACTAAGTTGGTTGAACTCGGATTGTTATGAAGCAAGTTAAAATATTTTCAAAGTCAAACCTAATAAAAATAAACGGTTATCTCAATTTGAATGAGTTGAAGCATTATAATATTTAAAAAATATTCTGTGTTTTATTATTTTCAACCCAGTATTTTAAGTTCTGTAACATTTTAAAGAAAGTATTATAGATATGGTAACATTGCCATTGGAATCAATAGAACTTTATATTACTTGCTCGTATTTTTTTTTTTCTTCGTGGCATTTGAAGGATGACTAATTATATTGTCCTAGCAGATAAAATATACCGGAAGATTATGAGGTCTCCAATTATCTTGGGTCCAAAGGTGACGGAGGCAAGTGATTTTGGTTAATTTTGGCAATTTGTTACCAAATTATCTCAGGTTAAGTATCCTAAGTTCCCCCCACAAAAGATGCAAGCGCACGTGTTCACCATGTAAAAAAGGCATTTAGAGGGTACAAATAACGCCTCTTAAGAGCTCTGGCACTGGCGAATGCATGATCTGTTCAGAATATTGATAACAAAGGCATTGTCAATCAACCATTTTTCTGAATCATTAATAATATATCCTTTAATTATTCTACTTTCTAACGATAATAATACGAAGAGTAGATAATAGTAAATTGGAGATCCATTTAGAACATTTTTTGTGAACCCATAAAATAATGATGAACCTGAAATGATGATGATGATGGAAATCAGTCAAAAATCACCAAAGTTTAAAAAGAAAATTGTAAAAAAAGTTTCAGACTCGAAATCTTGTTTATAAGGGTGAATTTTTAATTTTTAGCATAATCATTCATAATTTGCAAAACTGGAAATTTAAAAAAATGAAAAGAAAATGGACTTGAAAATCTTAGATGAATTTTTTGTAGTCCATGCAATTAAACCTATTTGAATCAGTTATAGATTAATCTGAAATTCTATTGCTTCATATTGCTGATACAAGGGTAAATCTATTTATAATCTACTTGCAACGTCATCACGAATAGATTAATCTGTATATAAATAAACGAAATTAACTTTGACTAAGGTAATTACAGATAAATTTTTTTGAAAGAATTTATTTAAACAACTTGTTTTCAAAAACAATTCGAAATGATGAAGGAAAAGTTATGAAAAATTATGAAAAATAAACTTCAACAAAATTTGTTGCTTTTGCAATTAAGAGTCAATTCACAATCTTCCAAATCAATGTGAAAGTTGAGCATGGTTCACAATGCGATATTGAAATAAACCCATTACCAAATTAACTGTAAGAAATGCGCTATCTTAAAGCTATAAATACTATACGACTAGTGATGGCACTTACCACTATAGGTGAATTCATAATAGGCCCTCAGGGTCGTAATTGGTCAGAACTAGCCGACAATCCTGGTTGAATTTGGATCTCTTATTACTGGACCATCAAATTCCACCAGTGTCAGGAAGCTGGTTTAATATAAACCACGTATTACTTATTCAACCAACAAAGCAACGGGAAAAACAATTTTTTTTCAGTAAAATTTGAATTATCATTTCCATAAAAGTTCGTATTTTATTTATAAGATTGATAAATGCAATAAAAATACATACAAAAAAAAAAAAAAAAAAAAAAAGAAAACCAAATCAAAATGTTTGCATTAATGCAATTTTTAGTATTAGAAATCAAATTTTGATGGTAAAAGGGCAATCATAAATTTTCCCGAATCTCCAATTTTCCAATTTTCTTCCCGAATTTTTAATAGAAGAAAGCCCATATATATAAACCTTATTATTAGATTATGCCATTTAATGAATCTTATTATTAGATTATGCCATTTAATGAATCTTATTAGATTATGCCATTTAATGAATCTTATTAGATTATGCCATTTAATGAATCTTATTAGATTATGCCATTTAATGAATCTTATTAGATTATGCCATTTAATGAATCTTATTAGATTATGCCATTTAATGAATCTTATTAGATTATGCCATTTAATGAATCTTATTAGATTATGCCATTTAATGAATCTTATTAGATTATGCCATTTAATGAATCTTATTAGATTATGCCATTTAATGAATCTTATTAGATTATGCCATTTAATGAATCTTATTAGATTATGCCATTTAATGAATCTTATTAGATTATGCCATTTAATGAATCTTATTAGATTATGCCATTTAATGAATCTTATTAGATTATGCCATTTAATGAATCTTATTAGATTATGCCATTTAATGAAACTTATTATTAGATTATGCCATTTAATGAAACTTATTATTAGATTATGCCATTTAATGAAACTTATTATTAGATTATGCCATTTAATGAAACTTATTATTAGATTATGCCATTTAATGAAACTTATTATTAGATTATGCCATTTAATGAAACTTATTATTAGATTATGCCATTTAATGAAACTTATTATTAGATTATGCCATTTAATGAAACTTATTAGATTATGCCATTTAATGAAACTTATTATTAGATTATGCCATTTAATGAAACTTATTATTAGATTATGCCATTTAATGAAACTTATTATTAGATTATGCCATTTAATGAAACTTATTATTAGATTATGCCATTTAATGAAACTTATTATTAGATTATGCCATTTAATGAATCTTATAAAAAGACACTTGAAATTGATTTACTTTTTAATTTGCACATTTTATTTCAATCCACAAATTTTAAAAATTTTGATAATGGAGTCGACTTTATAGAGATAAATATTATCAAATTTTAAAAAGATTAAAAATAAATACACGAATTTAACTCATAAAATAAAAAGATAATTATAAATGCAAAACTTTTCAATGGTTGAACTCTGTTCCGTTCTGTTTGTTTATTTTTATTTTTCGTTTGTACATATGAATTAAAGAAAGAAATTAAAATCAATCCTTAGCTCATGTTGCTCAATAAATCACACGATGCGAAGTGTAACACCAAGTAAAGAAATAAAAAAAAAAAGTTGAATATTCATGATGAATAAATTGAGTGAAAACTAGTAAACCATTAAGAACAAGAGCGTCGTGAAATAAATGGAGCCATCTACCGCAGTAGACATATAGACCATCCAGGGAAAAATAAAAAATTAATTTAGATATCCAGCATAACACAGCTCGCTTCTAGTGACGTTTATTAGGTTCATAAAAAGAAGTTGTGAATTGTAATTGACCGTTGGAAGGTCGGTAAATGTTGTATGACTGCCATCAGGAACTGCATTTTAAATGGCTGTTTTGGGAATGTTAGCGTTACAAAATATTTATGACAAGTGATAAATTTTAGAGTATATATCATTAATAAATACATGGTGTTTTTTTTTTTTTTTTTTTTTTTTTTTTTAAAGTTACCAAAATATATATATTTTTTTTTCTTTATTCGATTAATAACGATTTACTTTTTTTAAAACATGGATCGATTTACTTTGAAGTCGTATAGCGAATTCTATTCTTCTAATATTCTTTATTATTCTAATATTTCCTTCTTCTTCGAAATATTCTTTTTTTTAATCAAATATATCTTTATGAAATATTTATATTTAAAAAAAAATTAAAAATTAAGGTTAAAAAAAAACTAAAGACATTAACTCCATATTAATTAAGTCAATAAATAACAGAATTATATACAACAAGTAATATGAAAAAAAAAGTAAAGTCAATTCCTATTTAGGACAACAAAGAAAAATGTTAATTTTTCAAAATTTATTAAAATATTGATTCTCGGAAGAATTTAACTCGCATTTTCACCTTCAGTATTTTTCATGTGAAATCCTTGCATTTTATCGATACTGCCTGTTGATTTCAATTTTCATTACAAACTGCTAAAAAACTTTATTTAAAGTATTAAAAATTATTAATTAAAATTAATGAATGAATTAATATTTGAAAAAACTGTATTCACATCAAGTGTTATCCACTACAAGTTTAAAAAAAATGTATTTGAACTTGAGTGGATGAATAAAAAAGTATTTCATTAACAATTGAAAATTTGAACAAGATATATAAATATATATAGGGAGAGTATGAACTAATAGTTGGAATTGAAAAATTAATTCCTTTCAGATGTTCATAGAAACATATTTCAGCTGAATTAAAAATTTATTCACGCATACTATAGTCGGGGTAAAAGAAAAAACTGCAAGCGACAGCAAAATATTTTTTATCTGCAGGCAAAAATTCTCCACTTTCTTTCAACGAGATTTTAATATTTAAAAAAACTGTATTAACATCCAGTGTCATCCACTACAAGTTTTAAAAAATGTGTTTGAACTTGAGCGGATGAATAAAAAGTATTTTATGAACGATTGAAAATTTGGCCAAGATATATAGAGATATAATATATAAATATATATATATATATAGAGAGAGAGAGAGAGAGAGAGAGAGAGAGTGTGAACTAATAGTCGGAATTGAAAAATTAATTCCTTTCAGATGTTCATAGAAATATATTTTGGCTGATTTAAAAATTTATGCACGCATACTATAGTAAAAGAAAACCGCAAGCGACAGCAAAATATTTTTATCTGCAGGCAAAAATTCTCCACTTTCTTTCAACGAGATATTGAAATGATTATGACTTAAACGACGAAACTAAAAAATATACATATTAACGTATCGATATGTATAATTCCGTAATGAATATAAATCAAGATACTACAAGCCAGGTTCTAATTACTTCCAATTAAGTCCGAAAAGGTCGAAAAAATTTTCAAATTTCACCGCCGCTATAAATTATACCAAAAACAAAAACGCATCGACAAGTGTTTTAAGTAGCTTATAATTTCCAGATACATACATGAATGGACAAGCGAAAAAGAGATCTGGTACTGTTAGGCAATATTAACTTATCCTGAGGGCATATACGCATCCATGCCACATTTCTATGGAGTCTCCCATTATTTATGAGCGATCAAATTTCGCGTAAATGCCATCTCATAAATCACGGGTCCGCTTTCATTTTTCAAAATAGAAGAGAGGCCAAGCGATGGCAAAACTTGGTGATTTAGTATCGATAATAAATAATCGACTCTGGTTCTTCGTTGGAGGGCAGAGCACTTGTTTCGGGTTGGTTTTGTAAAGCTAAATGGTGGTTATCTATCCTAATGGCACATGTAGGTAAACTTTCGTCGCTTTTCATTTCGGAACTCAGTTTTTGAGTTATTGTCATTGTAAGAATTAGTTTCATTACTTAAAATGAATACAAAACTAATTCTATGTATGAGCGTATGTATGCATAATGAAACTATGTATGAGCGTATGTATGCATAATGAAACTATGTATGAGCGTATGTATGCATAATGAAACTATGTATGAGCGTATGTATGCATAATGAAACTATGTATGAACGTATGTATGCATAATGAAACTATGTATGAACGTATGTATGCATAATGAAACTATGTATGAACGTATGTATGCATAATGAAACTATGTATGAACGTATGCAATAAGGAAACTATGTATGAACGTATGTAATAATGAAACTATGTATGAACGTATGTAATAATGAAACTATGTATGAACGTATGTAATAATGAAACTATGTATGAACGTATGTAATAATGAAACTATGTATGAACGTATGTAATAATGAAACTATGTATGAACGTATGTAATAATGAAACTATGTATGAACGTATGTAATAATGAAACTATGTATGAACGTATGTATAAGAAAATTATGTATACACGTATATATAAGAAAATTATGTATACACGTATATGTAATGAAACTATGTATGAACGTATGTTTAAATTATGTTTTTAAGTTGTATTTCAACAATAAAAAATTTTAAAAAATAGGTTTATACCATAAAAATAAAATTCAGCAAATGTTAAAAACACCAATAACCGATAAGAAGTACATTATATAAATAGTGAAAGAAAAATGATTAATCAGCAATTGGTTGAAATATTCAATTCTTTTAATTTTATCAACGAAATTTTTGAATTAGAAGCTTTCATTGGTTATACATAGATCTAATCAAATTGCGATGGATATTTAGTATCTTACGACCATGTGTATTCATCCCAAAAGTTGCTCTCATGCAATAAGATTCTACAACTTTTTATAAATTCATCTTTAAAAAAATTTGATTTTTTTTAACTAATTAAAGATCATTAGAAACTAATTACAGATCTTGACATGCCAATTAAGAGTAAAAAATTTAGAAAATTAAAAAAAAAAATTACTTAAATATTTTCCGAAATTTTGTACCCAATTAAATTAATAAATACAATCCTTTAAACTTTCAAAAGGTACATCTGGTAGCTTTTCTAAATTAATAATCTAGAATTTATCTATTCGATCAATCCCTTAATCACAAATATAAATATTTAAGTTCTTTTTTAGTGTGAAGTACTTAAAAAATAAATGTATGCATTATTCTTTATAAAACTTTTCACTCAATCACCGCATGTTAAGTAAATAAGTCTCGATTAACAGCAGAAGAAAGATGAAAAAAAAAAAACGCTTCGTTGTGTGTTTTTAACCACGTGAATTAAAACGCCCCCTTATCTCCTAACTATCGAACCGTTTTTATAAGGCACAGCTTTTCATTATAAAGAAGTCTTTTTACACTACTGTCTATAATTTCGAGCAATTTAGGCACATTTCTCGGCTCGTAATAAGTCAAGAAACTTGCCGCTATTATAACCTCAACATAAATCTTACACCATACTAGCGGAGTTCTTGATCATGTGAGGCACTTAAAAAATATTAAAATAAAATAGCGGACATGGAGGACTATGCTTTTGGGAGCACAGAAGAAAAAAAACTAAAAAAATAAATAAAGAAAAAAACAGTATGTGCTGTTACTTTTCGTGATGGAGAGAAAAAAAAATCTCGCTAAACCGGTCTTCTCGCATGTTTAGCGTTAGCCATTTTAAGACGATGTTTCTTTGTTTAATATTGCTTCGTGGTAACGTGCACGTTCTGAAGCTACTCGTGAGTGCATTTTCTTTCTACTCTGTATTGAAAAGAGTCTGATAAAGTAGCGTACAAAGTGGCAAACATGATTACTTCGCAAATCAGTTCCAGAAGTGCGCTGCGGTTCTTTACGGTGGTTGTAGGTTGTTTCTTTTGCTGGGTGACGGTGCTTTGAAGATTGTTCAAGAGTCAATTTACCCATTGTGATTTCTCCGCAGTTTGTGTGCAGCAGTTGAATAGGAGAATTCGGAAGCCGATTTCTGTTATTAGTTCAATCAAAGCATATTTCCCATTTTAGTGACCGGATGTAGTCAAACTAGATTTTCCCCAGACTTAACTATTTCGACATTCAGGAAAAAATATAATGGTTGTACTTTTTATTGATTTTCGAAAAATCAATTTTTTGGGGGTGAATTTATAATGTCCCCAAAAGAGCAATAAATTTCTCATGTAGTGATTTTACAAGTTCAATGCCACATTTGGTATACATTTTATAACGTTATAATATTAAGGGAATAAGCTCTAATCCGTAGAAGAGCAATGAATTTTTCCTGTTGCGATTTTATAACTTCAATACCACATTTGGTATACAATTATAACGATATATTATTAAGAAATAAGCTTCCGTAAGGCTCCAGAAAAGCAATGAATTTCTCGTGTTGTGATTTTATAAATTCAATGCCACATTTGCTATACAATTTATAACGATGTAATATTAAGGAAATAAGTTCCCTTAAAACTCCAAAAATTTTAGTTTGTACCTTCATTTTGGATACATTGTATTATAAGTCAAATTTATAATTTGATTGAATTTCCACCCTTTCTTTTTATGTACACCTCACAAAAAAAAAAAAAAAAAAAAAAAAAAAAAAATTTAATCATCAGCATATTGATTCCTATTTAATTCTTTTTTTTTTTTTTTTTTTTTTTTGCCCATACAATTTTGTCGATGAAAAATATTTTCAGTGTCCAAATTTTATTTACACAATTTAAGTATTCTTGAATCATTTATGGTCAAATCGTTAATTTAATTCAGCTTTAAACTTACATAAATTTATAAGTCAACTATAAAAGATTGAAATAATGAAGTATTCATACTATTTTTTCCTAAACAAATCACATTAACTGACGCTATTTATATAATATTTCGTAAGTGGTGCGTCCATTTCTGTTTGTCCCCATCTCATACCTATGCGTGACATAATGAAAGAGTACTTCATTTGTGCAATGTAGTCATTTGCTAGTCACTGATTGGGTAAAATATGTTATACGTACTAAATAATAGGCTCCAAAGTGGGATCCTATTTTCGGTTCGTCGTAGCCCCGATTGATGTAATCATTCATTGTAGGATCCTGGCAACCGGAAGGGAACCAGAACCTGAGGGAATTATTCATCATTGTTATCAAGTTACATTGTTTATCTAATGATAACTTAGAATCTACAACTTCTAAAAAGGCTTAGTCACACTGTATAACATGGAAAGAGCATACAAAGTATCGTTTAATTTTGTTATATTCTGTTTATATTCAGTGGTGAAAAAATAATAAGGTTTGTGAATAACAGTGCAAGTGCAGAAATAGTTCATTAGTAATACAATTAAAATAATTGTGTATATATGTTTGTAAGTATTTATTTAAAAAAAAAAAAAATTATGTCAGAAATTTAAATAATATCATTCGGGGCTACGAAAATAGTAAAATGTTTTATCATAGGTGAATTAATAAAGTTAATTTTATTATGGATGTTAAGCTAATGTTTACTTATGCTGCATTAATATAAATTGCCGTTAGTGTATATTATACGATGGTATGCAAAATTTTATATCAAACTGTGCTCCTTTATTCGCTGCATACGTTTATTTAACCGAATGCAACATAACCATAAGATATTAAAGAGTTTTTTCGTACCGTACGTTAGTTACCGTAGAATGTCCGTTAGCTTTTTCTCCCTAGCGCGCATGCTCATAGGAAACATTACAGATACGCATGCGCAGTTTCCTATGAGCATGCGCGCTAGGGAGAAAAAGCTAACGGACATTCTACGGTAACTAACGTACGGTATGCAAAAACTCTCTATTAAGAGAGAAAAAAAACCATTAGTAATTGAGAGTAAAGTTAATATTAAGCACTTCAAAACTTTGTTGATATGCGTGTTCTTGTTCATTCAGTATAGAAGCAATCTAGTTTAATATTCTAATTGTTAACAATATAGATAAACAATTAGTGCTTCATTGACATATTATACAAATTTAAATTAAACATTTGTTCTAATATAATACTTCTCCTTGCATTATTTTGTTATTTGTCTATCTACTATTAAGAAAGAGAAGAATATTGAGGAGGAAAAAAAAATTTTCTAAATACAAAAATATCGAATAATTAAATTAAGAATAGTTGAAATTACGAAGAGTTCTCAAAAAAAAATTTTTAAGATGTTTTTCAATTTATTTCCCATTAGTCAATAGTTTTAGAGAATAAAAATTGAATTTAAAATGTTGCAATACCCCCTTCCCCCTCTTCCATTGTATCACACATATCGGGAACCTACGAGTAAACACGTTTTTAACAAGCGACTCTCTACAGATTACATAATTTATTTTCGTTAAAAAAAATGCCCCGAAATACCTGTAGCGCTTTATATCGAGAATATATACTGCTTTTCAAATTTAGTTTATTTTAATAAAAAAATTGTAAATAAAGTTAGTGCAGTGACACAATATTTACTATCAAGACAGAGAATGCAATTAGTATTTTATTGACACATTACACAATAATAAATTAATAAATAAATTAAACAATTGTATTTTGATAAATTATGAAAAAATATCTAATATAATATTAAAAATAAATATTCCACAAAATATGTTTACAGCTAAAAGATAACACAATTACAAGACACATTTAAAGCATTCAAAGACGAATAAAAGAAAAATCACATTCAATTACGCCACACAAAGACGTCATTATTTTTATCTAATAAGGAACAATGCACATCCACTGACAGCGATTTATGTCCATTTATACCCATAAATTTCTATTTGATAGCGATCGGTATTAAGTAAGTTTTCAAAAACTTATCAAATTCGTGTTTAAGTATAGATTGATACAGAATCACAATTATATATCTATATTACTTCCTGTCAGATAACAACAAGATGTCTTCATAAAATATCAGCGAAATAAAATATTGGTAGATAATATTAGTTCTTTGCGGTAAGATACATAGGTTGATTTGATGGTGGTTTTGGTCCAGTGATTTTTTTTAAGAAAAAAAGACCGACTTCTATGAAACAAAAGAATTGTTTTCATATTTAAATTTTGCATTCCATTTACGTCGCAATAATTTTATTCAAAATTAGATAAATCAATTTTCAAAATGAATTCGTCTACTCTTGATGAAAATTAGTATAATTTTCAACAATGAGTGCTTTTTTAAGATTAAAAGCAAATTAGATTAATTTAATGCTGTTAATAATTTAATACTGAATAATACAAATTAGAATTAAAGTAATTTGTCTTAATTTAAAAATATGTATATACGAATAATAATTTATATTAACGGAAAAAAATAAATTTATACAATATTTTCTCTGCTTTTTTTTTTTATTAACGCATTGATTTAAAAAATAAACTTTTTAAATAATAAGTTATTCAAATACTTATAAGTTCAGATTACTATTATTAAGTTCAGATTAATTTACTTAGAAGAAAGCTTATATTTACATTTAAAAAATTTTTTAAAATTTTCTTCATTAAAACAAATTTTTTAAGTTTATTTAAAAAAAATAAAATCTTTTTTTAAAAATTAATTTCTTAAAAAAATTTATTTTTATATAAGTTAAGATTTATTTAAATTTTATTTTATACTTTTAAAGTTCAATTTACACATTATATCAACAACAGACCATTATATCAACACAGACCAACAGCAAATCTCAACAGACCATTTACAAATACAATGCATTTTGAAAATTTCAGGTCAAATATTATACTGTCTATTTTAAGCATAATGCACATGTAATGGTATTTTAATTCAGATAAAAAAAACCAACAAATAAATTTCACATTCATGTATGATAAAGCTTTACTATCTTTTGCAACTCCTCCATAATTTCGATTTCAGATTTATGAACGATAAAAACTTACCAACTTTATTATTCCACAAACATTTATTAAATTACGAAGGCGGAAAGCTTAGTTACAAAGAATAAAAAAAAAAAAAATAGCAATAAATAAAACAGCAAAATATAATATAGAAAAACTTGGCTTGAATAATTATTACGAATGCACACACTTATAGCGTCACTCATTTTCGTGGGGAATCAGTCGTGCGTATCGGCGTCGGAATCCTAACATTGGCTGTGTCGCGTCAGAAATCGTCTGACTGTGACGTATCCATCACTTTATTATTACAATATTCGTGGCATCACACATTTTCAAATTTATCATTCAGCGTATGAATGAACATGATACAGTATAAGTTTATTTGGTTCTATTAGAAAGGCGTTATTTAAGATTAAAATGAAAGTCGTTTAACCAATCTTTTCATTGGATGACATCAATTCGATATCAGTCGAGTCAGTTATTCTTAACCAATCGTGTTTTACGTAATTCTGGAGTACCAATGATTGGTCAATATTTAAACGCAAGTATTACAGTAAATATTCTTTAAATTATTTATTATTCTGCGATATTAAATGCCATAAAAGATAATTTGTTAAAAAATGTTGTAGAAATTACAAACTTAATCGAGTAAACAAAAATTTTAGAGATAACAAATCGTTAATATTTTTTTTGTTCTAGTGCAGCTAGCAAACACTTGAGCAATTGCCTTTGATGCCTTAAGGCAAGCGTTGCACCGACGTTATTCACTTGACACTAGACAGGAGGTACGCGTAGCTTTGAAGATAAGCTCTACGGACGCGGAGTAACAGTACCCCCGCAACGCACTACTATCATGTTAGACCGAGAGCTAAGGTTTAAAGTGGATTCCGAACCACTAACAAACATCCATGCCACCACCAGAATTCAAACCTGAAGTCCGTGGTACCGATCGCCAGAGCGCTAGCCAATCAGGCCCTCCAAATCGTTAATATTCTTATTGCAATTTTATATTATTTTTCTTCGAAAATTCTTGCCTTTAAAAATTAAACTATTATTTGTGAAAATTATCTTAACTTAATCAATGAAATATATCTCGATTTTAGGAATTATTCTTTCACTATCATTGTGATGGTTTGATATCAAGTTGCAGAAACAGTGATCACAATTCATAGGCGACTCAAAAAGAATATGGATTGGCAAAATTAGTAATGATATTTTTTTTTGAATAAGATTATCAATCGAATTGCATTGCAATAAATGAAATGCAGTTCAACACGTAAACACTTACGCGAATTCAAAATACCTCTTTCATGTATATACCATGTACCATGCGAGATACCATGTCATGTACCTTTTCATCTAAAAGAAATAGATTTTCTTAAAGTATGTTAATCCTAAACAGGAAAGCAAGTTAGGGGGTCTAAGCTATAATAGACAGGGAAAGGGTCTAACACGACTACAACAACAACAAAAAAAAAAAAAAAAAAAAAAAAGGGGGAGGGGGGTCTTTTCAAATTCCATGAGACATGACCCTCCTTGAAAGAGTTCTGTCCCCACTTTCCACCCCCTCTAAGAGGCATCGGAAGGTGGTCATTCAAAGTCCCCCCTGGACCAACTGACTCCAATTTTGGGAGGCTGGACAGGGGTGGATTTGCAGAATCTATCACATGCTCAAAGACCTGAAAGAGTTTGTTTGGCAGATGTCTTGACAAGAACCCTTATGGTCATTTAGAACTAGATGCGTGTAGTAGGTAACAGTGGGTTATTTTAGTTAAATCGACGAACATCTACCAACTAAACTAAGATGTAATTTGTTCCAGCATTTTGTCTTTACAATGTGGAAATGTTTCTGGAATGTTAATTTGCTGTTGAGAACTAGGTCAAGATATTTGACTTGACTGACCCATTCTATCGGAACAGGAAAATATCTTCATATGGAAACCTAGCATGACCTTTTCTGAAAATGATGGCTTTGCGTTTGTCTGTATTGACAGGAGATTCTCCATAGTGTAAGCCAGTCTTCCAGGGAGTCTTAATACTATACTTCATAATAGTCGAAACAAAAATTCAAATTGTTTAATTTTCATACAATATTTTAAATAAGATGAAAATCGGAAAAAAGTTTACATTTAAATATTCAAGAATTTTTCAATGAAAAATTGATCCTAGAATTAATTTTAAAAAAATCTATAATAAAAATAAAATTAAGGGGCCTGAATGGCCGAGTGGCTAGCGCTCTGGCTCTCGGTACTACAGGTTTCGGGTTCGAGTCCCGGCGGTACCATGGATGTTTGTAGTGGTTCGGAATCCACTTCAAAAAAGTAGGTCCCGGTCTAATAAGATCGCAGAGCTTTGCGGGGGCATTGTTATTCCGCGTCCGTGGCTTATCTTCAAGTTACACGCGCCCCCTGGGTAATGCAAAGCGAGTACGTCTGTGCAGCGCTTGCCTTAAGGCATCCAAGACCAAGCTGTCTAAATGTTTGCCAGCTGCATTAGAAAGAATGAAAATAATAATAATAATAATAATAAAAACAAATAAATCTCTAATTATTAAGAGTGCTTTGAATTTTGTTTTTATGCGACCATACCCATTTCTACTAAGCCTGAGCGATTAATTAAGCATTCATATAAAAATGCATAGATTGCTTAGGTTTGTCGCTCTACTGTCATTTTGTGTACATTTTGGGCTAATTAGACTGGGACCCTACAGTTTAACGTGGATCTAGATTGTTTAGGCAATCCACATTTAAAGGTCAATTTTCCACCTTGCTTACTTTGTGTTAATACACTGAAGTGAAAAAAGTCATGGGATACCTCTTAATATCGTGTCGGCCCTCCTTTCGCCCGGCGAAGTGTAGCAACTCGACGTGGCATGGACTCAACAAGTGGTTGGAAATCTTCTGCAGGAATATTGAGCCATGCTGCCTCGATAGACGTCCATAATTGTGAAAGCGTTGATGGTGCAGGATTTTGGGCACGAACAGACCTCTCGATGATGTCCCATAAATGCTCGATGGGATTCCTGTCGGGCGATCTAGGTGGCTAGATCATTCGTTGGAATTGTCCAGAATGTTCTTCAAACCAATCGCGAACAGTTGTGGCCCGGTGACATGGCGCATTGTCATCCATAAAAATCCCATCGTTGTTTGGGTAAATGAAGTCCATGAATGGCTGCAAGTGATCTCCAAGTAGCTGAACATAAGCATTTCCAGTCAATGTTCGGTCCAGTCGCACCAGAGGACCAAGTCCATGCCATGAAAAAACAGCCCACACCATTACGAAGCCACCACCAGCTTGAACAGTGCCTTGCTGACAGTTTGGGTCCATGGCTTCGTGGGGTCTGCGCCACACTCGAACCCTACCATCAGCTCTTACCAACTGAAATCGTGACTCATCGGACCAGGCCACGGTTTTCCATTCATCTAGGGACCAGCCGATATGCTCACGCGCCCACGAGAGTCGCTGCAAGCGATGTCGTTCTGTCAGTAAAGGCACTCGAGTCGGTCTTCTGCTGGAATAGCCCAAGAAAGCCAAATTTCTCCGCACAGTTCTAACAGACAAGTCCCTTGTACGTCCCACATTGATTTCTGCGGTTATTTGACGCAGTGTTGCTTGTCTGTTAGAATTTACGACTCTTTGCAGACGTCGCCGGTCTCGGTCGTTAAGTGCAGGCGGTCGACCACTGCGCTGTCCATGGTGGGATGTTATGCCTGAAATTTCATACTCTCGGCACACTCTTGACACAGTGGATCTGGGAATGTTGAATTCCCTAACGATTTCCGAAATGGCATGACCCATGCGTCTAGCTCCAACTAACATTCCGCGTTCGAAGTCTGTTAATTCCCGTCGTGCGGTCATCATCACGTCAAAACCTCTTCACATGAATAACTTGAACAGAAATGAAAGCTCTGCGAAAGCACTGCGCATTTATACCTGTTCTACGCGATGCTACTGCCATCTGAAAATTTGCATATTGCTATCCCATGACTTTTGTCACTTCAGTGTAATAAAATATTTTATTACTATCTGTTCGGAGAATTCTGTCTGTTATCTGCTTAGTTTTTAAACACGAAAATAATAAAATTTACACTAATCAATTATTTTCATAAAAATTATATGCATATTTTGTTTTAAAAATTATTCGAATCTACCATTTTATTTTTCTTATCTACGCTTAAGACGCTACTTGTTTTTCTTTTTATTAGGTACGGAAGCTGCAGTAAAGTCATGTTTGTTTTATCCTAATCCTCTCCCAGCATGGAGTCCTCATGGTACTTAAACCTGTTGGACATATGTTATTGATGGTTGAGACCGACGATGTCTTGCATTTCTTATCTTACTATTTGACTTCTGAGCCATAAAAGTGCCGCAAAAGTCAAAAAGCCATCAAGTGATCAACAGAAGCATAAATTTCCGAACCTTCTGTTAACCTGTCAGCATTCTATTAAAGACGATACCAACAAACACAGCACCAAAGATTCCAGATAAGATATGAACCACGTTCGCGCCTGCATGTGCTCAAACGACTAGAGGACCACGCGGACAGACGTCAACCTTGAAAAAGGGAGACGCTTCTTTCTGGCAAAATAAGATGGTTGATGACATCGATGCTTAGAAATCGTGTTACACTTCCGTCACTTTCCCTGGTGCTTATCTACGGTTTCGTGTTTTGGAGTGGGACAAGAAAAAAAAAAATACGATTTTTCAACAAGTCGCTGTTTATCTGTCTCCATCTGTGACAGAAGGAAAAACATCTTGTCTCCAATAATTTATGCATCCATGTGAAAAGTCATTTATAAAACGAGTTGGATGTACTAAAGACGGTGTTGCGAGATTGAAGGTCTTTGAACGTCGAGTTTCGAGAAATGAATGTCCTTTTAAATTGTCTATAATAATATGGAAGTATTTTAAAGTGTAAACAAATGCGATAATGAAGTAGCATTTCTTCGTTTCAGAAGATACTAGATAATTATTTGAAATTAATTAGTTTACCAACTTTCTTCCTCCAACTCGGAAATTTCCAATTTTTTTTTTTTTTTTTCTCTGCAATGAAACTATTTCTATGAACTGATTTCTATACTTATCCATTCAATAAGAAATTCGTCATTACCGATTTTTTTTTTAATTGGGCAATTTAAAAAAGTGGCCCTATTTTTAATTTTAAACAAGGAAACTGACTTAAAATAGATTAAATACATCAAATACATTCAACAAAGTCAGTAATGATTAAGAAAATATCTAAGACAATTTTAAAATTTACAATTAAAACAGCATTCGTCTCGTGAATTAATTGGGAAACCGATATAAAAACAACACACAGAAACGATGTCGATAAACTTTACTAGATGGTAAAAAGAAGTATTTAAAACGTCGAATATCATAACATTTCCTCATCAGAATAAAACATTAATCAATTTTAAATAAAACATTTATTTATTTTTAGAAATAAGCCCAAATTAAAATCGTTTTAATTTCAAAATAAGGAATTTAATCAAAACGAAAATTAAACATCTGGAATACAAACCTCAAGATATGGTGAAACGAATATCAAAGCCATTATGAAGAAATTCAAAACATTCGAACATTTGTGTACATTTTGAAATCAATTCCTTTACAAATTGAAATAATGGTGTTAGAAAATTTTTCATTACGTATCCAAATACTCACCATCAAGGCTGAAGTAGTGTTTTCATAAGAATTGCATCGAACCACACCCATTTTTTTTTAATGCAAATGCACAGCAACAGGGGATGTGTTTGCCATTTCCTCCCTTTTCACCCCCACGTGATGTGTCTATGACAAATCGGAGTGGGCGACAACCTGACAGGTTACAGCTGTCTGGACGCCTGGGAACAGTAAGCGATTAAATAGGTAACAGAAAAAGATTTGAATCGCTTCGTACTCCAGACTGCTATGCAGAGAATGCGGAAGACATTTGGCAAATGCATGATATGCAAAATCTTTTACATAATTTATGTATATATCTACAATATATTAAAAAATTATTCATTTTATCTCGTTTTATGATCAATAAATTAGAATGTATTCTTTCCCGTTCAAGAGATGTGGGAAAATTTTTTATTTGTACAAGATGTTAGAACTTCAAATATGATATTTTACAAAGTGATGACTAAAAATCAAGGACGAAGAGACTCGTAAAAGCTGTGCACCTCACAAAGATACAGAAATTATCTCTCATATAGTAAAAAATAAACAAAACAGTATAAAGCAAAGAAAATTTAATGCTAGATATTGTACAAATTTAACATGTTTTAGTATTTGGTTTAAATCTTTGAATAATCACATTTGCACTTGGTAATTAATGTTTTTTTAGACATAAATAAATAAAAATTCCAAATAAATCTTAATTTAAACAGGATTTCGTAACTTAATATGATAAATTGTATCAAGTACATTTATTTTGTCTAGTGTAATTTTAAGATATTTACTAATAAAGACGTGTTCTAACATAAAAAAATTACATAGATGGAAAGCCTACATACATCCAAGCTATCAAGTCTAATCTTTGTAATGAAATAGTATAGAGATAAAATATTTCTCTAATATTTAAATTCTATTAAAATAAAGTTAGATTATGTATAGTACATCGATCCAATCTAATAATTCGTATTTTTTTTTTTTTTATAAGTAAAATGGATATTTAATACAGACGCGCATGGGTATATGATGGATTGTGCAACCCCTATCTTAGTTGTATGTCAACAAAACGTAATGGTCAAAGTAGATTCAGTACATATATTAAGTTGTATCAAATAACGAAAAGTCTATTCCGATTAAAATTAAAAGTAATAAAAGGTATTCGAAAAACTCCAGACTCAAATGAATTGATTTACAATTAATAAATATACTTAACACAAAATTAAGAATCGAAATTCAATTTTGAAGAAAAAAATCGAAATAGGGAAATACATTCGTATCTTCATACAGTTTTATTACAATAAAAATGAAAATCAGCTAAGCAAGAGTTTTTATTGTTGTTGTTGTTGTCAATAGGATTACAAAACAAATTTGCAATTGATGTTACTTCTAATAAAAATTTTCAAAAAGGCCTTAAGAATTCTAAAATACATATTTTTTTCTTTTTTCATTTTTTTTATCAAGGTTTTTTTTGTTTAACCATTAACACGATAAAGATCTTATGATTGATGAAGAGTTATCTTAAGTTCTGTTATTGAGGCACTTATTTTAACACAAGATTCATATCATAATTCAAGCAAATTAATGCAAATATTTTAATTTTAAGATGTGGAAGTATAATGTTTCTTAAAACCACATTGGAACTCCGTAACTGGTACGCCCGTTGCCCAAGGTGGAGCAGGAAAAAAAAATATCCATGTTTCTAAAAATTAATACATGCAACTATGCAAGTCGAGTAGGGGAAAAAAAAAGAAATTAAATGGATACGTGTACATCGTAAAGTGTGCTTGCATGTGACAAAAGATTTTGTGTCATCCAAAAACGTGGGTGTGTATCTCCATTTTTCTTTTCAACCCCAACTCGTACCAGGTACAGTATAGTAAAAAGGGGTTTGGGACAAAAGGAAGGACCTCCAAGGAACCAAGTTATCAAAAGAAATATTTATTTATTATTATTTTTTTTTTTTTCAATCCACACGAATACAACCAAAACCACAAATTTGAAATAGAAATTCTTATATTTCATATAAATTGCTCTGTTGAAATCTTCATGACTTTTTTTCATCTAGTTCATTTAACATCTCACTATAACACGTGTCTGAATGTCACAGACCACAGTGTTTCAAGGGGTTTAACAGGGGGGTTGGGGAGGGCTCACTAACGATGAAGATTTTTTCTCGGTGTTACCTCCTACTGTGCTCGTTTCAAGGGTAAATCAGACTAAATAGAGAAGATAAATGTCTGTAACTGTTGTTAAATGGAGAGTCCTCCTATTTCCTATCAATGAATATAGAGAATTCCTGCAGGTCAACTGAAGTTTGACATTATAATAGTACGTTGCCTATTCAGTGTGAATATCAGTTTAAATCAGAAAAATGGTCTTTTCTAGAATCCTTTCATTGTTACATTCCTACATTGCTTATCATGTTTGCAGAAAATGTTTCGGGGAAAATCTTAACTTTTGAAAGAAAACTTCCAAAATTCTTTTTGAGAAAAGACGAATCATTTGCAACTGCAAAATCCGGGCAAAATAATGTATATGCTTTGGAATTTCTTTTCAAATGTAATGATCGTAAAATCGATCATGATGTTTTAGTTAACTTACAAATAAAAATTAACATCTAGAATGCATTATAAATATTTATAACGTAATTTATTAATATAAAATTGTAGAAATCTAATAAAGGAATATTAAAGGCAAACATTTTTTTAAAAAGTGTATGACTCATGATTCTAGCACATAAAATAAAATAAAATCATTCATTGGTTCATTTATAAACACTTGCTAAATAAACGACTTGTTAAGTAATTAATAAATAAATCCAAACTGACACCATTTGTGTTTATCCCACTTAAATAACGATGAAAAATAATAAAGTACTTTAAGGTGAAAAAGTTCACTTAGAGTAACAGCGCTTGGCCCATTTGCAATGCCATTAGCAAATCCGAACAGGTAAAAAAATAAAAGAAAACTCCCCTACATACTTTGCTTCTTTCATAAATATTACTTGAAAGATTCTTAGGAACTCTTAAATTAAGATTATTGTCTTCTGCTCACGATTCTATGGTTTTTGGTCATGAAACTGCCTCGTAACTAACTGGATTTCACGAGTTGGGATAGAATTCGTAATGTTATAAGGGCAGCTCTCTTTTGGCTCTTAATTTACAATAGCCTATCGGATCTTTCCAAAAATACTCCCAGGGAAACGAATCGACTAAATGCAGAAAAAGCATTAAATTTAACTTGACTTGATACTTTGGTATGTATGCTCTCTGACGTTACTTTATCTCAATTAGTCCAAATACTTTTTAAAATGCAACAGATAACCCAAATTTGACAAAAGGGAAAATGAAACCTTTACAAAAGAAGTACTCTAAAACTTGAAATCATTACCTATAATTGCTTACGAATTCCTTTTAAAATACAAGAAACGTCGCTCGTACTTTCTAGCAACCAAAAGAATTTAAATAAGAAGAGTATATTTGAAAATGGTTAGAACTTCTGATCAAACAGATCATAATATTTTAACAGCTGAAAGATGATTAGAGTAGTACTCGATATAAAAAGTGAAAAAGAAATAACACCAGGAGCAGAGTTATTTATTTAAGCTAGTCGTAATTAGAAGTTGTCTTGAGGTTTAGTCACTGAAGACTGACTAAACCTCAAGACAACGCTCTACGGTCATATTAGACCGGGACCTATGGTTTAAAGGGGATTCCGAACCCCTACACACATTAAACTCGAACCCAATAATGATTTAATTGGACTATCAGCATTAAAAGCATGCATCTCAGAATGAATTAATTTTAGATATAAAATCTAATCAATATTTAAAGCATTGGTTAAGATTTTCGTATGCTTGTTATTAAAACCACTAAAAACTTCTCGCCAATAAAAAAAAATTGTTAAAATTTGCTTAAACCGCAAAAAAAAAAAAAAAAATCCCAAATGTCTTTTAGAAATGCTTACTTACTGTAGCAGATTTTAATTTTGGGTCAATGAATAATTTTAAGGCTAGCAATTATTTTTCCTGCATATTCAATCTTCAGATCACTCTACTAAAAAAACACACAACTAAGATTTCTTTTCAATTGAAAAGTCTAAAACTTTTTTTTTTTAATTTTTTGCCTGAACAATAATTTTTTTTCGTCCAAAAATTCGGTTGTGAAAATTTAAAACAATTCATCACAACGTTGAACAAGCACGTGGTAACGTTTTTCCCCTCAACAAAATGGCCGACGATAATGATTATAATATGCATATCAAAATCTTATCGCGCAGACAGGATAATTTATTATTTCATGCATGCCTGGGATTTGAGAAAAATAAAAATATAATAAAAGAAAAATATGATGAAGGAACTTGACAGTGAAAGATGGAGAAGTAAACTTGTCATTTATAAAAAGATAGCAAAAAAAAAAAAAAAAAAAATTAAAGTCTCCCCCTATCATATGTATACGTATTTCTACAAGATCAAGTCAAAACAGATTACTTGAAAATTGCCATCAGCTGTTTCAAGGTCGTATATAAATTAGTTTGCATCGATTAGAAGCTTCTTTTATCAGTATTATATTAAAAAAATTTCAAAATGGACGAAACTTCATTCATTTAAATTAGGAAATGCTTTCTTAAAAAATAAATGAGAAAAAAAAATTTGAACTTTATGTAATAGTTATCCTTTTCCATATATAATTTAAATTATTTGTTTCTTATAATGTTACGCAACATAATAATCGTTTCATATTTCTTTCCATTATGCTATGAAATAATTTTTTGCTGATATAGTAACATTGTAAGTTTTCAGATGCGAATTTATCCATTATGCTGATATTGTCATTCGATCAAGTGATAAAAATATTTAAAATACATTTCACGGTAATAATAATAATAATTAATAATGAATAAATAATGATAAGTCATTATTAAATATTTTAAAATGCCAATGCCTTTTTTTGAATGACTGCTACTTTTATGTTACTTAACATAACGAGCATTTTAAAATACTTTTCATTACGTTAAGAAATTATTTTTTACTGATATATTACCATTGTAAATTTTCAGATGCGAATTTATCGATTATGCTGATATTGTCATCAATCAAGTGATATTATATAAAATGCATTTCATAGTAAATCATTAATACATAATAATAATGATGAATAAATAATGATAAATCCTTAATAAATTTCATTTTAAAATGCTAATGTCTTTTTATGAACGATTTCTATCTTCATGTTACTTTCCATTATGTTACAATATTACTATATCAGTAAAAGACTTCAGATGCGAATTTATCGATTATGCTGATATTATCAAGTGACAAGAACCCCAATCATAATATTCTTATTATCTTTGTTATTTTCAATAAAATGAAATGCATGAAAAAATGTATTATGTCCATTAAACTTCACAAAATTTAATTCAATAAATTTTTCGTTGCGTTATCATTCTTTTGAAACGAAAAATTACGTTCTGTTTATATAAATTTTAATACAAATATCATCCACAAAGTAGAATTTCTTTGATAGAAAAAAAAAATGCATTGTTTTTGAATATATTATGTGTTACGATTCAAATACTCAAAATCCGCTATGAGCATAAACATAATAACTTAATTCTGAATAATTTCATCCATTTAAATAAACAAATAAAAAAGAAAAACCGTAAGAGATGGAGAAAAACCCACAATCATTTTCCTAAAACACGTTATCAAGAGGTCAACTGGACCATCCGTCATATGAGATGCGTTTTTAAATGACAGAATAAGATCTCGGTGGGTATTAATCACAAGGATTATGATTGCTGCGAGAGAAAACGCTTGCTCTTGAATGTCTAGTCGAAGATAAAAAAGCAACAACATAGTATATTTCCACAAATAAAAAAAACAGCACTGATAACAAAAACGGTGTTAACAACTCTATTAACTTCAGAAAATTAATGACTATTGGTTTCATACAATTAAAAGTCCACAAAAGCTTCTCTTTTTGAACCCAACCAGTTAAAGTGCACCAGAAGATAGTCTTTTGTTAATTAGCACTTTCTTTCAACGATTCACCAACAAAAAAACATGGTGTTTAAAGGGATGGGCTAAGGCAGATCATCAAGAAAGTTTTTTTTTATCTTCTGCCATCCTGTATGGCTATTTATTATTGCGTTTTTGAGGCTATATAGAATGCTTGTAGGTGTCTTCGTTTTGTTATTGATGATTATTACTGAATCCAAAACGCCGTGGCCTTTAAGTCTTAATTAATGTGTACCTTTTGCTTGTTGAGAAAAACCATCCATTAATCACTGAAAAGGTTCACGGATATTTGTATTTATAAGCTTTTATTAACAAAATAAAGAACAAAATATGCAAATCGCGCATCACATAGGAAACATCGGAATGTCGTTTCTAACGGAAGTTAAAAATTTACTCAGAAAGTTGATATTTTAGTTTTCCAAGTCTACAAATTATTTAATATTAATAATAAATTAAATTAATTTTTTTATGTAATTCATTAAATAAATATTTTATATGCAAATAAAATAATTACTTATTTTTAGATCCTTTTTATCTTAATAAGCAAGTAGTTGTAGAAAGTAAAAACATTTTTTTTTAAATTTCCTATTAAAACTTTGCTTCACGATTATTATTTTATGATTAATTAGTTGATTTCAAATAATCTGTAATAATTTAAATTAGTATTAATAATTTTTCCTATTAAATAAATTATGCTTCTAAATTTCCAATTATAATTTTGATTAGAGGATTTCAAATAATCGTTAATAATTTTAATTATTAATAATAATTTTTTCCTATTAAATAAATTATGTTTCTCAGTTTCTATTGATAAAATAATAATCGTATGATTAATTAGAGGATTTCGAATAATCTGTAATAATCACTTACAAGCAGTAAAATATATAATAAATGAAATAAAATATATATATATAGTAAATAACCCTTACTATATTAAACACCAAAGATATGATTTAAAACAAAGATATGACCGTCGACATCAAATTATTCTAAGCATATAAATAGCTTATTATACCCAAAAATTTATCGATATGCAATAACTAATTACAATTACTTGCATTGCTACAATCTCACTCAAAACTTTTATGCATGATTACAAATATGTTTTAAAAACCTCTTTGCTTATTACAAAACAGCAGAAAACAACTATCTTAAAAAAAATAATCTTCAAATGTCTTTCACATAAATCAATATCAAGAAAGAAAATCGTGCATATTTTATGGGAGGTTTTAATATATTACTTGATGAACACTAAACTTAATATAAAACATAAAATCGTATAATAAAATATTATGACAAAAATTAAACCTATTGTGACTTAATTACATGCCATTATATTCTGAAAAGTTATGTTAGATTTTTTTTAAATTTTGAATATATACATAAAAAGCACTTACGGTTAGATATTGATCGACAAGCATTGCAAATTTTCAATAACTTCCAACAGGGTAAAAGGTAAATTTAAAAAACATTTCAACTGGTACAATCAGGGTAAAAGTAAACGTACAACTCGAGCAAAGGTTGAGATTGAACTAAGTCAGGGAGTGAGTGCGGTTACAGTTACTAAAAAGACTTGAGAGTTGAAAGAAGTAGGATATGTGACTTTTCAATTGGCCAAAGGGTTAAAGATTACTTAGGAAGGGCCAATCACATAGAATGAAAGGGAAGCCTAGAAGTTTTCTACCATACAATGCTAGTATAGGACGGGTTTGGTTTGTTTGTCATCTTGTCATTTGTCATCTACGGTCATCTTTTGCACACGAGGGTTAAACAGATCGGGACCTACAGTTTAAAGTGCATTTCGAACCGCTAAGAATCATTCATGCACCCTCCAGGATTGAACCTGGATCCTGTGGTACCAAATGGTCATCAGGCCACAGTATAGGACGGTGAAAGGTTATATTTTTTAACAATGTTTAATATTTATAATCAAGAATCAAATACAATAGTATTGTTATTTCATTATACATTATATTACGAGTATACCATAGACTCTTGATAAATCGTTCATGTTGGAAGACAAATTAAAATTTCGTTATTCTAAAAACGCAATAAAACAGATTACTTTATCATAGAGAGCTTTTTGAAATAAGAAATAAAATGATTGATACATCCAATGGTGCATTTACAGCGAGCCAAAGTTATAACTGTTATATTATTTCAGTAATTATAATAATATATGCATAAAATAAACAAGCAAGTCTGATTTATTTATAACATTAAATACAAATTGTGGAAATTGCGCTTAAAATAATCGTAAATTTTAATAATGATGTTGTTGAATTATTAATTATGATAAATTTTAATTGATATTGCTTCTATTTCGTGCAGCGAATGACTGCTTTATGATACCAAGATGCTATTCGATAATATAAATTTCTGGCTTCTTCATGTTCTAAATATACTATGCTATATATGCTGTTATTATTATATATGGTGTTGTAGTTATGTTAGTTCGATATGGTGTTGCTGCTATGTTGTTGAATTTCTAAAATTGATCAAGAAAGAACCGCTAAGATTGATATACTAAGAAAACATAAAGTAACCATAGAGACAGAGCATTTCAACTATTGTAAACACTTTAGCTTACTTTTCATACATGCGTGTTTAGTTTCCTTATGCCATAAGCAAGAAAGAGAAAGAATAAAATAATCATTTGAATAATGGTGTATTTTGAAAGAAAATATTAGACAAAATAAGTGTTCTAGGATTTATAAAAGATTATATAATGTAAATTTTCAAGCAGCCCAAATTTTTCTTCGTGTACTTAAGGTTAAAAATACATTTCAAGATTTTATGGATATTATATAATAGCCCATTGTTCAATAGCATATGCCAAGTGACAAATAAAAAAAAATCATGATATATTGAAAAACCCATTAAAACAAACATCTTTATTTCGATTTTAATGCTAGTTAAATTTTTAACAATAGTAATATAAAATAGAATTTTAAAGTAAGAGATACAGTTTTAGCAAATTGTTTTAGCGACTTTTTGTTTCTAAAAAAAGAGACTCGAATATTCGATGTACAAAATAATTATATATAAGCAAAGGCTTTTCAATATTGCCAGCCAACACCTAAATTACAAAAAGGAAATAGGGACACAAACTAAACCAACCTAGTCCTTATTGAATTTTCATGAAAACTGAATAAACAGTTAACTGTTCCGTATATAAAAGTTATTCTTTACAAAAAGCATTAAGCAAAATTTCAAGCTTGATTCTAGTTCAGCGTCTCTATTTGTTTTTGATATCAATCACAGTGTAAGCTATGGTGGTATTTAATAAATTCGTTTCATACGATTGTTCTTATTTATTATGTCTTAAGATTTTGTTTATTATTCTTATCATGCGTAACCTATTACTATGGCATTTACTGTTTTCTTTGGAGTCAGGTCTTCCATTCTCATAAACAATGACCTTGACAAAACACAACATAGACACAACAACTGTTTACTGACATTATATATCCAGCAGATTTATTCAACAATATGACTCACTGCTTGGCTGATAGTATATAACAGTATTTTTTTTTTTTTTTTTTTTTTTACAAATTACAATGGAATTCTTTCCGCTTGAGAATTATTACGGTTTATAAATATCCTTAAATGAAATTTTTTTAAGTATGAAAAATTCTTGTAATTCTTTTCGGGGTTTCTCTTATAATTGATTTTGGAACGTTGTTGAAATTCCAAGATTTACTTTTAACTTTCTGTTAAAAAATTTAACTCGTAAAATTAAAGTTATAACTTATTTTTAAACTGTTTTGATGAAATAACTAAGAAAATTCTTAAATTAACATTTTAAATTTGTATTTTAAGAATAAATTATCATGAATTTAACTCCTGTTACACTTTGTATAATCTGGCGCATTGATTCTATACCATACATAGATTGTAAAGTAAATGAGATATTAAACAAATCTATGTAACACTGATTTTTACATCTAAAAAGATGCAACTACATCAAACTCATTCATAAATTCAAATATTAACATCCCTTTTAAACAAATTTGTAATTTAGTTTTTTGTAACACTTACTTAAATTTAAAATTTTATATTTATGAAAATAAAACATATAAAACTGCATATAAACTTCAAAAACATTTATAAGCCAGAATGACCGAACAAAAAACAGATGGCAGTGTTTTAATTTAACCTCGGCACAAAACTTGGTTCAATATTCGTGTTTATTAAAAATTTACTATTCACGTTTTCTAATATCAAAACTTAAAACAATTTTAAATGTTTCATTATCAATGCACTAACTTGAAGAATCTTAAATTTCCATTTAAAAGCATTTTTTCATTTGTAGTACTCAGATGTCTAAATTTATCGTTATTCATCTGAACAGGAACTTTCAATCGATAACGATCTTATAAAGTTAAAAACCTAGTTGACAAGTCATTTAAAACGTACAGAATTGTATTCTTTGTAGACCACCTGTATGTGGGAAAATAAGAATTGAACCTCATTCTCAGCAACTTTTATAATAGAAGATGACCCGCTGGCTTCCAAAGATTTATGTCCTATTCAAATTCCCCATTATCACTTATAGTGATAAAGCTTACAGAACTCACCCCATAGTTAAGGAAAAGGATAAAAGAAGTAAATAGCTACCATGTTTGTAGGGGACAGAGGGGGACATTGGTTATCGTAAAATTCCAGCAGACTAGGAAAGAAAGTCAATTCCATTCAAACATTCCTGCAACATTATATCGTATGCCTTATTTAGATTCGAAAAAGGTTGGACATGACAATTTTTGGAGAGCTTGATTTGAATAAATTTAAGAATCGAATTGTTGAATTCTGAATTGCAATAGTTCTTAATAAGGAATGGGACATTTTCATTTAAAATAAATAAAGTGATGTATTTTGTTATATAGGTTGACTTGTAATATTAACAGGTTTTTTTTCCATGTTATTCCTCATTAAACATTCCTCCAACAATATATCGTATGCCTTATTTAGATTCAAAAAAGGTTGGACAGGACAATTTTTGGAGAGCTTGATTTGAATAAATTTAAGAATCGAATTGTTGAATTCTGAATTGCAATAGTTCTTAATAAGGAATGGGACATTTTCATTTAAAATAAATAAAGTGATGTATTTTGTTATATAGGTTATATAGGTTGTTATATAGGTGTTATATAGCCTTGTAATATTAACAGTTTTTTTTGTCCCCATATTATTCCTCATTAAACAATCCTCTAACACTATATCGTATGCCTTATTTAGATTCAAAAATGGTTGGACATGAAAATTTTTGAAGAGCTTCATTTGAAGAAATTTAAGAATAAAATTACTGATTTGCAATAGTTCTTAATAAGGAATTTAACATTTTTATTTAAATATAAATAAAGTGATGCAATTTGTCATATAAGTTACCTTGTAATATTAACAGTTTTTTTTCTTTCAGATTATTGCTAAACCTGTAAGTAATGTTTATCATATTATTAAGTACCGACTCCCTTATATCAAATACATAATTGATAATTGAGATTTCTACTTTGTCTTTTAACTTTGGAAGAATTATTTATTACTATTTTTTCTCTCTTAGATTTGAACTAAACATCAGATATTTCTAGTAGAATATATATAGAGTATATTGTAGTATATGTTAGAATTTTATACAATTTGAAAAAATATGTGTTTATTTAACCCATTTATTTTCTATAATCTTCCGTTTTTCAAATCGAATTTAATAACTAAGGGAATATTTAAAAAAAAAACCCATCAATTTGACAACCTAAAAATGTTCTGTTTAATAATACTTGTACTCAACTTTATCAAAAATAAATTAAATCACTGTTATTTTTATCGCTAATTTGAAGTGTTAAAGATTTACTATTAAAGTAAATTTATTTGAAACACCAACACATACATGCGTATATATATAAATAGTTTAGTCAGATGACCAATTATTAAGGATCAAATTTCGTTATTTAGAGTAAGCATTATAAAAATTGGTTAAGTACAAAAACCATATACAAGTTTGAAATTTTGAAACTGTCCACAATATAAAACAGACAATGCAATCCATCCATTATAAAGGAATTATACGTAGTAATATGGAGATAATATGACAAATATATTATGTAGAAATAAACAATTAAATGATATTAAAATATGTAAAAACTATTTGAAAATTAAATTCCGTTACACTCAATTGAAAGAGTTCATCGAAAATATTTGAAAACTTATCAAAAGATGGCGCCACATAATACAATCCCATATTTTTTGATAAGATCTATGAAGTGAGAAACTGCTCATAATTTTTTTTTTTTTTTTTACTTCACTTACGAACCAAAAATTGGTCCCAATTAAGGCGGGGAGCTTCCAACTTGACGATGAACTTAATTTCTGACGTTACAGGAATGCGTAGAGGAAGAAAACATTTTTAGGACAACTTTTTTTTTTTTCTGTACAGAAAATAATTTTAGTACTGTTATTTTCGCTGTCTTTTTTTTAGGAACTGGAATTCGTCTTTGTATTATGTCCGGGATATTCACTAACTTTTTTTTCTCTTTTTTTTATAAATCTTCTGTAGTTATATTTTGTCACACTGTCAGTTTGAATGTGACAGATTTGGCAGTATAAGTTTCAGAATAATTGACAGTTTTAACTGAAGTAAAATTTCACTGTATCATACACAGTAATAGAATATCAGTTAGTGTTTTCTATTCTGTGTGTGTTTGAGAATGGAAATTTATAAAAATGATTCTTTGAATAAAATAAAAATTAGTTATTAATTTGTTTTTCATCAATTTCAAAAGACAAAAAATCTGATCGCACTCCATAATTTTTCATGATTGATTGAGTGGATGTTAATAGTGTAAAAGTAGGTTTCCACCATGTTATACTAAAGTTAGGTTTTAACTATGTTGTACTAAAGTTAGGTTTCACCCATGTTGTACTAAAGTTAGGAGGTTTCACCCATGTTGTACTAAAGTTAGGTTTCACCCATGTTGTACTGAAGTTAGATTTCAACCATGTTGTATTGAAGTTATGTTTCAACCATGTTGTATTGAAGTTATGTTTCAACCATGTTGTACTAAAGTTAGGTTTACCCATATTGTACTAAAGTTAGGTTTCACCCATGTTGTTAAATTAAAACGGTAAGTTTTATGATTGTTGAAGAAGATCTATGAGGATTTATGTTGTTAAATTAAATCGGTAAGTTTTATGATTGTTAAAGATTTATGTTGTTAAATTAAATCGGTAAGTTTTATGATTGTTAAAGATTTATGTTGTTAAATTAAATCGGTAAATTTTATAATTGTTGAAGAAAATCTATGTTGTTAAATTAAATTGGTAAGTTTTATGATTGTTAAAGAAACTCGTTATAAATAAAATCGTTGTTAAATTAAATCGGTAAGTTTTATGATTGTTAAAAGTTTTCGGAAAAAAATTTCAGCAAGTGCAAATTTAATATCTCTGCATATACATTTTTTTATGTAATGATTTTCTGGAATTTACTGATAAAAAGGTATATTATTTGTAAATTAATATTTCAAAGGGACTGAAATTAAGTGAATTTTTTACTTCTATAATCTCGCACCTTTCAATTTATTTATGTAATATAAATAATTTTACATGTTTTGACAAAACCCGATGGTGGATATTTATTTGATTTCAACCATGAAGTTTACCAAAAAACGTATTTTTTGTATTATACATTACATACATTTTTAACCCTGTGTAGGCGTGAGTCAGCGATTCTTTTATATACTCACACCTGAAGAGGGAAAGGTTGGCAGTTAACAACAATAGGGTTTAGCCTGGAGCCACGGACTTCCCCTAATGATTTTTAACAATGAAAAAGATTCTCCACATTTTAACAGCTGCTTACTAAAGAAATCAGGGAAGATATATAGAAGGCTGGACTCGATTCAGGCATTTGTATAGCAAGCAATTCCTTTCAAAACTTTTTGGTTATTAATTTGGTCAACAATTTTTCATTTATATCATAAATTTTGAAAGTAATTTTTTTTATTTTATTCCAATGGCAATTATAGGCCGAATTGACAATTTAAATTCTTTAACAATTTAATATATTTTTAAAGATTTATTTAAATGGCCTTTAAAATCATGTATATCTTTCTTAAAGACTGAATTTTATTTTATTTTACAAATTATCATTCGATTGAAATAAATAATACTTAGAACGAACTGCCTACTCATCATATAGATCAAAAGCACCTTTTGAGGAATTGATGGGGGTTTTTTTTAAGTCATATCACTGTATATACACAATATTTTGTATAAATTAATTGATCAATAATTTTTGGTAAATAATTTGGGGAAGAATTTTTCATTTATACCATAAATTTTAAAAGTAATTTTAATTAAACTTTTTATTCCAATAGCAATTATAGTCCGAGTTGATAATTTAAATTTTTTTGACAATCAGAGATCTTTTAAATCATATATATCTTACTAAATTTTATTTATTTTCGAAATGATTATTCGATTGAAATAAATAATTCTTACTAAATCTATAATTATATTTTTAAAAAAAACTTATGTTAATTTAATAATGCTATTTTGTGTAGCATAAACATTCCGACAATCTTGAATTACAATGTTATCAGCTATAAAACTATTTGAGGATAAAATTTACTGTAATATATTTACGGGAAATAATGAAAAAAATTTTTTTTTTAACCAGCAAAAATAAAAATAATATTTTTAAAGGGAAGAAATTACCCCGTCACAAAAATCTTTCATAACAATTTAAGTCAGGGATTGAATTCGATAAGCCATACTCATGGAAATGATTATGCATGAAGTTGCAATACGAAGTTTATCTTTTATAAAGAATAAAAAATCTATTCTGATGTCTGTTATCGCAAATTTCTAATTGATGGTGACATTTCCTTGTTTGAGTAACGAACGTGACTATCAAAGTTTTATTTCATTTGATGTGATTTTTACTTTCATGTACTCTTGTGATTTCATTTTCATATGGACTTATTTCAATTCCTTCTATTAGCTCACACTCTCCCTATATATATCTTGTTCAAATTTTCAATCCTTAATAAAATACTTTTTATTCCTCCACTCAAGTTCAAATACATTTTTTTAACTTGTAGTGGATGACACTGGATGTTAATACAGTTTTTCCAATTATCAATCCATTAATTAAATTAAATTAATTAATTATATTTTTTTTTTAGATTTAAGTTGCATGTATCTACCAATAGATAGCGCCAGATAAACTTTAAAAAATGAATGAAAATTATTTATAAAGGACTTTCTGCAATATAGTGAAAAAAAGTAGAAATTGACTTTAAATTTTTTTTTTTTATATTACTTGTTTTATATCATATCTACCTATAAAATTTAATTACCAACTTCAGCTATATTAATATACCATTCTTATCAAGCGTGTCAACCCCTTAAAGTTAATTTCAATTTAAAAAACACATACTACATTGCACAATCGCAACAAATACGATACCGGAAAATTGCAAGTTACACGTGTAAATTTTATTACTATTTGTTAATTTCTCAGAGTAAAAGTTTTTAAGAATCATATAAAATTGTCAAAATAAAATTTTGAATAGAATGATATTCATTTAATGCAGTATGATTGTGGAGATTATGTTATAATCTCCATTGTGTTTCTTTTAGATAGTGGATAGGGACCGCATAAAATATATCTTGTAGATTTATAAGAAGCTATAAAATATATTGTTTGAGAGGCATTTTTTAAAAAAAAATTACGCGGTAAATAGGGACTGCATATTAAAAATTCCGTATAGAAAGTATGTAAATCGAAACCTCCCGATGTAGCACTTACCTCGCATCTAATAACATTCGTGGTAATGGGGTGATATAATATTAGGTGGGCATCTGTTAGACTTTTTTTTTTTTCTAATTTGTAGGTTATTTTTCAGACATTTGTTGTTTTCTTTATGATTTACATTTTTTAATTAATTTTTATTCATAATAAGCATCTGATGGAATTTTTTTTTTACAAACTGCATAAAAAAGTATCGCATAAAAACTTTGACTATAAACAAATATGAATGATATGATTCCTGTACATTATTCAACAATGCTTCAGTTTTTAAACTAAAATCTTCTGAATCGAAATGAAATGATTCTTACTTTTCAGCAATATTTCGTTAGAAAATACCAAACAACTCGTAATTATTAGATCGTTAATTTCGTTTGAAATCCGATGTTATAACTTTTTCGTATATTAGAAGGATTAATAGTTGTCTTAATATTTGCCAAAATTCATCTTCCCTAAAGATATTACTTGAATAATACTCAATTAAATAGTAAATAACAAACCAAATATATTTGAAAGGGAAATATACATAATATGTTACCTTAACAAAATTCTGAGGAACAAAATTATATCTCACAGAAATACGTAGGACTGAAATTTCAAGGAAGTAACAAGTAAGTATTCTTCAAGAACTTTGGATAAAATACCTCTCTCCATATCCATGTAAATGTGGTAACAAATCATAGCAGAAAATCTTTTATACCGATGCAAAGCATGGCACACAAATCTTTACTCCTCAATACACGTCTTTGCACATGCGAGCTCAGTATGTTTTGATAATCCCACAATAGCCCCTACTTGATTCATAAATCCATGACCAAACCCTGAACCTTCCTTATTATTGTCATGCTAATATATTATCCACCATTACACAGTGTATACGCACATCTGAAAACATCCTTTGCAAAAGCTTTTAAACATTATGGAAACACACGAGGGCTTTACTTATAGACACAGATGATGGGGGAAAGCATAAGTGTCCATAAAAAATCCACCAAGCAATAGGCATTATCACGTCTATTTCCAAAAATCCCGTTCGGTAAATGCTTTCGTCAGTAACGATGGAGGGGGGTAGTTTCATGGTTCCATCATCCCTTGTCAGCCCCTTCTCCTCCCCCCATCCCTTTTACCAACCAGCAGTGAATTTGTTTTGCCCCAAAGAATCCCGCTTACCTTCGATATCAAAGGTGTGGGGTTGCCGGATTTGTTAAAGTAATAATCGCCAACAGAGGGGATTATCATGCCAAGTTAGGTTTTGCAGATCTTATCACCCCAAAGAAGTCGGCGATCGGTAAAGTATGATTCTTTAACAAAGGTATAAGCAACATTGCGGAAGTAGATTAGCTTTGAATTATATCGATAAGCCAACTTTTTTGTATAAAAAGAGTTTTATTTTACAATTCTGTTATATATTTTTGATTTTGTTTCAAACTTTCAAAATTGGTTTAACTTGTTTTTTTTTAATTTTTCTGTTTAATTTGAATCATATATCAAAATAAGGATATCAAATGCATGAAAGCATTTTTTACAATAGGTTTGGTTTTTCGCTCTACGGTCATTTTTTTGCACACTTTAGGTACTCAGCATCTACAGTTTAACGTGGATTCCAAACCACTAACAAATATCCATACGACTTTCAAGATTGGAACCTGAAGCCTGTGGTACTAAAGACCAGAGTCCTGGCCAATTGGCCATCAGGTCGGGTTTTTTTATTTTTTTATTTTTTAATACAATAATGGGTTATCAAACATCGTTAAACTTTCTATACAGAATTTTAATAATCTTCCAGTTATTTGTTTCTGAATTGAACTTGAAATAATAATAATTGTTTCTGAAATTAAATATAGCAAGGGGGTAAAATTAATTAATGATTTAAATATTGATTTTTTTTTTCTCTGGAAACGAAATCAGATTATTTTAGAGAATCATCAGATCAAGGTATCAAATAATAAAGATGATATAAATAAAAAAAAGATTCGAAAGAAAATTAAAAATAATTTTTTATTTTACAATGGAATATTTTTGGTACGGAGAACAAAAAAATTTTAAGAATCTTAATTTCAGAGAAAATTTACTATCGATATAATATTTTGATTATTGAAATTGCATTTTAATAGCAAAATTTATTCCAAAAAATATAGCTAAACTAAACACGTGCCATTTCGATTAAAACCACAGAAAAAGCGAAAAACACTCGATTATGGCTCACTCCTTTAACTGCACTTCACCCACGGCTTTAAGCAAACGCGGTGCTTTGACAAACCGAATGTTAGTGCCCAAAAAGCGAAAATAAAAATAAATCAAAACATAAAAAGCCCCAACAAAACGGTCTCAACACCCTTATACAAACCTAACAAATCAGGCGTTGCCACAGAAAGAATATTTTGCCGGCTTTTACAAGGCGATTGCAGCGCTCCCTGCTGCGAGAATATAGCGGTCCTTTGAGTCGGATCCCAACTGTTGAGCCTTGTTGTCGGACATATGTTTGGTTTCTATTGAACGCCATTCTGCATTGCTGCAGAGAGGGTGCAACAAAAGGTGTCAAAAATCTTTTGGGCTGAGCCGATTTTGTTGTAGCCTTTCCTTTTCATGCACGTTTGTGTTCGTGGTTCAGTCTGCGAACAGCAGTTCTATGACGGAAACGTTAGGATTTTTGTTGGCAAAGGTTGATCCAGGTTGGCAAAGGTTGATATTTTTCAGTCTTCTGATAACTAAGAATACTATTTTGGTTTGATTTTGGCTTGTCACTCTACGGTCATTTTGTGCACACTTAAGGCTAATTAGACCGGGATCTACAGTTTAACATGGATTCCGAACCACTAGCAGACATCCGTGCCACAGCCAGGATTTGAAGCTGTAGCCAATGGTACCAAAGGCCAGAGCGCTAGCCAATTGGTCATCAGGCCGCGAAAACTATTTTGAAGCATGTTGTAACTCATATTTTAAAGAACAAGTTGGTTTTTAATGAAATTTATTTGTTAGGAGATTTGCAGCCTGTTTGGAACTCATATTTTAAAGAATAAGTAAATTTTTAAGGAAATATATTTGTTAGGAGATTTACAGCTTGTTTGTAACTCATATTTTAAAGAGCAAGGTGATTTTTAATGAAATATAGTTGTTAGGAGATTTGCAGCATGTTTGGAACTCATATTTTAAAGAACAAGTTGGTTTTTAATGAAATTTATTTGTTAGGAGATTTGCAGCATGTTTGGAACTCATATTTTAAAGAACAAGTTGGTTTTTAATGAAATTTATTTGTTAGGAGATTTGCAGCATGTTTGGAACTCATATTTTAAAGAACAAGTTGGTTTTTAATGAAATTTATTTGTTAGGAGATTTGCAGCCTGTTTGGAACTCATATTTTAAAGAATAAGTTAATTTTTAAGGAAATATATTTGTTAGGAGATTTACAGGTTTGTAACTCATATTTTAAAGAGCAAGGGGATTTTTAATGAAATATAGTTGTTAGGAGATTTGCAGCATGTTTGGAACTCATATTTTAAAGAACAAGGTGATTTTTAATGAGATATACTAGTTGAGAGATTTGCAGCAATATTCTTGTTAAAAGAAACTTTCCTGAAATAGCATAGCTCACTTCTATTAACTTTTATATAAAATTATCAGTTTATATTGTTTATAGGCATGAATTTATGTATTCAAATAGGCTTACATACAAATGTAGATAATGTATCCCCCACTATAAAAAGTATGTTTTAGTTACAAACTTTGAAAACTACATTCAAAATTAAGATCACTAATCTTATCTAAAAATTCACTTGGAAATAATAATTTACATCAAATTCTCTTTACATTGCAGCTGTTCATATTTTAATATAAAAGTTAAACTTATAAATTACTACTGAATAAAATAAAACTGACGAAAAAAAAAATGACAATTCATTTACAGCAATGTAGAATGTATAGCATTTAACATAAAAAAAAAAAAATCATATATTGTAGTATTAAAACATGCTAGAGCTTCATAACTCAGGCATTACGCCAAAAATAGAAATACTCCATGAGTATATTGATGTAATTGAAAGTTATATTAAATCATATTTATTAAATATCAGAAGAAAACAAATACAAAATACATGTATTATAGGTTTATGAAAAATATTAGTTACAATGAAGTCATTCATTTGTTACCAAGACAAGAATTACCTCTTAAAATCTCAGCTTAAAAATAATACCATGATTAGTTCTTAAGTTTGTTGGTTTGGGGATTGACGCGAGTGGCTTTCTGAATTCGGCAGCTGCCACCCCGGCCTACCCTACATACTTGACCCATCGACCCCCCTCCATCCTTCAAATCCCTCCCTCTATTTGATCTATAGAGTCTTGTTGTTCGCATGTTTACTTACAGACACCTTGTACATGCAAGGAATTTGTTAACGACCACAACTTCACGCGAAATGCATTGATGCAATTTTAGTTATTTTTTTTAAAATTACAAACAGTGAATCCTTCTAACTTTTTTTTTCCAACTTATTATACCAAAAGTTCATCAGTACTATCAATTATTTACTTGTAAATTTTGTGACGCATACTCAGGGCCGGATTTAGATGAAAAGAGGCCCTAGGCTATTCCACTTATGAGGCCCCTTTCACCTCCCATTTTTAAGTTTGTAAATTAAATGATAGATAATAGAATACATCATTACTGTGATATATTTCAGTATGTTAAATGAAACAAGTTGTGGTTGATACTAATCTTTATAAAAAATGTGGCACTGATAATAAATTTAAAAAAAGTCGAGAACACGTTATTTGGACATTTATTCTCAGCACCCTATATAGTACTTGTAACAATAACTAATCAAACATAACACGCAACATTTACAAAGAAACAAAATTTAAATAATAAAAATCTTTGACTACGAAAATAAAATATGCAATAAAAATTATCATATTTTCTATCAAATTAAATTAAATATGTTCAATACATTGAAGATTAAAGCAAATTCAATTCAGATAAAGTTATATCATAATATTTTGTATTTAAAGTTTAAGTAAGACCCGCTTGATCTTGAGGCCCTTGGCTGAAGCCTAGTTAGCCTATAGGAAAATCCGGCTCTGTGCATACCAAATACCAAAATGTATAACGCCTTAGCCAAAATTTAACAATCAACCGTAAAGCTTAAAATAAAGTGCATATGGAGTAGTTTTTACTTCAGCATAGTTTAAATATACAAGAGATTTATTGAGTAATATTGTTGCTCGGGCTAAGTTTGTATTAAGACTATTATTTTGTGTTTTTATCATTCTTTTTAATAAATATCATATTATTTTGAAGGTAAAGACGAACAATAGATAGATAAGATACAAGGATTATAGCCGTAATGGTTATAGGAAAAAGGATTATAGCCGAAAATGTGCTTAATTATAAATTGTTTTTGTCAAATTTTGCATGATTATCTAAGAAATTTATGGCAGAGTTTATTTCATTAGATATACGAACATTTAAATATAATGAAGTTAAACTTACCGAGTAGTCGGCAGAAGTTTCGATTTCGTGTTTTACAGCTGTGGATAGTCGAAATTGTATGTCTGGAAAATCATACATCTTGTCCAACAAGTTAATCCTGAAAATAAAATGATGAACTAATTACAATACCGTTAAAACTATAAACAATCATTTTTGTAAATATACGCATTGCTTAATTTAATTAATAATATTGCAGTTAAAAATTATACAAAACTACTGTTAATTTCTTTAATAATTATGTTTGCATGAAAATAAAATATACAAAATTTTTGATTGACATCTTTACATGAGATATGAAAAATCATTATCTATTCGAAATCAACATAACTAGAAGTATTGCCTAAAATACCATTAGATCCAGAACTTATCAACTAAAGCACAAAATTAAACAAAGAACAACATTTTATTAAATTTGTAGAAACACCATGTAAATTTAATTTAGTCATTTCTATCAAATTAGCTTTGTAAAACTTGGATGAGGAAAAAACTTTATAATGGCTACATTGTAACAATTATTAAGATACCCTCAAAGCTTAATCTGAATAGACAATCTGAAACTAGTTAAACACTAATAAAGTCCATTAAGTTATTATTTTAAAAGATAAGTAATACTATATGTTAAAACAGTTTTGAATTCATTTTCGTAAACTAATTCATTGATATTTAGCCGGACGGCCTTGGCCCACCATGGTGCTGTTGCATATATACTGTTGCTTTATATTGAAAGATAAGTAATACTACAAAAGATTATTGAATTCATTTTCGTAAACTAATTCCTAGATATTTAAGCAGACGGTCTTAGCGCACCAAGGCGCTGTTGCACCAATGAAGAAGAATTCGTTGATATTACAGTACTATTATGCAAAATGAATCAAACATTCAATTAAACTAGTGTTGGTTTGACTACATTGAATTGTATACCAACTAAAAGCTAATTAAAACTTACGCACAAATATAATATGAAAAGCTTTCTTTAACTTTATTCCCACCATGGTCGAAATCAGAATTCTGCTTCATTGAACTATTTTTCTGCACTGTGACAAGAAAATTTAATAGGAGCATCCATTCTGCCCAAACAATTGCTGTCTTATATAATATATCAAGTTCCCTACCTCTCGATAACGCACAGAATCTAAACGACTTCAGCCATTTATTATTTTTACCCCATTGATAGAAAACTTACCCCCAAGTGTAAGAAAGGGAGGAGAACAGACTCAGTCCAAACTGTCTTCGCTCACACCCCACCTAATTATCTCTACCTCACACTTTATCCACGGTTATCAGGACAGGCCTAATAAACCACAGTTATTTATCACCAAACTTCTTCAACTGTTAAAAAAAAAAACTACCCTACCCAGGATGCAAGGAGGGGTATATCCCTCATTGTCCCGTAAGGGGTCCCGACACCCAATCTGGGCATGTTTTGACAATTCGAACCTTCATCCCCTACTCCCCCAAAAGCAAAGCGAGAAAGATCATTAAATGCAGTGTTGAGTTTCGCGACTCCACTCCAGCGGTGCGCTCTTGAAATTTGATCTTTTTTAACATATGGCTCGTTGAGGGTTGTCGATTTCCTTCAGAAGAGGTTTGGATGATGTTGGGCTCTCGAAAGAATCGAATTTGGTGTATTCGATTTCTCACCACAAATGTTTCTGAAGTGAGTTTTTCTGTGAGAAGAGAGTATTTTCGAACGGATTCTTTTTCTGAATCCCACGAGGATGAATGGAAGAGGTTTAAAATCTCCCTGAATTACTATAAGTAGCAAATAGTAGCAAAGAAGAACTTGGGGTGCTTAATTCTGTCAATCACTTTTCCGCACCAAAGTTTGGCCCAATTTATTATTTTTTTAAACTTTTCTATTCCATTTTCAATGCCAATAATAAATCATTTTGTGATATTTTTTTTGAAATAAGAATATCATTTGCAAAAATCAAGATTTAACCAAATGCTAATTGTAAAAAATAACTAATTTTTGTGTTTGATAAATTCCAAGATTCAGTTGATATTTTATTTAATAGAGAATATAGTTTATTATTTAAAATTAATTACATCAAGAATTTAAAATGTGATTCCTAAATTGTTCGATATATACTATAACTAAATTATGTATCCATTTTTTTTTAATTGTATTAATTGAATTCTGAATCCCATAATGAAGAATGACGTGGTTTAAAAGCTCCGGGAATGACTATAAGTAGCAAATAGTAGCAAAGAAGAACTCGGTGCTTAATTCTGTCAATTACTTTTCCACATCAAAGTTTGCCCAATTTTATATTCATTATTATTGTTATTATTTAAACTTTTCTATTCCATTTTCAATGCCTATAATAATCATTTTGTGATATTTTTTGAAATAAAGATATCATTTGTAAAAAGCAAGATTTAACTAAATGTTAATTGCAAATAATTTGTAAGTTTGATGAATTCCAGGATTCAGCTGTTATTTTATTTAGTAAAGAATATAATTAGTTATTTAAAATTACTTGTATCAAGAGTTTAAAATGTAACCTACAAATTGCTAATACATTTTTTTAAGTCATATAACTAAACTATCCATTATTTTTTTAATTTAATTTTATCTTATCAATGAATGTACTTAAACGCAAAAGAAAATTCAATTCTCTATTTAAATTAATTTTCATTCCTAAAATATAATTTCAGGAAACTATTCATTTGTCCTAAAAAATATATTAAAATACGTTAAATTTGAAATGTATTAAAAATAAACAATTAAAAAAAAGGATGAATGCAATAAACATTTGATGATTAGATAAACAAATATTTTGTTTTATTAAAAATGCTTACAATTCTAAAAAAATTTCTATTAAGTATTATTATTTAAAAGAAATAGTTTTTATGTAAAACTTCATTACACTTCTAAAGTCTACGTGAATACAAAGATATTATTTATATAATTTTGGTTTTATTTTATTGTATCCTCTTTTAGTTAATCTACTGCATTGGATTTAATTACTTTTAGCCAATTATTTTTAACCAAGTAATGAAATATTTAAAAAAAATCTAATCAAAATAAGCCATTTTGATAAACCTTATTTGTATTTTTAAAAATATCATGTATTTATTTTCATTATTATTATTATTGTTATTATTTTTTTAAAAATTAAAAAGATTTTCTATATTTAAATTGAACTCAACGTAAAAAAGCTAAATAAAGTTAGAAACAAGTAATATAAAAAATAAATTTTTAAAGTCAATTCCTACTTTTTTTTCACTCTATTGCAGAAAGTCCTTTATAAATAATTTTCATACATTTTTTTTAACTTTATCTGCCGCCATCTATTGATAGATATATGCAACTTAAATCTAAAAAAAAATCTAAAATTAATTAATCAATTAAATTTAATTAATGAATTAATATTTGAAAAACTGTATTAACATCCAATGTCATCCACTACAAGTTCAAAAAAAAATGTATTTGAACTTGAGTGGATGAATAAAAAGTATTTTATGAACGATTTAAAATTTGAACAAGATATATATAGGGAGAGTGTGAGCTAATAGAAGGAATTGAAAAAAAGCATTTATTTAATCTCTTGATAAATGATTTCTTTGTAAAATAAAATACAAAAGCAGGGAGTATGAAAAATAACTGGGGACAGACAATTTTTCAAGATTTTCACACGTCAGTCAACGCTGCATTATTAAATACAACTAACCACGTTGCGAGGGAGTGGCCAAATATCATTACGCACAATGCGACACATAACGTACCATTGTGAAATAACGTTGCGAAAGATTTGCGGTTTTGAGACCTTTTGTAATGCGTCAAAAGTTAAATATCCCAGCGATCCAGAGAGATAAAATCCAGATTGACGTCTGAATCAGTTAAGCCACCGCGACTAGTCGTAATCCTGTTAAGACCATGAAAAGTCTCCTGTTGGCTTCCCGGGTGTACGTGTCGTTGATCCGCAAGGGATCTCCTTTTAAGTCTTTTGTTGTATAGCTAACTAAAAGAACAAATACAAATCATTTTCACGTGGGACACTTTTGTGGACTTTGATGTCTGCATTTTCGTGTTGTTTGGATTTCACGGATTTGTGGTCTGCCAGATGTTACAGTGTGGTTCAATGAAAATGTGTGAAGTTTCACTGGAATCGCATGAAATAATAGCATAGAGCAAACTATTTTAACTTTATAAGATCTTCAATAACTGAACAAATAAACAAACAAAAAAGAATATCATGGCGATTTTTATGTCACGCAGAAGGTTGCTTTATAAATATTGTAACTGTGGATTTTACAGGTTACTATTATAAGCAAATGTCTCCAAGTTGTGCCAAATGTCTCAAATGTCTCCAAGTTGCGTCAAATGTCCCAAATGTCTCCAAGTTTTGTCAGCAAATGTCTCCAATGTATGACATCTTGGAGTACCGAGTTGTTATAAAAATTATGCAACACGAATTGGTTACATGTTTAAAAAATGTAGTCATGAATTCAGGCCATTGACATTCAATGGCCACATATGAAAAACATCCTCTTCATCATTATTATTATTTGTATTTTTATTGCCATCTAATTTTTCTATCTATACAAAATTATTAAATAAAAAATTAATTCCTTTAAAATATTTATCGCTGGAGAGATTAATAATTATTAGAATTATTAAAAATATAGTAATTTATATCTATTGTAAGCTTATTTGACAGGATAAAAATTCATAGTGTGTCATTTGTTTGAAATCTGTGAAACAAAGGTCATCAATCAAAATTAACGATCTTCGTAAACATTTAAGTAAACCAATTTTATCGCTTGAGATCTTACAGCAATTAAAAATAATTTATTCAACGTCATGTTAAAATTTCATGTCAATTTTATCCAATAACAATACTTCATATCTCTAATACATGATTAATCACTGTTTTTATTATTTCACTATGACTAATGGTTGAAATTTGTCTCCATTAACACCGACCAAGCTATTAATAGGAGTATTTTGTACAATTAGCATGAACAAAAGAAAACTATAAGCAATAACAGCAGTAGTTTTTGTAAAATCTAGTCAAGGAGGGGGGGATGAATTTAGGGGTTTCTTCATGGAATCATTATTTTACTCATATATGAATTCGATATTACATTACTATTGTTTTATGAACCCATCTTATGATATATATTGATATTGTGTATTCATATAGTATGAATATTAATATAGTATGTATGAATATATAGTATGAATATTCATATAGTATGAATATTCATATAGTATGTGTGAATATATAGTATGAATATTCATATAGTATGTATGAATATATATGAATATTCATATAGTATCCCTATATGAGACATGTAGATATGAATCCCTGTACGAACTAAGTATGCTGTGATATCACTATGATAATATGGTCGTGATACATATATTTCTAATAGGAATCAAAGAATGAGTTTGATATCAAATTCATGCACTGTCTATATAGTGCTATAGCCTTTAATTAGATATTACACACCAATGGCATTTTTATGGAAAACCATCTGAGTTTCAAACGAATTAATTTTAATCAAAGAGCTAGTTATTTATTTTCAAATTATCCATATTATATTAGGTAACAGTGGTGATATACTGTAATCTATGTCATCTGTGGGGATCTAATCAGTGTCATAACAATTCTTAATCTATCCAGGAGGCATATTTGCCCATTTCATTCTAATTTTTCTGACCTACTACATCCTCTAGACGCTTTTTCAATATATGTCCCACTGTAAGAGGCCATACATGTCATTAATTGTCAGGCATGTCTGTTTCTGCCATAATATCTTTAATTAAAAAACAGATTGTCGTTTAATTAGATTATAATCTGTCATACCGATTGAATCGCATATTAATTTCCTGTTTGAGATTTAAGAATATCAAGAAATCACCTATTTTCATTGTTTCCCATTCTTATATAAAGTTATGATAATTAACGTAGGTAAGCATTATAAGTTAAAAACATATTGTAGAATTTATTGTTTTAGGATATTACATTCCCATGTATGCCAACAGTATTCCCATAATCGATTCCTGGCGATGTCCTGGATGTTTCTTAGTGGTTCAAAATCCACATTAAATTGTAGGTCCCGGTTTAATTAGCTTAAAGTGTGCAAAAAAGCACGTAGAGCGACAAACCATACCAAATCGATTGGATATGAATAGAATAGAGGGAAGAGTGTAGGATTATTCAATTCCTTCTATTAGCTCACACTCTCCCTATATATATCTTGTTCAAATTTTCAATCGTTCATAAAATACTTTTTATTCGTCCACTCAAGTTCAAATACAGTTTTTCAAATATTAATTCAGTAATTAAATTTAATTCATTAATTTTAGGTTTTTTTTTTTTTTTTTTTTTTTTTTTTTTTTTTTTTTTTTTTTAGATTTAAATTGCATATATCTATCAAAAGAAGGCGCCAGATAAACTTAAAAAAATGTATGAAAATTATTTATAAAGAACTTTCTGCAATAGAGTGAAAAAGAGGTAGGAATTGACTTTAAATTTTTTTTTTTTTTTTTATTACTTGTTTTTGTGATTAGATAAGTGAATGTTACGCTTGAAAATTATTATTTGACCATATAGGAACATAATGTGTGGGTGATGTTTTTAACTTTCAAATGTAAAGCTTACTTATAAAGACACAATACGCAATCCTTGTACTACCTGTAGATATGGATATTGGTCCGATCCGTTAACGCCAGCGACGGGGACAGATGGATAGTGGAGCGACATCATCCACTTAATCCACCCGCCGCCGTTCTGATGAGGGCGCCAGAATCATTACGGGCTGCGAGACTTTTGCATGATGCATTGGCGAGAGAGGGAGAGAACCGCAAGGTGGCGGTAATTACCGGGGAAATTCCCCAGCCAATGTGCTCTAACGGCTGACCTGAACCGGCTTACAAAATGGCCGCCTTTGAGGTAGAGCGCATGCCGGGAGGGAGGAACCGTAAATTATTCTCCAGGCATAAGCGATTCGGTTTGCATGGTGGCGGTTTCTGCGTTGCCGGAATCCGTGAATGCTAAGTTTACAGAAATACTGTTAGACTATACGGGAATATGTATATGTTAGACTATATGGGAATATATATATATGTTAGACTATATGGGAATACTGTAAAAAAGAGTGAATCTTGAAAGATTTTAACTTTAAATAAATGAGCAATAAAAGTATGTAAATTCTTGAGGTATTTTGCAATTGTTTGTAATATGGGATATTATATGTTACAATATTGGTTTCGTCATGTTAAAGTTGTCCATTATAAAAAATCGTGAGAATTTGGAAATAATGAGACATTGCGGAAATTTGTTACTGATAAGTTTACAGGAATATTGGTAGACTATATGGGAATATATACGTGTTAGACTATATGGGAATATATATATATATGTTAGACTATATGGGAATACCGTAAAAAAGAGTGAATCTTGAATGTTTTTAACTTTAAATAGATGTGTAACAAAAGTACGTAAATTCTTGAAGTGTTTTTCAATTGTTTGTAATATGGAATATTATATGTTACAATATTGGTTTCGTTCATGTTAAAGTTGTCCATTATAAAAAATCGTGAGAATTTGGAAATAATGAGACATTGCGGAAATTTGTTACTGATAAGTTTACAGGAATATTGGTAGACTATATGGAAATATATACGTATTAGACTATATGGGAATATAGATATATATGTTAGACTATATGGGAATACCGTAAAAAAGAGTGAATCTTGAATGTTTTTAATTTTAAATAGATGTGCAATAAAAGTATGTAAATTCGTGAGGTGTTTTGCAAATGTTTGTAATGTGGGATATTATATGTTACAATATTGGTTTCGTCATGTTAAAGTTGTCCGTTATAAAAATCGTGAGAATTTGCTGGGATCCGTTACTGATAAGTTTACAGGAATATTGGTAGACTATATGAAATAAACAAAAGTAAACATAAGTGATTCTTGAATATGTTTTTAACTCTAAATAAAAAGATCACGATAAATAAAGTAGTAAAAAACTGCTAATTCTAAGTAAATGATCACAATAAAAGAAGGTAAATTCTTGAAGTATATTCACAAATGTTTGTAATATAGGATATTATATGTGACAATATTGGTTTCGTCATGTCAAAGTTGTCCATTTAAAACATCGTGAGAATATGAAAATAATGAGAAATCGTGTGAAATTGCCGGAATCCGTGAATGTAAAGTTTGCAGGAATATTGTTAGACGATATGGGAATACCATAAAAAAGAGTGAATCTTGAATATGTTTTTAACTTTAAATAAGAAGATTACGTTAAATATAGTAGGTTATATAAAAACGTGAAACAATAAAAGTGGGTAAATTCTTGAAGCATTTTACAAATGTATGTAATCTGGGATATTGTATGTTATACCATTGGTTTCGTCATGTTTAAGTTGTCCATTGTAAAAATCGTGAATCCGTGAATGTAAAGTTTGCAGAAATATTGTTAGATGATATGGGAATACCATAAACAAAAGTGAATCTTGTATATGTTTTTAACTTTAAATAAAAAGATCACGATAAATATAATAGCGCATATAAAAATGTGAAGCAATAAGTAGGTAAATTCTTGAAGTGTTTTACAAATGTTTGTAATATGGAATATTATATGTTACATCATGTTAAAGTTGTCCGTTTTAAAAATCGTAAAATCTCTAAGAATTTGAAAATAACACTTGAGCTTATGTTTTGGTGTTAATTATAAATTATTGTAAGATTTTAATTATTAAATAGGCATGCAATATTTGAATCTATTTAGTTTACTTTTTAACTTTTATAGGATTTTGCGCAGTTTAAAAATTGAATCGTGTTGGTAGGTATCTCGAATATGCATACGATTTCATGTGAAAGACTTCATACCGTAATAATTTAAGCAAACATCAATTTTAATTTAAAAAAAAAAGATTAAATAATAAGCAAGGAATTCAAAAGTATAATCTAAATAAAATATACGAAAGGAGGAAATAATTATAATATAATTAAACAGAAATTATTAAAAAAAAAATATTGTTTTCAGTTTAACTAAACAACTTGATAACCTCTTTATAAATAGAAAATAAGTTGAGGATAGAATAATTGTTCTTTATTTTAAATTTAATGACTTTTAAATGTTTGGTTAAACTTGATGCGAAATCTCAGTAGAAAGAAAGAAAAAAAAAATTTCTGAAATTGAAGGATAATTATATCTGCGTATTAAAAAAGGAAAATAGCAGCTAAATGCGTTCCATATAAGATATTACACAATTTTTTTTAATAATGGAATGTATGATTGTTTTTTTTTTTTTTTTTTTTTTTTTTTTCCTTTTAACTATTCTTTCTTCCAAATGAAACGAATTTATTTTAATTGTTAATTTCTTAAAGTGCTGATTAAATTAAAATCTAAACTATTTATGAAAATTACAATAAAAGGGCTAACATATTCAAAGACATTTAATTTCTTTAAAGCAATTCAGTAAAATGAAATTTTCTAATTGACAGATTGGTTTGTCTCTCTACGATCATTTTGTGCACGTTTTAGGCTAATTAGACCGGAACCTACTGTTTAAGAACCACTCACAAACATCCATGTCGCCGCCAAGATTCGATCCTGAAGTTTGTGGTACCAAAGGCCAGAGCGTTAGCCAATAGGCCATCAGGCCGCTTAAAATTAACAGCAGAAGTCTACAACGACAAAGAAGAGATTCTTTCGAATATACACTTTAAAAATAGATTATATATATATACACATACATACACACATTTATGTGAGACAATAAAATAAATTGATCGACGACTGTTAGCTCTGTACTACAAATACAAGTTGCAACTTCAAAGTAGAACTTGACACCATCAATACACACTTCTTGAGGAAAACTAATTTACTCTGTTCCGATACAAAAGACTACAGTGAATTAACCCCTAAAAGTAAAAAACAAATAAACAAACTAAGGGGGGCAGGAAGGGAAACCCTCCAATAAGAAGGCAAATAACAACCACAAGCGCTCCCTGACTGAACCCGGAACCAACGAAAAAATGACGAATGAAAATCGCAACTTTCGTGTTGTAAATAAGAAATATCAGGAAATGTTAACAACGAACAAACAACAAAATGGAAACATCTAACCACCAGACACGAATACAAAAGGACCGGCAGGGGGAAAAACGTACAACTAGGGACAGGCTTTTAGGAATATGATGGACTGGATCATAATTGGTAAACAAATTTGGCGAAGTGTTGTTCAGAGGTACTAAGTTTAAGACGAACAACAGAGGAATGATTTAGAGTATTCAATTAGCTGTTTGGCTCAAAAGCATAAAAACATTAATTGATTATAACAAGAAATATACATATCATATAATTTGTGAAGCATTCAATATATTTGTAGGTTTATTAGAAACTTTAACTTTAACTTAACTTTATACATACATGTGTGTAAATTTAATAATGATTCTTTTCCTGTCAAATTAAAAATCTCTGTGACTTATGAATTGGATAATATTTAATTTTAACATTTAGTATTGCCAAAAGTAGAATTTTTGCGTACATCTGGGAAGAATTTATTAGTAAAATGGTAATTTCAGAATCCTTACGTAGAATTTAACCTACATCTGGAAAGAATTGCTTAGTAAAATGGTAATTTCTACTAAGAAATTGCTATTTTTCTTTTAGAAAACTCTCAAATTATATAAAATTTATAAACTTGAAAAAATAAGAAGCATTTTGAATCATTACCATTTAGACTCCAATATCGTAACGTAGAAATTTAACCTACATCTGGAAAGAATTTCTTAGTAAAATAGTAATTCCTACTAAGAAATTGCCATTTTTTTCCCCCATAAAAAAAACTCTCAAATTATATAAAATTTATAAACTTGAAAAGAATGAGAAACATTTTGAATCATTGCCATTTGGGTGTCAGAATCATTACGTAGAAATTTAATTTACACCTGGAAAGAATTTCTTAGTAAAATGGTAATTTCTACTAAGAAATTATCATTTTTACTCTATAAAAAACTCTCAAATTATATAAAATTTATAACCTTGAAAAAAATAAGAAACATTTTGGAACTATAAAATATAAATATCCTCATTCCAAACACATGTTAAATTATTAAATATTTCCAAAAGAAAATGGCATTTTATAGGATATAAAATTCTATAAAAGGTTAAACAAGCATATAATAATCTTAACCTCAAGATCAAATATAGCACCATTATTTAACTCATAAATAAACATACCACAACATTTACCCAATAAGATTAATTACATGAAAGGCCATTTTATTTGAATACTAATCTTTTCCTAATTGTAAAACGTGCAACAACAGATGTTTAAGCAAACATTTGAAATTAGTAATTGAATTTAATTTAATTTGAATATCATAAAGCTATCCGGAAATAGATAAAGACCATTGTGAGAGGTTAGTTAAATTACTAAATTGAGTAATTTATTTCTCGTACTCCTCCATTACAACTTTAATGAATATTTCTAGGAAATAAATGTTGTTTTCTTAAGAATGAAATTAATATCTTGGTAATATCATCTCTAAACTGGTTAGAATTTTTCTGTTAGAATCTTGCCTCGATGTCTTCAGGGCACATGGCCAATTTTTTTTGCTTGCTTAACATTCCAGGACATAGTTAACCTTCATAAGAAGGGTACAATGGCATAATTCCAATTGGTTACGTATAAACTGGTTGCACTACCTAAATGTACCCCCTTAATAAGACATCATGTCGTAAGTTCCTCATTAAACAATTAATATTTTTTATAAACAGCACGTGTCCATGATAGTAGGGAATCACAAAAGACAATTTTTTTAATTGTAGTTGGACTTTTAAATTTTTAAATGCATTTAAAAGTAAATCAGTGCGAGATGGTCCTAGTATGTGTAATCAAACTTTAAAGTTAGATAATGTCTTTAATAATTTAAAATACAAATAAATCAACATATATCTAAACTAGAAAGAAAATTAATTTTTAGAAAAACAGAATTTCAACATATTATCTAAAAATTTCCTTCGTCATCAAAGAATTTCATTTCTTTGGTCTTTTTTATTGATTAAAATTATATCAGATTTTTTATGTTAGTTACAAATTGATTTTTTTTTTTTTTTTAGATTAAGAATGATAATATAAAAGTTTATACAATTTTTATTTCTTTTCAATTTTATTTGAATCTTTTAATTAAAAAAAATATTTTAACCACTATTAAAACATTTTTATTTCATTTGCACGATATATTTAATAAATAAATTTTCAATCAATATAATACATTATATAATATAACGAAAGACTGTTTGTTGTGCATAATGTTTTCGAATGCCGGGCACTTTGATCTGGGATATATGATGTTAGAATGGTAAAAAGTAGCAGATTCAACGTTACCCAAGGTTCATCATGGGTGGGTCTGCTACACTGCACTCACATTGTGTCACCATAATTTTGTATGAACACAGAAAAGCTTAGTACTTTCCTCTCTAAGTGTAAGGACATTTAAGATTGGAAATTTATAATGCCAATCCTCGGTAAAGATACTGACTTTTTTAAAAAAGCTATTGTGGCTAGGATGTAGGAATAGCTAGGCTATTCGTCAGGCTATTCTCTGGAAGTAAATTCTCTCTAAAATTCGTCCGGATATTCTCTGGAAATAAATTCTCTCTAAATTCGTCCGGCTATTCTCTATTCTGGTCCGAAAAGAATGTTATATTAATTAATATTATTTAAGAATTATTATTTATTTTTAATTTAAAGAAATTTTTATTTAAAAGTAGGAAATTAAAATGTAGAAAAAAGAAAAAGGAAAAAAAAAAAAAAAAATCAGAACTAGAAAATTGAAATTAAAAAATAAAAATTAATAACAAGCTATTTTATTAAGCATTAGTAAAAAAGTTAAAAAACATACAAATACTTATTTATAAAATTTAATGAAATTATGCAAAAGCAAACGGGATCTAAATTTATCAACGTTAGTTCCACAGCAAACACAAAAGCCAGGCACCACATTAGCATAACCCGGCAGAATTCACACCTCAGCCGAACGTTGAGAAAGAAATAAGAACCATCAAGCACGTTGAAGAACGGACAACGCAAAAAAGAAACAAGAAGTCAAGAAGAGTAACGAGTGTTGTTCTCTTAAAAGCACCGAAGTGAACGTTAAGCCGGTGGCTCAAATGAAAATGCCACTCGAAACGTCGCTCAGAATGAGCGTCTTGAATGATAGCTCATTCACAGAAGGATAAGGAGGTCACAGGGAGTCACATCCCTTAATAAGATAATCGTGAATATAAACGGCGCGTATGGGGAGTCGTTTTGCTTGTTTCACACACGGGATGGGCTCTTTAATAAGTTTGTGTAAAGACTTTGTTTCGCTGGTTGCCCTTTCTTTTTATTGAGGTAAATAACTTGACAATAATATGATTTTATTATTTTCAACAAGACATTTTACTCAATATGGGAAGATGGCAAATAAAATTTGCTCCAGAGTTTTAAATCTAATGTTTAGCGTAATTTAAAGATGACGACTCTAATGAAAATGCCATTCGAAATGTCGTTCAGAATAATAGCTCATTCATAGAAAGATAAGGTCACAACCCTTAATAAGATAATCGTGAATATAAACGGCGCGTATGGGGAGTCGTTTTGCTTGTTTCACACACGGGATGGGCTCTTTAATAAGTTTGTGTAAAGACTTTGTTTCGCTGGTTGCCCTTTCTTTTTATTGAGGTAAATAACTCGACAATAACACGATTTTATTATTTTCGAACAAGAAATTTTACTTAATATGGGATGATGGCAAACAAAATTTGCTGAAATGTTTTAAGTATAACGTTTAGCGTAATTTAAGCATGGTGTTTCTGATGAAAATGCTATTCGAAATGTCGTTCAGAATGATAGCTCATTCACAGAAAGATAAGGAGGTCAAAAGGAGTCACAACCCTTAATTAGATAATCGTGAATATAAACGGCGCGTATGGGGAGTCGTTTTGCTTGTTTCACACACGGGATGGGCTTGCTTTTCTTTAACAAGTTGGTGTAAAGACTTTAACTCGTGTTTCCTCTTTCATTCTATTAAGGTAAATAACTTAACAATAACATGATTTTATTATTTTCCACGAGAAATTTTACTTAATATGGGATAATGGTAAATAAAAATTTGCTGCGAAGTTTTAAGTATAACGTTTAGCGTAATTTAAAGATGGTGATTATAATGAAAATGCCACTCTAAACGTCGCTCAGAATGAGCGTCTTGAATGATAGCTCATTCACAGAAGGATAAAGAGGTCAAAGGAAGTCACATCCCTTAATATGATAATCATGAATAAAAACTGCTTGTATGGAGAGTCTGTCTCACACTTGGGGATGGATTTGCATTTTCTTTAATAAATTTGAGAAAAGCATGTTTGTTTCCCTTGCCTACTGTTTCTTTAAAAGAAATAACTTAATAATACTAATATAATTTTGTTTTTTTCACAAGAAATTTTTCTTAATATCTGAACATTTTTAGCTGTATATTTTTTTAAAATTTAATTTGGGAATACTATTTGGACATGAGTTTAAATGTTTCTTTAGTAAGTTTGTTAAAAAATTGTTCATTTCTCTTGTCTCCTCTTTTATTCCAAAGAAATAATTAATATGATTTTATTATTTTCCAACAAGAAATTTTACTTACTATCGAATGATTTTCAATTAATATTTACTGTGTTTTAAGTTGGAAACATTACATCAGTATCAGATTTTGCTATTGTGTATGGGTCGGTATCAAATGGTATCAGATTTGATAACTGTGTCAAATGTCTTTATATATATATATATATCGTTACCTTTATATTATTCAGATGTTTCTTCCTTCCAAGATACCAGATTAATTTTTCTAATACATAATTATTTTCTATTTTTATAGTATTGATTTCCAAAGAGTTCAAATGCAACTTATATTATTATAATTCTTCAGTGCAGTTTTCCTGAATAAATTAGTAACAGTCTTGCTTTTCTTAATTTATTCTCTAGTTTTGAATCTTGTTGTGGTAAACAAAGGATTGAAAGTAAGTCTTACATTTTGTGTAAAGTTAAATGAACGCGCATTAATTTATTAGAGATCAGTTGATTTATTTACGAGATTTATTATGTTGATGTGTAAGTTAAAAATATTAACCAATACGATATTGTGATTTAAAAGACACAAAAAAAAAAACGTGGAAAAGAAATTAAAGTTTTTAAAAGTAATATTAAATTTTAAGGAATTAATTTGCTTGTAATTTAATGATAAAATTAAGATATTCAATTTAATATTTCTATTAAAAAAGAAAAACAAAAAATATTGTTGATTTTTTTCCTATTTAACATCAACTTACTTATAAAGTGAATAAATTAGCAGAAATTCCAGCTGTATCTTTACGCGTCATAAATCGACATGAGCTTGAAGAATTCAAGGACATTGGAAGATTTGTTTTTGTTACAAGTTGACATTTTATAAAACATGAAAATAGCTGTCTGTGGATAAGAATTTTTTTTTTTTTTTTAAATTCTGCACGCATCATTCAGATAAAAACAAATTTAAATTCTAACTCAATTTTCAAAGGTTTTGGAAAAATTATGTTTCACTTGAATGCTACGATTTATGATGGTTTTCGTCTCGTGCAGATATATGAACTCAAATATATATATAAAAGAAATGAAAGGCAAAAATAAAATTAAAAATGAGATTTTCCCTGTTTACGAAATATTTATTTCATTCTTTTTAATAAATGCATGAGCAAAATTCATAAATTAAAATAAAGTAAATCAGCATGAGTTAATTAATTCCAATAAAGCAAGATTTATTTAAAAATTATCTACTATCACAATTAGTTCACCTAATATGTTCATGAATTAATTTAAGTGCATTTACAACTAATTGATATATTTTATGTGATCAATTGTAATATAAATTCCAAAGTATTAAATGTTATATTAAAAATTTTGAGCTTAATTTATGATCATTAAATCATTTCATAACTAATAAATCCATTTCTAATTAATTCATACGTGATTGTTCCTGTTTTTGTTATTATTATTATTCAAGCAAAAGAACAATTTTTCTAATCATCCTGTTTCTAATGATATCAATCGAACCTGTTTTTTTAATCGTCTAAGTCAGTTTATTCACATATTGACATACTTAAAGTTCTCATTTGCGTTTATATCAATTTAAAAATTCTAGCGAAATTAAAAAATATACACGACATTGCTTATTAAAAATATGAAAAGATATGCTTCATTAAAAATATGAAACAAACCGTCTATATAACAAAAAAAATAATTTTTTTTTTAAAAATCACCTCTATCTAAGAAAATTGGATTTAAACTAGTTTCAAATAAATTAACTCAGGACAAATAAATTAACTAAGGATCAAAAGACAAAAGTTTTTAAAATGTAAATGCTATGATTTATGATTGTAACTATGTATGTATGTATTTTATGTAACTGTGTACAAAAAAATGTAACTATCATTTTATGTAACTATGTATCAAAAAATGTAACTATCATTTTATGTAACTATGTATGTATGTATTTTATGTAACTATGTATGTATGTATTTTATGTAACTATGTATCAAAAAATGTAACTATGTATGTTTGTATTTTATGTAATCATGTATCAAAAAATGTAATTATCCTTTTATGTAACTATGTATGTACGTAATTTATGTAACCATGTATCAAAAAATGTAATTATCATTTTATGTAGCTATGTATGTATGTATTTTATGTAACTATGTATGTATGTGTTTTATGTAACTATAAATCAAAAAATGTAACTATCATTTTATGTAACTATGTACGTATGTATTTTATGTAACTATGTACGTATGTATTTTATGTAACTATGTACGTATGTATTTTATGTAACTATGTATGTATGTATTTTATGTAACTATGTATGTATGTATTTTATGTAACTATGTATGTATGTATTTTATGTAACTATGTATGTATGTATTTTATGTAAATATGTATCAAAAAATGAAACTATTATTTTATGTAATTATGTATTTTATATAACTATGTATAAAAAATGAAACTATTATTTTATGTAATTATGTATTTTATGTAACTATGTATAAAAAATGAAACTATCACTTAATGTAACTATGAATGCATCATTTTATGTAACTCTATATCAAAAACTGTAACTATCATTTTAACTGAAGCACTGATGTCTGTATAAACCTATTCTTAATAACACTTAATACCACACAAAAAAAAAAAACCGTATTGTCGAATTTATCAAGAATCTCCAACCGGGTCCTGTTCACACGGTGGTCACTTCTATCACGTAATTCGGGCTCACCGAAAAGCTGTAACTGTCACTACATGAATGAAAATGCCCCTTCTGAATGACACGTCTGACGTACGCTTTGAATGATAGCTGCAACCGTAACGGCTTACTCAAAGGTCACGAGTCGCAGTGAAAGAAAGAGAGAGAGATAAAAAAAAAAAAAAAAAAAAAAAAAAAAAAAAATTTAAATGAGACGAATGAAAAAAAAAGAAAAAAAGATTCAGTAACGCTTCTGGGTCCATTATTTGCGGGAGGAATCGGAAACTGGATGGGAAAGAATCTTCTTTGTTCTTTTCTTTCTTCTCTCTAGAAAAATTTCCCTTTCACCCCTCGTTCTTTATTTTGTTCGGTTCTTCTTTTTTTATTCTTCTTTTCTTAGAATATCTAATTGCGTCCTATTAAGAGACGATTGCAAGACTTGGAGGCGCGTGCAAATTATCCGTCTCGCGAGTGTTGTCAATTAATCCCAAGTAGTTCTTCACACCGACTGCTTGCAGATAGGAAGGGTGGTAACTAAATGCCATGCATTATTAATTTCGCAACGACACAGTTTTTAACCTAACGGAACCCACACTAAGATTATAATACTATTTATTACGAATACCACTAAATAAAATCCATAACTAATTCACTTTAACAAAACCATTGGTTCAGTGATTTGTACAATATAATGGTTAAGATAACTTTTTTTTTCAATTCCTTCTATTAGCTCACACTCTCCCTATACATATCTTGTTCAAATTTTCAATCGTTCATAAAATACTTTTTATTCATCCACTCAAGTTCAAATACATTTTTTTTAACTTGTAGTGGAGGACACTGGATGTTAATACAGTTTTTTCAAATATTAATTCAGTAATTAAATTAAATTCATTAATTTGAGTGTTTTTTAGATTTAAGTTGCATATATCTACCAATAGATGGCGCCAGATAAACTTAAAAAAATGAAGGAAAATTATTAATAAAAGACTTTCTGCGATAGAATGAAAAAAAAGTAGGAATTGACTTTAAAAAATTTGTTTTTATATTACTTTTTTTTTTTTTCTTTTCTTGGAATATCTAATTGCGTCTATTAAGGGACGATTGCAAAACTTGGAGGCGCGTGCAAATTATACCGAGTGTTGTCAATTAATCCCCAAGTAGTACTTCTTCACACTGAGTGCTTGCAGATAGGAAGGGTGATAACTAAATGCCAAGCATTATTAATTTCGCAACGACACAGTTTTTAACCTAACGGAACCCACACAAAGATTCTAATACTATTTATTACGAATACCACTTAATAAAATCTATATCTAATTCACTTTAACAAAACCATCGGTTCAGATATTTATACAAATATTAGTTTAAGATAACTTATATAGATATAAATTTGATATGAATCTCTATTATGAAAAAGTTTTACAACGCAGTTTTGCATCAATAAAATTGCAGCAATATTGCAATTTTAATAACTGCAATAATTTTGCATCAATTTTTTGCCGTTTTCCACCAATAAAAACTACTTAAATCAATAATATTTATTGTAGATCTACAATACTATATAATAGCTACCGATCGCTCTTTTTCTATAAATTTAATATTACTTGTATGATCTCTATTATAATTTTTTTCTTCATATTTTAAAACTTAAATGAATTTTTTTTCCCTTCAATTTCGTTATGTTAATCTACTGAACATGTTGGTAACGCAGTTTAAAATGTGAAGGCAGAGGATTTCATTTCACCAAATAAAGTAGAGGAACACTTTTAGGATTGAAAGTAGGTGATTATGATCTTTTTCAAAGAAATTAGTAGTAGACTAAGTAGTTTAAACTGACGAATATAAAAGCAGATTAATATTTGCTAATTGATTCTCGACATTGGAAACTTCAAAATACTTTTCGGGAAACTTCTGTAGTAATTAGAATCTTCTTTCACCATTTTATAACTGTGACCTTTGGTATTGAATGTTAATATACATGCATACTATGGACTTTTAACTGCACTATTTAACCAATTTTTCTTTGTGAACTTTTTCTAAATTTTCAAAAATTTCTTGGAAGTACGTGAAACTTTAACAGTAGCAGTAAATGACTGCGTAATACAAACTAATTGCGCTTTTAATAAGTTCCGTTTCATTCCTTTTTTTTTTTTTTTTTTGTCTTGTCTCATTACTTTTTCTATAATATTGTGTAAAATAAATACTGTATTTTAAATTTTATTTGAAACTTGAGCGATTTATATATTGATAAAAAAAAGACAGAAAAAAGAGAGAAAATAGAAATGTATATTTAGAAGTCTTTAAGAGCGGCATTTAAATTTAAAAAAATAAAGTGTCATTTAACTTTTTCCAATGGGAAAGTGTTTTATTAACCATTGCTGGTGTCTAATTTTATATAAATTATAATGCAACTAGTAATCTATGACCAGAAATAAAAAAAATAATATGAAAATAATTATTATCTAAAAATATTAACATATTTAGGTATTAATAAATTTAATTGCCTCTTAAAATAATAAGCTATTTCAATGATCACTTTTACATACCTCTTTAAAAGATGCCATTATCATTAAAAAAAATTTAAAAATGAAAAAATCCCTTATTACATCCGGACATTACCATAATAAAAACATCAGATCACAACATTCTAAACTACTCAATACTTAAAACTGGTCGTCCATCATCAGTTAACCCTTTCCCTCTTAAAACAATAAACATCTCCCCTCCCTGCCAATATCCGGCAATTCGCTTCCGGCCGGCTCTGTAATCGACCGGCGACGGCACAATGGGGCTGACCCTCCGCCGGAAAAGAGGGGACGGTCTTCCGCTGTGGGTCCCAATCGCCACCCGTAGAAAAGTGGGTGTCGTTGTAGGCTTAGGGATGTCTTATTAGAGTAGGTAGAATGCAAGAAACTGGTTTCGTAGTTGAAAATGATGTGAAGGAAATAAAAAAATAAAGAAGTTATTATTACGGTTTTCCTATACGGTGTGCAATCAGCGATATCTGATGGCTCCTTGTCTAGCCGATATGAGATATTGAAACCCTGGTTTTTGATGTGAGAAACTATTGATTTCAGGAAATCAATTTAGTTATAAAAATTTGATGTCTTATTCATAGAGTGATTGATTCAGAGTTGGTGATAAAATGAATATTACGTAAAATATATTTTTTATTGGCTTTTAATTTGTAATTATGATTTACATTATATGTATCATAAAACTCGTTAAGTCATTAATCAATAACAGTTTCTTCATAACTGCTTGCATATTAATGAAATATAGGTTTTTTACAATAAGAATCTAGTAAAGAAATTGTTTGTTAAAAACTGTGTAGTTGCTTTTTAATATTTGAATTTCATATTCATTTCTTGAAGAGTTTTGAATATTTTTTATTGCAAATAGATATAGAGAAAATGAATTTCATTTTTATTTCATAAATTCAAAAATAAATTTTCTTTTATACTAATTAATGTCTTTTCGTACAAGACTAACGTATTTAATGATTTATTGTAAAGTTTATCTGAAAATAAACGAAATTAAATAATATAAATTATTTAAAATAAATTATTTAATTCATACAATTATTTGAATTAAATAATATAAATTATTTAATTCATACAATATTTTTCTAATAAAAGAAAGTTATATGTTGATATAAAATGATGCATTAAATGATGTTTTATAAATTATGATAGCCGATTTTTGTTGTAACATTGTCTAAAAAAAAGATAAATTCTTTCAAACTCTAAATTTTGAAACTCCTCTACACCATGTTGTTTAAAAATGCTATATCATCATCATCATTGGCGCAATAGCCCCACGGTGGACCAAGATTGCCGGCCTACTGGCAGACTTCGAGACGTGAGATGTTTCTTTTTCTACAAGTAGGGTTGTCAGCCCTACGCCCAACGCTCTCTCACCATGTTAGACCGAGATCTACGGTTTAAAGTGGATTCCGAACCACTACAAACATTAATGGCTCAAAATGTTATAATCAAATTAAATATCTATTTCACAAAATATGAATTGTAAAATGTTTTTCAAACAACTATTAACATTTTAATTTTTATAGCATAAAACTAGGGGGAAAAAATAGAGAACAAATATTTACTATGATTTAATTTTTTTGTGTAACTTATTTATCTATAATAATCTAAATCTAAAAAAAATTTATGATAAAGAAGAAAAGAAAAGATTTATTATAGTTTTAGTTTATAGGATTTTAGTTATAAAACATTAAAATTATAGTGTTTGATAAAAATACTGATTTTATAAGGCGCAGTTTGGTATAACATATAACGTGGAATTTATTTAAATTTATAATAAAATGGTTTAAAAAATAAAATATTATATCATTTTATTAAACATAATTTTTTCATAATACTTAAGTAAGCATTACTTCCCTAAAACTCACTATACTAAATGGATAAAGATTATAGTGAATAACAAAGTAGATTATTTAATACAAATGAAATCTAAGCCAAACAATGCGGAATAGCCGAAAACAATAACTAAACGATTTACCGCACGAGAATCTCAAAAAAATATGCAAGTTTATTCAATATATTCATTGATGACAGTAATACTTGAGCAAAAATGCTTCTCTATTTCCCTTACAAAAAGATTTTATGCAACCGCCAATGTATATAATCTTACTATACCTCTTGTCTTACAAACCTGCCTCCAGGCAACCCATGTCTTCAAAGAATCATCTTTGGCCTTGAGGGACGCACATTCAAATGCGCAAAATACGTGGAAATCAAAACTGTTCTGTACGACGATGGTAATTGTTGAAGCATGGAAAAGTCACCGAACTTACCTCTTGGCGACAATTATTTCTGTTCCATTCTATTCTTTTTGAAGACAACCCAATGGTAATGGGGTGTTACTGCCAATAGATTCCACAAGATGGAATCACTTAGATCTTCTTCGGATTATGCAGGGATTTGTTTCTGTCTTCCTCCCTCCATAATGCTCTAATTGCGTTGAGATTCAATGCCTCCAGGTCAGAATTAAGTGTTTTTTTTTCTTCTGATGTATTAATTTAATAAATAAATATTCATCCTTGTAACCTGATCATTAGAATATTATTTTTTTAAATAAATCTTTTATTGAAACGAATTTATTCAACAGGAAAAAGGAAAGCCGGTTTAAGAATGCTATTTTCTATCAATTTTTTGTGTTAAGTATAAGAAAGGGTGTTAAGCATGGTTTTATGAAAAACTCTTAGAGGCGTGAAAGAACATGCTCAGCTTATGACATAATTCATTTTTTTTTTATCTCTGTTAATGATAGATAAAAGATTAAGTCCTAGAGAATACCCCGTACATTTGGCGAGTATATTTTCAATCATGGATACTTTTAATGCAGATTATCATAATCAAGATTCTAAATGAATATAAAAATACTTATAGTAATCCTTAAGTTTACAAGATAATAGAAATAAGAGTAGGTAAATCAACGAAATTAAGTTCAAAATTATTCATTTCTGTTTGTTTTTATTTTTTTAAAAAAATTATATAAATATGTATAGTTTTTTTTTTTTAAATACATTTTTTTACAAAGGAAAAAATATATAAAGCATTTTCCACTTCCAACATAATGCATACATATATATATATATATATATATATATATATATATATATATATATATATATATATATATATATATATATATATATATATATATAATATATATATATATATATATATATTTGGTGAAGTCATGTCATTCTAAAGAATTTAGTGCAGCTATAAAGTCTATCATTTTGAAAAAAAAAAAATTGTTTGTCATTATTTTAAAACTCGATCATAATATTTTCTAAGTTATTGTTTCAAAATAATTTATTTTTGGTAATTCTGTTTATTTATATACATATCGACAACGTTAAGCTTACCACAATATGGTGGGCTATTTCATTTCATTCAAAGCTCAAAAAGCGATGCGTTCAAAACTCAACCACAGTGAGATCTATCAAATATGACAGACTAACATAGATCAGTTAATTTTAGGCTTTTCAATTATTTTCGAAGTTATTGTTACAAAATAATTTCTTTATTAGTAATTTTGTTTATTTATATACATATCGACAACATTAAGTTTCAATAATATCTCGAAATGACAATTGTTTATTCCCTTTCCACAATATGGTGCACTATTTCATTTCATTCAAAGCTCAAAGCGATGTGTTCAAAACTCAATAGTAGCGAGATCTATCAAATATGACAGACTACCATAGATTAACTAATTTTCGGCTTTTCAATTGTTTGATTCTAATTTACCATTCTTCATCACAATGTATCTTTTATTTGCGTAACATTTGGATGAGTTAAAGTACATTTGGTTTAGATAAAGCATTTTGCGCCAGCATAAATCTCAAGGTACCTAGTCAAGTCAATTGCCTTTTCAGGAGGATACAGATAAGTTTTTCTTCGAATTTTCCAATTTATTTAAACTTAAAAAAGCTCAAATCCCCATACCCATAAAAGATCAAAACTTTGCACATGTACAATCTTGGGTAAAGAAAAACGGTCTCAAATTCCATTCCAAACAATCGCAAATCCTCTATAACACGCTATTCTTTTTATCAACCAAAGCGGAGATAAAAAAAATAAATAAACTGGCAATTGTTACTAAAAAACGTGAATTCTTATCCAAAAAAAAAAAAAAAAAAAGTATCAACCCACCCCTTCAAAATATTCACAACAATTTTACAAAAATCGGATAGCTATTCCCCCCCTGCAGATTTTTTTTCACGGCATTGCATTTCTTATCGGCAGGAAAGATCGCTCTCCGAAAGATTGTATACGTAATTTTTCTCATGCCATCCAATATGGAGATAAAATCGCAGAGCTTCTTTCCAGGACGATAGAAGAAAATAATGAGATAACAGAACCGGGGAGGGTGCATGTGCGCGCACAGATACACTGCCACCATTCCATTTTTCAAAAAAAGAATAACTGGTGGGGCGCACAGGCAGAGCAAATTACGATAAGTGGTCGACCACCCCCCTTTTTGCTACAGGGAGGGGTGTAGCGAGATAGTTGTTCAGTTGGCTAAGCAAAACGTGTTAGTCTGTGAAGAGAGCGTTCGTTTTGGCGTAAGGAAAAAAAAAGTAAAATATATAACGAATGGCAAGGGGCAAGCATTTTTAACGCTTTGTTAACGTTTGCGCTGAAAAATATATTAACCGATCGTGTGCTTTGTTTTTCTCAGATTCTGGATTGGAGTTTTTGGGAAAGTATGCCATGGGTTTCAGACTTCCGTGTAAAAACCAGAAGTAGTACAGAGGTGGAAGTAAAATAACTCAAAAAATAGTTTTATTTTTAAATATCAATTTCTATAAAAAATGGACGCATTTATTTGTATAAAGAAATTGCTGCTATATAATGTATGTGAATATTTTATTCGCTTATTTTAGCCCTAAACTATATATATATATATATGTGTATGTATTGTAGCTTGTAATAATAATTGCATGCCTATGAAAAAATATATTTTTTCTTTTTAATTCTCGAAACTTTTTATTTAAAAAAAGTTAAGATAACATCATTCTTCTAATCTCCCATGGAAAGACGTGGAATTTTAAATAATTCCCAATGAATTATTAAAAATTTATCCTGTGAATTTATGGAATTTGCATTAGGTCATGGTTCAATTCAGCGATTTAGAAATCATATATTATTAAAAATCGATTAGCTTTTAATAAAGTTTAAGGAATACGAAACTAGTTATTTTTAAAGGTTATTTAGCATAAAAAAATGTATACTAATTTTTCTCAAAATCACAAATTAGTTAACATAACGCCTCAAAACAAATCATATGAATAGGTTCATATTTGTAGATTACATATAAATGAATGAAAAACGACGAAGTTTTTAAAAAGTATCAAAAATCTATAAATGAATTTTTTTTATAAAAAATAAATAATATCTCTCACATATGACTTTCAAATGAAGAGGAATTTAACGAAGTTTGAAAACTTTTACATCTGTATTTGCCAGAATGTTAGATTTAAAGTGAAGTATTTTTAAATAAGAAAATTCAACTTGTAATTATGTTGTGCTCATATGAAAAACTCAATTTTAGTACTCAATTTTATTTTTATATTTATAAAATTAAAATTTTTTTTCTTTAGATTATATACAAAAATTATATATTGAAAATATTTGATTATATGATTATATATTGAAAATATCTGAATAATTTATTAATTGTTCTCTGTGAATTTTTTTGTAAAAAGTAACAAAAATAAACATATTTTTCTAATTCGGTTGCTTAATATTATGGCTTGTTTCATCTTCATTTTATAAAAAAACCGAAATCTATGCATAGATAGTAAAAAAATACATAATAATACATGCATAAAAGCCGACTTCTTATGTATAAAACGATACCTCTGAAAATATTCAGGTGACTTACGAGAAATTTTCTATTCACAAAATTCTTTTTATCATTCAATTACCATGGAAACACGTTAAAAATACCAAAAGATATATCTTTGTAATGATATTGTCACTCACTTATTGCTTTGAATAGAATTATAATTACAGACTTTTCAAAATTCATGTTTAAATGCAAAATGAGATTGTTTTATAAACATGCTTTAGCATGTTTAACACTTAAACGTGACATATGTTTCAAATATAACAATAAAGAAATTATATGATTTATAATTTCCTCACAGAGTTATTAATAAAGACAACACTATAGCAACACTAAATTTACAACAACACTAAATTTACGTGACATTATGTAATATGTTATTATGTTAATATTATATGCCATATGTCGCTGAAGGAGTCCCATTTAATATGTGTTATAATTATAGTGTACAAAATTACAGTGTTAAAAACTAATAATATTTTAAAAATATTTAATTGGTCAGATTTTTTGAACATTTATATTCGTGAGTATAAAAATTGGCCAAATCTCTTGACAATTAAGATTGAAATTTCACACTTTTCCTCACAAGAGTTATTAATGAAGGTAACACTATAATTTACGTCACATTATGTTATACATTATTATGTTAATATTGTTAATATTATATGTTATACATCTCTGAAGGAGGCCCTTTTAAGTGTTAAAAAAATAATAATATTTTAAAATAATATTTAATTGGTCAGTTTTTTTTTGAACATTTATATTCGTGAGCCAAAAACAATGGCCAAATCTCTTGACAGCCAAGATTGACATTTCACACTATTTCCTCCAAAAACTCATTCAATTACTTGCTAGCCAAACAACCGTTTCTAATGAAGGTATACTCCAACGCGCTTTCAAGAAAGCATAAAAGCAGAGATCTCTTGCATGACGACACAAGTCTCCGTCCAACGTTCGTCCCGACGGACGCAAAACTCCCCTGACGAAAAAGCCAACGGGGGGTGTAGAGTTGGCGAGGGTCAGAGAGTGCCGATTGGCGTAATTTGAGTCTTAATCACGGTTTTGACATTATTCGGGCCGGCAGCGCACACGGCATATCAAGCAAGGAGCCTTCGTATTCTATCTGTGCATCCAGAAATCAGGGTGTGGTGTCACTTGCTTGCAGAAGGACGCAGGCTGCATACGTGAGGAGTGTCGCCAAAAAACGAGTTACGAGCGAGCACCGATGAAGGTGGTGGTGTGATTCTGTTGACACAGTGGATTAGGGCATATATTTTACACTGCTTTGCGCGTTTGGATATTAATTTTATTTAATTTCGTACTCTGCCATCGTGTCATGAAGTTTTCTATAAATACACCGTTGGTACTTGGGTGGCGTAATAAATGCACCTAGAGTGCTTGATATTTTCATTAAAGGACACCAGAATGACTAATGATGGTAAAGGGATTGTTAGGCTTGATATTGATTGTTTGTTGGACCAAGTTGCGATGATAGCGTTTCAACATGTTGGCCTGAAATTCGTACTGGTGATTGATTGTCTACCAGAAAACTTGCATGTGAATTTGTGAAGTTGGATTTGTATTATAAAAATAGATGAGATGTAATAAAAAATAATAACAATGAATATTTAAAAAAAAATAAAACTTAAATATTTATAATTGACAACAGAGGAAAAATGAACGCTATTCTCAAAATAAAAATTGTTAAATGGTTTTGCACCCAGAGCGCTTGATATTTTTATTAAAGGACATGGTGGCGAGAAGTAGCAGGACACCAGAGTGACTAATGATGGTAAAGGGATTGTTAGGTTTGATATTGATTGTTTGTTGGACCAAGTGGCGAAGATAGCGTTTCAACATGTTGGTCTGAAATTCGTATTGATGATTGATTGTCTACTAGAACATTTGCATGCAACTTTATGGAATCGGATTTGTATTATAAAAAGAAATATAAAAAAAAAAATTTAAGTCAATTCCTACTTTTTTTTCACTATACTGCAGAAAGTCCTTTATAAATAATTTATATTAATTTTTTTAAGTATATCTGGTGATGTCTATTGGTAGATATATGCAACTTAAATCTAAAAAAAACTAAAATTAATGATTTAAATTTAATTACTGAATTAATATTTGAAAAAACTGTATTTGAACTTGAGTGGATGAATAAAAAGTATTTTATAAACGATTGAAAATTTGAACAAGATATATATAGGGAGAGTGTGAGCTAATGGAAGGAATTGAAAAATAGATGAGATGTAATCAGGAATAATAACAATGGATACTTTAAAAAAAATAAAATTGATAAATATTCATATTTGACAACATAGCGAAAATGAACGCTATTCTCAAAATAAAAATTGTAAAATGGTTTTAAAAAAATTAAATAAGGCGAAAAATCATCAAGTTTTTAATAAGTTAAGTTGTGAAAATTTTGCATTTGAAGAAAAATAAGTTGTTTCGAAACTTAATATTTTTATATTTTGATTGATGCGAATTAGTTCTCAGCTGTAACTTGTTCTACTTTAAAAAAAATAGTCTGTATAAAATAAAATAATTTCTATATTTAGTAACTCAACTCATAGTTCCTTCAAGTATTATTTAAACTACCAATTTTTTTGTCACGACAAAATTTTATAAATAAAAAAGGTGAAACTTGTTTCATATAACTATTCTAGAAATATATTATCAATAATATTCAAAGAATGATATTTATTATGCTTTTTTAAAAGTGAAAACAAGTTATTACTTAATATTTATGACTTACTAATAACTACAATTATAATAAAAATGGAATAATTTCTACAACAATTGATTTGCCTAATAGTTATATAAAATTGATTAACATACGAAATTAATAAAATTTATGTGACAAATTTTAAGTTTGTAAAGTAAATTTTCTTCAGACAATTTTATTAAACTCAAACAAAATTCATGATCCCTTGCAAATTGAGTCTTGATTATAGATATAAACTATAACTTTTTAGCAAAACAAAAACAATTAAAACAGTTTTCAAAAGTCAAACCTCTGAAAAATATAATAAAAATTAAAATTAAATAGGGCAGTATGAAACGAAACTCCAAAGTTCTTTTTGTTATGGTAATTTTTGAGTGCCAAAATGCATTAGCGTAAGTCGCGAAAGACAATTTGTTTGAAAAGTTTACTTTTGACGAAAACAAAATGGTATATTTTCAATCAATTAAGCCAACGTTGTATCCGATTCACTCATTATCATAAAAGAATCATGAATAACACATGCAGTAGATAAATTACAGGCACAAAAAAGGCTTCAAAAATCGATTCAATACTTTGCAGAAAGAATGCTATTGCAGGGAAAAATAATAATAATAATAATAAATAAATAAACGAAGTCGTAGCATACACGAATAAAAATCTCAGTAATTTCACCTCCAATTTTATCGCTCTTCTCATAATTACATTTATAGATATTGTGAGTTATTCTTGTCGCAAGGGGAGATAAATATAATGTAGGTATTATGAAAAGGGGAAAATAAGGGGGGATTGTAAACATAGAATTCAAGCACTACTGTATAAGTACTTCATGCTGTTGAAGTACTTGGGTAAACATATTAAAAAGTGTGCGTAGCAACCGATTTTTTACGCGCGTTAATACACCCTATGTTTGCATACTGTTCCTGTCTGTAGCAGTCTGAATAAACAAGTACAAGAGGTCTTGACATGTAAGCTTATGGAAAGGACTGGCTTATGGCTTATGGAAGTTACCATAAGCTTTTTTTTTTTTTTTTTTTTTTTTAATGAGAAATTATGCGTCTGCGTAATATAAATGCAGGATGTATTTGCCATTGAAAAAATATCTATAATTGTGACAAATTTAAACTGGACCCATTAAAAAGTTTATAAGTGACCACTTTGTATCAACTTACCACTATTCCAGAAATATAGCCGATTTAGATATTCAATATATTGTATCCGCTGATCCCCATGTATTTAATCGCCTGTTAAAATGAATTTTCACACCAATTTACTATTATTATTATTTTTCTTCTAAGTAATTTAGAAGCAATACAGAATGGAATATAGCAATAAGAGATCATATTTCATAAGAACCTTTTAATTATTAATATACCTATATCTGAAGTTCATCAAAAAAGAAATGAAAAAAAAAGTGAATTTCACAGTAAATATTAAATCAGTTTGATGTGTGAAAATAAAATCAGACATTTTTAATCATAAAAATTTAGCATTATAATAAACTATAAAGATACAAAGGTATAATTAAATCTAACATTTCATGTGTTTTTCATATTTTTATGAAAAAAACCCCATTAAAATTGTTTGTGCGTGTGCGTTTACAAGTGTTGTAATGTTGTAATAAAAATAAATCAATGCTTTAATCGCAGTCAAATTTTAGGATAAAGCTACGTATAAGATAAAAAATATGATAATATGAAATGATTGCATTAAATTTTATGTTAGAAATATTTGTTAATTTATAAAATATAAATATTCAACTTAAAATTAATTATGTATAAGTATAATATATTATTTTTAATTTCCAATATATTTGGGTAAACATGAATAAATCAACTTTCAAAAGTACTGATCAGAAAATAAATAGAGAAGCCATTCATCATAAGTATTTTTAAAATTTTCTCTCCCATTTTAAAAAAATCATTTTTAAATGTTCAAAAAGTCATACAATTCTTCATAGTGTATTTTCAAAACTGTAATTCCGTTATTGTTAATATCGCAACTATTACTATTGTAACGATATATTTTATTGAAAACATAACAGTTGATAACATTAGAAACTTCAGATAAATTTTAAAACATATCATCTTTCCCAATTAATTGAAGTAACTTTCTTTAAAACTTAAATCTGTTAACCATGTTACTGTTAGTATTAAAATTATTGCCAACAAGCTATATTTTTAATCAAAAATATCAAATTTAAATATATTTTTTAAATTGATGTTCTTTTCGCATTCTTTCGGAGCATTTTTTTTTTTTTTTTTTCTTATGAGATACGAGATTCTGATATGAGATATATGGCGTCACGTCAAAAATGGGAAACTAATAAATAAAACCTATATTTGTCAAATATGTGCGTCAGAATTTTAAACTCCTGGAATGATAGGAAAACTGCATGGATATTTACAAAAATTCTTAAAAGCTACTAATTGTATAAATGGTTAATTGTATAAGTGACACTGACAGCATGAGTGTAAAATATGCTGAATAAATAAGAATTGTTATTGAATGTTTAGTTAATAGAAAACTGTAATTATATTGAAAGCTTTCGCTATTTAACTTTAACATATTTCTGTGACACATTCCTGCGGCTAGCCCATCTGTTGACGTTATAATATTTTGTGATATAGTATCTATTTCATTGGCCTTGGATATTGAACATTGGCATTCCTGTGGCTATTATATCTGGTGGTTATAATACAACAACTGAAAACAGCTTCTTAACAAAGTAGACCAATGTAAAATGACAAATTCAATCACGATTCTTCAATGGGTTTACTAATTTGTGGTATCATAAACTTGTATGCAACCATTATCTCAAATTATTCCTGTAAATCCAATGCAAATTGGAATTGTGAGAGGATTTCAGTTTTGTGTGGTTATTTGAAGAAAAAATTCATATTTTGCAACTATTTTTTGTTAAACTGTTACCCATCATCTATTTTGCCAATCGCCATGCAAAGACCCCTGCTTGAACACCCCACCAATTCATTTGAACATTGTCATTATTGAACAATGTGACATTCTTGTGGCTATTGTATCTAGTGTTTGTAATATAACAGTTGACAACAACTTAAAAAGGAGACCATTGCAAAATGACAATTTAGTCACAATTCTTCAATGGGTTTAATAATTTGTGGTATCGTAAAATTGTATACAACCATTATCTTAAATTATACCTGTAAATCCGATGCAAATTGAAATTGTAAGCAGATTTCAGTTTTGTATGATTACTTGAAAAAAATTCATATTTTGCAACAATTTCATTTTAAACTGTTACCCATCACCTATTTTGCCAACCGCCATGTAAAGACCCCTGTGTGCACACTCCACCAATTCATTTGAATATTGAACACTGTCATTCTTGTGCAATGTTCAATAATGACAATGTTGCATTTCTATTGTATCTAGTGCTTGTAATATAACAACCGACAACAGCTTCTTAACAAAGTAAACCATTGCATAACGACAAATTCAATCATGGTTACTTTTCAATGGGCTTAAGGATTTGTGGTATCGTAAAATTGTATATAACCATTATCTTACATTATAACAACTGACAATTGCTTCTTAACAAAGTAGACCATTGTAAAATGACAAATTCAATCTCGATTTTTCAATGGGTTTACTAATTTGTGGTATCATAAAATTCCATATAACCATTATCTTAAATTATTTCTGTAAATCCGATGCAAATTGAAACAATTTTAATTGTGGATAGATTTCAATTTTTTATAGTTATTTTCAAGAAAAAAATTCATATTTTGCGACTATTTCTTGTTAAACTGTTACCCATCACCCATTTTGGCAACCGCCATGCAGAGACCCCTGCGTGCACACACCCCACCAATTCATTTCAGCCAACCAACCCCCCCGTGGCGATGCCGGCTCACTCCCCGAGAAGAGATCTCGCAGATCGTAAATTTCACGGGATTCAATAAAGCCGCTGCGAAGTCCATAAGTCATGCACCGTGTGAGGAGCGACTCTCTCCTGCTGTTGATTTACATTTTTTTTTCCTACAGTTCTGTTCTTCCGTTTATTTCTTTTTGCCGATATCCGATCTGCAAACATATGTTTGTGTATTTACAGGACCCGAAATTTGTGTTTGTTTTCCCTATCTTTTACAATGTGTTTACTATAATGTACTCTATTCACAATGTGTTTACAATGGTACTACATACATCATTTACAATGTTTGTCTGATATGATCATGAGGTGTCTGAGGTTTTCAAATGGGGCTAGAATATTTAATTAATAATTCAAGAATCTGATAAAGTTATTTATAATATTTTATATTTCACTATCGGAACTGTGTTAATAATGAAAAATATTTAATTTTAATGTCGATATTTTTTAAAACTTGAATATTTTTAACATTTTTAAATTCAATACATTTGCATGGATGGCAAATATTCAATATTCTATTATTTGTTATGGGAATCAAAATGCAATGACTAATAATACTTTCTAAATTAATCTTGAAGATATGATAAAATTTTAATGCATTGATATAGTCCAGTGCCCATATATACAATATATATATATATATATATGCGTGTACATGTGTATAAAATTTTTGGTGTAACTAGTAATTACGATTTTCTTCAATTAGATCGCATTAATCTAGCAAATTAAAACTTAATAATTACGTATCATGATTATCTATTATATAAATTTAAATGTTACATGCATTTAAGTACACGTTCAAGCATAAGTTATATATTAATTTTCATTATCAAATATTTTAAGAATTATAAGAATAGAATGAAACATTGTTGTTACCGTCTGAACCATATATTAATATTGCAATAATTAAATTATACAAATTTCCAAGAGAATCAATAATTACTTGTCAACTACAAATTAAAAAAAAAAATTTTCACCAAAAAATATATTTTAGAAGTTGAGCACTATGAAAATTATTATGAAAACAACAGCTAAATTAAATTATCAAATGTATTTGCTGAAGTAATGTATTGTTAAAGTATAAATTTACGTATAGCTAAAGTTATATAACAAGTTAATGTATTTGCTAAAGCACCGTTAATTCTTTTAAAAATGGTAAGAAAAACAATTTATCACAATTTTTTCATATTAAGAAATTTAGCTTTCCTTATTAATTTGATCATTTTGCAAATATTAAAAATGTATTATAGGCCATTTTATTTACTATACCACAAATGTGTGCGTTGGAAATAATTCACATATTTCCTTTGAATGAATTTTAAAAATTTTACTTATCATGGTGAATATTTTTTAACACTTTATTATTATTATTATTTTATGTTTCTTTATAGAAAAATGTTACACTAAAAATAATTAGTGCCCAAATTTTAGTAAATTCCTCTATATTTTAAGCTGCTTTTCGAAAACTTCCTTTTTTATTAAATATCAATATTTTTAAATCTATAAAACTTAAATAATAGTAAATCGACCTTTGCTATTATCCAATATTCTTACAACCTGCCAACTGTATAAAAATATTTCGTATTTAGAATCATAACCCCCAAATGTTTGTCCCTGACAATTGACACTTTTCTTCTCATCTCAAAAATTTGGCTGCAAATTATAGGAAACAAATTCCATGTTTTTTTTCTATAGTTGTGTACTTTTTATAAATGTTGAAAAAATATTCAAGTATACAAACAAAAGCTATTCATCAGATTCGACAAAATTATAGATTAAAATCTATTTTCTATTCATTCAAAAGATTAAAACATGGATTTAAAACGAAGAATGCTTATTACATATTCTTGTACAATATCTTACTTAGAGTTGACGTCTTGATCTTTCTCAATCCATCACGCCAGCGATCACTTAGTTAAATCACTTAGTGCGTTTATTTTCTAAAACTATTAAATTACGCTGCATTATATGGAAATTGCGAAATAAAATCGTAATTTGTGTCAGGCCATACTAATTTTTGTTGCTAAATTTTAAAAACGTTTAATACAGAGTTTCAATTGGATGAAGAAATGTATTATCTTTATTTTTAAACATATATACGCTATAACAAATATTTTACTAATCGATCTATTCCTATCCAACAGAAATATTTTATCTGTTTTCTTTAATATATCGATTGATCGTATGTAATTTGAATCTCCAAATATAATGAGGTGGATGCAATACCATCAATAATTAGCATTGTCTATGCATCCTATAATTATCATGTAAACAATTTATTATTGTTTTCCACTGGTATCGGATACCATGCTAAAATTTTCACAAAAAATAAAAATAAAAATATTAGATCCAACGCCTTTTAAAAAGCAGAATGATAAGATATCAATATTATCTTATAATAATAAATCAATTAATATCAAAAAACAAGAATCACCCACTGTACAAGGGATCTTACCACCCAAGATAACTTATAAAACTCCTTTTCTAAACATTGCTAACAGCAATTCGACCCTGTCTAAGCGACCATTTTACAATGTTTTATTCATTCTCGTATATAATTACCAACATACATTATTGTTTTACAATCTGATTAAACTATGAACCAAGTAGAACCATGCAGTGTGTCTTACAGGTTAAATAAGATATCGATATCTTCTTATTAAAACAAATATGTCATACAACAAGAAGCACCCACTGTGCACACATCCATATCTGACAAGCCCACTGATAAAAAAACCCTTTGTTAAACATTGCTAACGACAACTCGACCTTGTCGAAGTGACCATTTCACAATGCCTTTTTCTTTCTCTCGTATAATTATCAACATACATCATTGCTTTACATTCCGATTAAATTGTATACCAAACAGAACTTTCTACACTATCCATCTAGTGTACTTAAGGTTAAATTGTTAAGATATCAATATCATTCTACGAAAACAAATAGACGTACTATATGTCATAAAACAAGAAGCACGCACTGTGCACACAGTCATATGTAGCAAACCCACTGATAAAAACCCTTTGCCAAACATTGCTAACAACAACTCGACCCTGTTCAAGTGACCATTTCACATTGCTTTTATCTTTTTCTTGTATAATTACCAATATAAAAAGGAATGTAAAACAATGTTGTTTTATATTCCAATTAAACCAAGCAGAACTTTCTACACTATCCAGTATACCAAGCAGAACTTTCTACACTATCCAGTATACCAAGTATTTCCAATATACCAAGCAGAACTTTCTACACTATCCATCTAGTGTACTTAAGGTTAAAGCGTTAAGATATCAATATCATCCTAATGAAAACAAATGGACATATGCCATAAAACAAGAAGCACCCACTGTGCAAGCAGTTATATCTGACAAGCCCACTGATAAAAACCTTTGCCAAATATTGCTAACGACAACTCGACCCTGTCCACGTGACCATTTCATAATGATTTTTTCTTTCTCGTATATAATAATCAACATACATTATTGTTTTACATTCCGATTAAACTATATACCAAGCAGAATTTTCTACATTACACATCCAGTGTACTTAAGGTTAAATTGTTAAGATATCAATATCTTGTTAATGCAAACAAATAGACGTATGCCATAAAATAAGAAGCACCCATGTGGCAGTCATATCTGACAAGCCCACTGATAAAAACCCTTTGCCAAGCATTGCTAACGACAACTCGACCCTGTCCAAGTGACTATTTTACAAAGTTTTATTTTTCTTCTATATAATTATCAACGTAAATTATTGCTACTACATTGCTCCGCTTAAATTGTATACCAAGCAGAGCTTTCTACACTATACATCTAGTGTACTTAAGGTTAAATTGTTAAGATATCAATATCATTCTACGAAAGCAAATAGACGTACTATATGTCATAAAACAAGAAGCACCCATGTGTAAGCAGTCATATCTGACAAGTCCACTGATAAAAAACCCTTTGCCAAACATTGCTAACGACACCTCGTCCCTGTCCAAGTGACTATTTCACAAAGCCTTTTTCTTTCTCGTATATAATTATATACATAACCAACATACATTATTGTTCTACATTCGGATTAAACTGTATACCAAGCAGAACTTCCTACACTATCCATCTAGTGTACTTAAGGTTAAATTGTTAAGATATCAATATCATGCTACGAAAACAAATGGACGTATTCTTGTCATAAAACAAGAAGCACCCACTGTGCACGCAGTCACATCTGACAAGCCCACGGATAAAAACCCTTTGCCAAACATTGTCGAACGTAAAACATTACTAACGACATACTCGACCCTGTCTCAATCCATCATCCCGGTGACCACTCTCGTAACGCTTTCTCTTCCTCTCTTGCATACAATTACCAACATGCATTATTGTTTTCCATCACCATCAAACTATACGCTACGCTGAGTATGTGGTGTTATCTTATCCAGAAAACGTCTCGTGAAAAACAAAACAAAAAACAACAACATCATTAATCCTGCCCATATCTGCTGGGGCACTTCAAGTGTTGAATTGTGCTTGTCCGAAGTATGGAAAAAGACGATTTATAAGCCCGCGCGGGGGTTGACATGTGTGCTAAAGGTTTTTATCGTTTGCTGTTTCACGCAACATGAATAATACCGAGGACCCACGACAGGGGTGGTTATCGGGGTGCGCTATCGCCAACGACTGCTCTTGTTACGCACGGCCCTATCTAGGTATGCGTGACCACGGATCCGGTACCGGCGAAACGGGGAAGGTAGGCCGCCTTGAGGATTGGCGGTCCTTGTGCCTATCCTCTAAAAAAATGTATGTACAGTGGAATTGTATTCAATGAAATTTTTAATAATGTGAATTTTAATACAATATTATTTCTAATTGTTGATATTTTTTGAAGGAGCTATATAAAGTAAGAGAAACATTATGTGCTAGTGTAATCAAGAATTACATGACATTACAAAAATGCAAATATTAAGCGATATGATTTGTTTTTAAAATAAAGTACCTTATTTCTTCTTACTATTATTAGAACTTGCTAAAAGCGTAACAAAAATTGTGCATATCAGTACAAATATATATATGTATTTGATATTTCGTAATATGTAAATCTACAAATATATATATATATATATTTGATATTTCGCTAATTTAATATATATACTAAATAAATTAAATGTCCAATTAGAAAATCTTGAAAAGAAATATTAAGAAAAAGAAATTGAGTATGGATTTTTATCAGGATGTCATATCATTTACTAGTTACATATAAGAGATTATATGAAAGAATTACATACGGCATAGGAAAATTACACAATAATAGAATATTAATTAAATTCAAAATTTTATTAGGAAATCTTAGCAAAAGTGTTTATTGCAAAAGGTAAATACGAACACTATACAATTATTAATAGAGTTGCTAAGTTAAATAAGTTTAGATTGCTTCAATCAAGAAATTTAACTAAGGTAAACTAATAAAAAAACAAACGGGTTTATAAAAATTAACATGTTTTGATTTAAAATACAATTGTTTAAGTTACATGTAAATTTTGAGGTTTTATTCTATATTCAACTTGGAAATTTTGGTTTTATAATAGCCAACAAAAGATTAATAGAGCAATTTTGTGTAAATTATTTTGGTCAGTTATTTTAGTTTGATTTTTAAATCATATTATTTTTGATAAATATTTTCAATTTACTAAATTTCAATTTTCTGTTTTGTAATCAAAACTAATAGAAATGCATAGCGAAACTGTAATTCTAACGAAATATATCTCTCTCTATTTTACATGCAACATGTATATATATGTATATATATGTTTTTAAAATATAATTTAATCAAATAAATTAAAACCTTAAATTTGTTTTTGAAATAAATAAATTAGTTATATGACACCACATACTATTAATAGATTAAAAAAAGAAATGTTTGTATTAAAATTCTGTTTTTCAAATATAATCAAAGAATTAATAATATTGAACAAAGATAAGTAATTTTAAATCTATTTGAAAATAAGATTGATTATCTATTGCACAAATATGTTATCAGTTGTTCAAACTGTAATTTTAGATTTTTGTTTTGTTTATGTAAACATAAGTGTTATTGTTTTTCGGCTATGTTATAAACATGCTTCAAGATAATGATGATCTATGCTATACAAACAATAACACAAATTTCCTATGCTGAATAAACTACAAATGGCATGACAAAAAAATTTAATTTATTAAAATTTTAATCTGAATCAAAGTAATTTTGTAGTACAGAAATTTTCTCATAACCACTAGAAGTGCATGTTTTTCTCAAATAAAATTATAGTTAAATTTTAATTTCAATTCAATATAGTTGCATATATATGGCATCTTTTAACGTCTTACAATCTTATGGAGCAATGTATTCTATTGGGTAAAAAGAAATTAAAATTTTAGTGAACACTCGTTAGGAACATAGTACTTTAAGAAGAAATACAAGCATATTATAATTTATAAAAAATAGAAATAATATAAAACATGATCATTGTGCGTTTTTAAAAGTATAAAACAGGTAAATGGAAATAAAGAACCATAAGAAAGTAAAAATAAATCTAGTGCGACTCTTTTCCTTAGATAGAAATTAATATTAAATAATTATAGATCAATAAATTAATTATTCCTAAATTAAATAAACATTTTTTTTGCAGATCGACGAAATACTGTTAAGTTAATGTTTGAATAAGATATATTTTATTATTTAAATTTTTGTTAAAGTTGTTTGAAATAGTTCAGCTTTTTCAAACTGATAATAATCTAATTCAAATATTACAACTAAAAATAAAATATAGATTAGCATTTTAAAAATAACGTATGTATGTGAATAATATTTTAATTTACACATACACATATATATATTATATACTGTTATGAATTACGTTGAAAATAAAAATCATTGTATTACTCTAATGTATCGAAAACATTCCAGTTAAAAAGTACTTTATGCTCTTTTACAATTTTAAATTATTTGTAAATAACATCGATTTGAATAAGCTGCCATCTAAACCATTGTATATAAATATACAATGTCTTAAGCAATGTTTTCTTATTTAATTTTTAAGTAACGAAAAAATCCCGGTATCTACATTTTTATGTATTATATCAATATAGAAATATTATGAAATAAAATACATAAAAAAAAATTATTTTTAAATAAAGTTCTATCGACAAATTAAATTACTGAACACTTTGAATTTTTATTAATTTTATTATTTCTCAAAAAAAATAGAGATATAAAAAATGTTGTTATGACAGCAACCACTTTGTACTTCAATATATAATCTACTTCAGAAAAGTACATTTTTAAAGCTTCTCTCTCCTTTTATATTAAACTTTTTTTTGTATAAAGTTGTAATGTATTCAAAGGATTTGTTCTAAAAAATTCCAATCAAAATTTTACATTTTTGATTTTTTTTTCTCATTAATATCTAAAATAAAGAGAAAAATTAAAGTTATTTTTTTGCATATACAAAGCTTTTAAAAATATTTGTGTTTACAACATAACAAGAATGTTAGGCTAATTTGCCAAAAATCAATAATTTCTTTCAAAATAGAAATCATTTCAGAAAATTCTTTATATTTTTTGATAAATTTCAACAACTCATGAAATGGAAGAAAGTTTAGATCACCAGACTAAAATAAATTCTGTTCTTTTATAATAAACAATTCTGTTCTTTTAAGTATATTTTTAGAAAAAATTTTATTATTAAAGATTTAACTATCTAGTAGAATGGCTAAATAATTTCTAAAAATAAATAAATATTTTCAGTAATGTTTGATAATACATCGGAAAAAATCAGATATCATAGTTGTACAGGAGAGATACAATAAGGTTGTATTAGTATTTCACTGAAAATTAGCTGAACGTTAGGTTGAAATTAAAGTTAAATTTTAATCATTAACGTTAAAATAATTTTGTATTTCAGCGAAATATAAATGTAATAAATAAATAGCATTTTTTTAAAGTCTTCTGATTCATTTAAAATATTTTTTAAAACTGTTTTCATTTAATTCTTATATAATAATTTAACATGATGGACAAAATTTAAAAAAAAACTGTTTCCATTGCTTTCATTTAATTCTTATATAATAATTTAACATGATGGACAAAATTTAGAAAAACTGTTTTCATTGCTTTCATTTAATTCTTATATAATAATTTAACATGATGGACAAAATTAAGAAAAACTGTTTTCATTGCTTTCATTTAATTCTTATATAATAATTTAACATGATGGACAAAATTTAGAAAAACTATTTTCATTGCTTTCATTTAATTCTTATATAATAATTTAACATGATGGACAAAAATTAAGAAAAACTGTTTTCATTGCTTTCATTTAATTCTTATATAATAATTTAACATGATGGACAAAATTTAGAAAAACTGTTTTCATTGCTTGCATTTAATTCTTATATAATAATTTAAAATGATGAACAAAATAAAAAAACTATTTTCATTGCTTTCATTTAATTTTTATATAATAATTAAACATGATGGACAAAATAAAAAAATATATATATGTAAGTTATTTTTTGATTTAGAGCTATAAATGAAACTTAAGTGCAAATATAAATAAAAATTAGTTAATGTACATAAAAAAATATTAATGTACAACTTACCCCAATAGTGCAGCTAGCCATGAAAATTTGCTATTTGAAGGTTCCTTTAGAGATGTCAGGCAAGATGAACAAAGGCGAGAAGATTTAAAAGAACGTTTGTAGAAGAAAAAAAAAATTGATACAAAAACCGGTGAAAGTGATGGTAAAGAAAAAAAATCGTTGATGTTCAGCCCCACTTATGAGAAGAAGAAGAAAAAAAAAAGAAAGGGGCCCTCTATTCGAAAAGAAACGCACACAAAACAAAAAGAAAGGAGATAAACTTGGTGAATGCTGCAGCCTCTTTTGTTGTGTGTAGAGTCACGGAATACAAGAATAGGATGGGACGCAATGGAACACTGTAAATGACTCGCTCTAACCGATCCCACAGCATGCGCTGCAATCCGACGCAGTTATGGGAAGCAAACTGCCACACAAACTGGATTCAATAGCTGTGGTTAGTGATCTGGCCATACCCAAACGGCAGGCCAATAAGTGGCAGAAGGGGGCGGCACCCAGCGGGTACCGCCTACCGAGCCGCTGCTAATTGCAGGTGCTCCCCTGCCGGGGAAAAGGGCGGGGCGCAGCAGCCAATGGCGGACCGCCTGGGTTGTCATGATTGATGGATAACAGTAGCGGCATCTAGTGGGAGACTTCACCATCAAAATTTTAATTTGTTTTGAGTCGTCGCTAGAGGGCGCTACTGGATGGACATCACATGACTGCTGGGACCGGAATGTTGAGTTTTTTTTCCTGCGATGGAGAATTAGGCCAGAGAATATAAGGGGGTTTATAATTTTATTGAGGGGGAAGATAATCTTGAAGGGGGGGGGGATATGCCCATCAGTTTGAAGAGTGGGATGTAGTCAACATGAATGGAATGGACAATGAGATGAAGAACTCTAGTTGTAGATGAACGCGATGATTTTAAGTATATTTTTAAAAGAATATTTGATCTAGGTAAGTAGGCTTTTCCTGGCATTTTAAAATTGTATAAATAGTTTTTGTAACTTGAATTGTATAATAAATATACCATATTTTAAACATTTTGATAAGCTTTGACCTTCTTAAATCAATTTTATTGTATAAAGATATTTATATTTATTATACATTAAAAATATTAAGTGTTAATGTAGCTAATGCTTTAATTTTTCTTATACTATATCATATACTTTAATTTTTCTTATACTATATCATATACTTTAATTTTTCTTATACTATATTAAGCATTTTAAATTACAAATGCTAGCAATGTATTTGTGGGTTTATTTTACTACTTTTTATGCTCGTAATTTTCTTATTTCTTTTAATTCTTTATTATTGAAATAATAATTAGTAATATTTTAGTATTTGATACTATTTTATTTTATTAATATTATTATTAATTCTTTACAAGTATTAGCAAATTTTGAATACATTCATGTTTATATCGTTATTTTGTTTCTTATTTACTGTGATAATATTTAATACTGTTTTATGTTTTTAAAATTAAGTTAAACAATTGTAAATAAATGCATCTATATTGTTCTTCTTTATGTAATGTACTAGGTTTTGTTTTATTTATTTATTAATTAATTAATATTTATTAAGTTAATTTATTATATTTACATACAATAGAAAATGGTAAATATATGTTTAAATATTTTGATCATGTATTTTTATTTATAGATTATTTAAATTTATATTTTGCTACCTGTATCACAGAATATTGTTTGTAAGATTAATTGATTTTGTACAAGGATTAATTGATAAAAGTATAAAGAATTTTTTAATTAAATGATGTTGATGAACATTAATGAATATTTAAGTGCATGTATATCATTACAGTTTTTTTTTCTTTTAAAATTTTGTATTTTAATTATTACAGCATTTTTCTTATATTTTATATTAAAATAAAGCTTTGAAATTTTAGAATCGCTTTTCTATTTCTTTTTCAATCGTATTGAAAAATTTATTGTTGTACTTAATCTCATTAAAAAATTTCACTAAAATTTTGCTTAAATTTATTTAGACTACTGAAATGATTTATAAAGAAAGTACTAATATTTATTTATAAATGATCATAATATCATTCAGTGATAAATATTTTCTGTTACAAATTTTCATTGTTGGTTCTTTGAAATAATTTATATGATAATATTTCTATTTAATTAATAAGTAAACATTACTTTGAAATTTCTAGGCATTTTGATTATATTTTCGTACACTGTATCCTTACCTCATTTTATATATTAAAAATTAAATAATTTTTTGAAATTATTTCAAAATATTTATAGCAATGCAAACAACAAACTAGTAATTGCTGGTTTTAGCGAATTGGCAATAAGATCCATTTTTCAAATTATTTAATATGGCATTCAAAATATGCTCATTCATTTAATGAGACATTCAATATCTATTTGCCCTATTTATGAATTTAATGAATTCATTTCATTAGAAATCCTAATAGTATTCATGTATTGTCAGCTACACGTTAGGAAATTTAAAAATAAATAAAATAAATATAAATAAACTGAAATATGCTCATTCATTTAATACGACATTCAAAATATGCTCATTTATTTAATAAGATATTCAATATAAATTTGCCCTATTAATAAATTTAAAAAAAGAGATGACAAATAATAATAACAATGTTGTAATTGTAAATATTTATAGCAAAATCAATTATTGAAATAAATATGAGAATGATCAATTATTGAAATAAATATGAGAATGATCAATTATTGAAATAAATATGAGAATGATCAATTATTGAAATAAATATGAGAATGATCAATGAAATAAATTATTGAAATAAATATGAGAATGATCAATTATTGAAATAAATATGAGAATGATCAATTATTGAAATAAATATGAGAATGATCAATTATTGAAATAAATATGAGAATGATCAATTATTGAAATAAATATGAGAATGATCAATTATTGAAATAAATATGAGAATGATCAATTATTGAAATAAATATGAGAATGATCAATTATTGAAATAAATATGAGAATGATCAATTATTGAAATAAATATGAGAATGATCAATTATTGAAATAAATATGAGAATGATCAATTATTGAAATAAATATGAGAATGATCAATTATTGAAATAAATATGAGAATGATCAATTATTGAAATAAATATGAGAATGATCAATTATTGAAATAAATATGAGAATGATCAATTATTGAAATAAATATGAGAATGATCAATTATTGAAATAAATATGAGAATGATCAATTATTGAAATAAATATGAGAATGATCAATTATTGAAATAAATATGAGAATGATCAATTATTGAAATAAATATGAGAATGATCAATTATTGAAATAAATATGAGAATGATCAATTATTGAAATAAATATGAGAATGATCAATTATTGAAATAAATATGAGAATGATCAATTATTGAAATAAATATGAGAATGATCAATTATTGAAATAAATATGAGAATGATCAATTATTGAAATAAATATGAGAACGATCAATTATTGAAATAAATATGAGAACGATCAATTATTGAAATAAATATGAGAACGATCAATTATTGAAATAAATATGAGAACGATCAATTATTGAAATAAATATGAGAACGATCGATTATTGAAATAAATATGAGAACGATCGATTATTGAAATAAATATGAGAACGATCCATTATTGAAATAAATATGAGAACGATCGATTATTGAAATAAATATGAGAACGATCGATTATTGAAATAAATATGAAAATGATCGATTATTGAAATAAATATGAAAATGATCAATTATTGAAATAAATATGAGAATGATCAATTATTGAAGAAAGCAAATATTTATAACAATTTGATTTTAAAGTCAATTTAAGCATGACAAAAATTAATTTTGCCTCCATTTAAAATGATACCCAAAATGAACAGCATTCAGGGATGTTTATTTTTTCTTCACGAAAGCTGAACAGATTTTCTTTCTCAAAAACTGTATAAAATATTTAGTTAAGTTTTACATATAATAAATTCACAATTTCAGTAAGGGGATTACAAAAATATTCATTCTACTACGAATGAGAATTCACCCATTCATAGTAACTAGAATTCCCTTAATAATGAATGACAATAAGAAATGTGTAAGAATATGATGATGCCATTGATGCTGAGTTATTGATAAAAAGTAATGTTTAATATACATAGATAAGAAATGAAGGAGTTTAAGGACTATATGGCAAAATATTCTAGTATGAAAAGAATTTAGAGGATTTTATATCACAAAAAAAAAAAAAAAAAAATATAGGTACACCTTTATAAAATTTAGTTTTTTAAGGAACCCCTTTTTTAAATTTGAATTTATGAAAATCATAAATATTTGTTATTATTTTCATTTTGCGTTTTGATATCGGGTCTCATGATTGAGTGACTAGCGGGCCACAGGTTTCATGTTCGAGTCCCGGAGATGCCATGAATGTTTGTAGTGCTTCGGAATCCAATTTAGACCGTAAACCGTAACCGCTGATAACCCTACGCCGTAAAAAGAAAACATCCCATGTTCAGGAATCTGCCGGTAGGCAGGCGGCCTTGACCTACCATGGGGCTGCCCCGCCAATGATGATGATGATGATTTTGATGTATTCATACATTACTTCTATATTGTATGTTTAAGAGTGATATTATTTTTTTCAAAGCTTTGCAGTAAAAAAATATTTACAGGCACAAGAAATGTTAAAGGGACGATATTCACTGTAAATGCAAGTTGAGTTTGAAAAAAGAACGAGGGAAATATACTAATATTGTTTCATGAAAGGTTGTTTTTTTTTAATTCATGGTAATATGTGTTCAAAATGTTGTAGAAATCAGAAAGAAATTTCCTGCTTCATTTTAGTGATTTACAACACTAGTAATTTCCAGTAAAAATAAAAATAAAAAAATTCTAATTCACCTCACAAGTAGGTTTTGAATTGAGCTCACGAAATTCAAAAGTATGATATAATAACCACCAGGCTTTTTCCAGGATCTATTTAAAATGATGATAATGATGATTTTGATATGTTCATACATTATTTCTACATTGTTTACTTAAGACATATATTATCTTTTTTAAAACTTTCCAGAGAAAAACTATTTGCAAGAACAAGAAACATAAAAGAGAAGATATCCACAGTAAATGCAAGTTGAATTTGAAAACAGAAGGGGGGAATATACTAATATTGTTGCATATATATATTTTTTTTTAAATTCATGTTAATATGTACTCAAAGTGCTGTAGAAATCAAAATGAAACTTCCTGGTTAATTTTAATGATTTATAACACTGATTCCCATTAAAAATAAAATTAAAAAAATTCTAATTCACCTCACAAGTAGGTTTCGGATTGAGCTCTCGAAAGTTAAAAGTATGATGTAATAACCACCAGGCCTATTCCAGGGTTTGTTTAAAAATTAAAAAATAAATAAATAAATAAGTTTTCTTAAAACAAATTAAGAGATATCAGTATCTAACATCTGTTTAAAAAATAAAGTTTTCAAATGACTGGTTGCAAACCTAATCGTATCATTAAGCTGTTTTAACATTCTAGCTGTAACCGTAAAAAATATTTTTCTTTTTTCTCACTTAGTATTCTTATCAAATCCAATTAGGTGCCAACTACACTGTTTTCAACACTTACTTTGCAAGCTTAGCCTTTGAAAAGAAACGTCAAACATAATTACAGCTTTAGATTCGGTGAGGTATGTTTATGTAATATGACGCATTATTTCTTGAGTAAGCATGAAAATCAAAAAACACTATAGCTTTGAATATCAAAAGATTTAACTATATTTATAACTTGTAGCTTTGAAATATACAACTTGATTATCTGTAAATGTTTTCTCACCTTCAAAAGTAAATAAATAAACAATATTTAAATGAAATCGCTATTAACGACTTTATAATAAAGGAATTATAATATTTTATTGATGGCTGTAACATTAACCTCGTTTTAAACTTCCTCCTTTTTTCACTGCGGTTGAATACTAACTAAGTTGTTAACGAAATGATTAGTAATTAATGTTATTAATTAAGAGTGAGAAAATTGAAGTTTGATTGTTAAATAATCATTATTTATCTTAATATCTTGATATTTTACATTTACTTATGTAATTACCATTTCCGTATTGAGAAAATGAGGATTCATTTTACTAATCCTGAAATAGACAGTGCAGAAATCACTTTTTTAATTTTTTTTCAAATATGCTGCTATACTATTATTCGTACGCTAAAAAGTATTTTTATTTTCAATTTAAAAAAAAATGAAAAATTTTGGAGATATTTTTTGTTTTTGTAAAATTTTATAGCTATAGATAATTGATTTCTTATTATAGATCATTTATAGATAATGAACTATAGATAATTGATTGGAATTGAATATATATTTATAGAGTAGATATGTATAAAAAATCGGATATAATTTTTTTTTTTTTACTTTAGTTGAAAAATCAGCAATTTTTCTCTATAATTTTATGAAACAGCATAAATCAACAGAATTATAAACTGTGCCCAAAGTTATTTTTAAAATTTACAAAAATATTTTAATACAAATATTTTTGTAATAATTTTAATAAAAATAATCCTTTTTCAAAGATTTATTCATTTGATTTCACTGAAAAATAACAATTCTTATATATATATATATATATATATATATATATATATATATATATATATATATGTTGTTACTTATCCCACTTACGTTACTTATCCCACTTGGTAGATATCTAATCTAGACCAAGCCCACGAATCCGTATGGACTCATGGTTGAAGGGGAAGGAAGCAGCTTCTGTTGTGATGGAGTACCAGTAGGTAGAAGTCTGACTTTGGCTCCGTGACGCTCTTACAGTAATATGAGACCGGGACCTACGGCTTAAAGTGGATTCCGAACCACTACAAACATCCATGGTACCGCTGGGACTCGAACCCGAAGTACCGAGCGCCACTAGCTAGCCACTCGACCATTCAGGCCCATATATATATTCAATGGCGTTTCTAAAATGGTAATAAAATTATTTACATTTCAAGTCAGGGAATGATTAGGTATATTAGCAACCGATATAATACAGTAGATAAAACCGGATACTAAGATCGCACGTCGTGGTACACAAGCCAATCGGAAGGCTGAATGAGGAAGAGATTAAACTCCCCTTTGATTTACATTCTATAACGTAAGAGTTTAGCATCTGGTGGAAACGTACTTTAAATAAAGGAAATTCTACAGTTTCTCTATACGGGTGGTACAGTAAATGGTTTCGACGACATTAATTAAGAGGATTCAACAATCGTAAAAAAGAATTTCAGAATTTGGATTCACTTTGGTTAGGTCATTTTTATCTATAAATAGCATAAATGTCAAAGGGAATTTTCTCAGATTTCTCAAATTTTACTTACACAATAAGTAAGGCATTATTCCTTAATATTCAAAGTTCAACTGCTTTAAAAAATATATGCTAACAATCTAATTGGGTCATATTTATATGTTTAAGAAATCATGAGTGACAATGTTTAGCAAAGGACTGATATATGATATAAATGTAGTTATCTTTAAAAAAAACGATACTATCAGATACGCTTTAGATATGAAATAAGAGATTATTTTTGATAAAAATTAGCATTTGTTTTGAAAAGTAAAAAAAAAGTGTCCATAATTCTGAAAAGTAAAGAAAGTCTTTAACTCTGAAAAGTAAAGAAATTTGTCTATAACTCTGAAAAGTAAAGAAATTTGTCTATATCTGAAAAGTAAAGAAATTTTTCTATCTCTGAAAAGAAATTTGTCTATAACTTGTAAAGAAATTTGTCTATAACTCTAAATTTGTCTATCTCTGAAAAGAAATTTGTCTATCTCTGAAAAGAAATTTGTCTATAACTCTGAAAAGTAAACAAATTTGTCTATAACTCTGAAAAGTAAACAAATTTGTCTATAACTCTGAAAAGTAAAGAAATTTGTCTATAACTCTGAAAAGTAAACAAATTTGTCTATAACTCTGAAAAGTAAACAGATTTGTCTATAACTCTGAAAAGTAAAGAAATTTATCTATAATTCTGAAAAGTAAACAAATTTGTCTATAACTCTGAAAAGTAAAGAAATTTGTCTATAACTCTGAAAAGTAAAGAAATTTGTCTATAACTCTGAAAAGTAAACAAATTTGTCTATAACTCTGAAAAAGTAAACAAATTTGTCTATAACTCTGAAAAGTAAACAAATTTGTCTATAACTCTGAAAAGTAAACAGATTTGTCTATAACTCTGAAAAGTAAACAAATTTGTCTATAACTCTGAAAAGTAAACAAATTTGTCTATAACTCTGAAAAGTAAACAAATTTGTCTATAACTCTGAAAAGTAAACAGATTTGTCTATAACTCTGAAAAGTAAAGAAATTTGTCTCTAATTCTGAAAAGTAACGAAATTTGTCGATAACTTTGAAAATAAGGAAATTTGTCTATAACTCTGAAAAGTAGCGAAATTCGCTTATATGTCTGAAAAGTAGCGAAATCTGTATATAAATTGTGTACTTTTCGAAATACCAACACGAATTTCTACCGAGTGATCTGCTGCAGTAAAAGTGGTAAATATTCCGGCTGGCAGAGGGAGACATTATCATTCAGAGCGAAGGCCAGCGGCGATTGGGAATGATGACGATGGAGAGTTTATGTTTATTCATGAAATACACTTGTTTTGATTTATGGCCCATGATCGAAGTCGGGTTGGGAATAAATATACATCTTAATCGGAAACCGAACTGGCCTATTTGATAGGGACGTGCCCAGACGAGGCTGGTTAAAAAAAACTACAAAAACAATACGAAGCCTCTGGTGTATAGGTATGAAATGATTTAAGATTGAAGGAATTCATGATGTAAGAAAAAAAATTGTTTTTCTTTTAAGTACAGGCATGCGATTCATTTTAAATTTAAATTTCAAATTTTCTGTATGAAAGTTTTTGTTTTGAAGGATTAGAAAACCGTGCAGTGAATTCACAAGAAGAGAATCGAAACCTGATATTTATTATGAAAGGAATGTGGAAAAATGTATTGATAATGAATCAAATGCCTCTACTTAAAAATGTATTTTAATAATAATTTGCTGCTAAATTCATATTCCAGTTCTAATTAGCATGAATTCTAATTTACTGGTAGCATCTGTCACATTCACTGTGATGGTCATCAAGCCTTCGCTTTCAGGCAGGGAAGACTTGATGATGATTGTAATAATGTGTATTTAAACATTTATAAAAAAAAAAAAAACGTTAACATTTCGCATCAACCTTTTGGTTGACTGGTGGATGGTTTCTGGCTTTTCTCACATACAGCACACACATACGAGGCAGTTTACTCTAAAAGACTTTCCAGAAGGCAATACCTTACCATTATTACTCATGAGTGGGCTGTTCGCACTATACATAAAAGGAACATGAGGCCTACCATGTAAGGAAATCCCAACGAATTGCCCCCCTCCCCCATTCGAAAATATAAATATTTAAAATAATTTTCATTGTGCATAAGTTTATGGAAGAATTTATTTTCTTTTACAAAATTCAAAAGCCTATTTAAATAATGATGTACCAAGAGTAAGACACCTCTTGTAAGAAGAACTATCATTGCATCGAAGAGGTTGGACTTCTTGTAGTCATTGTAATTTAAAACCAATACGTCTAGAAGTGGCCTCTAGGGAGAAGTTGACATCCTCCTCCCATTTCCTCAAGCGCAGAAGAAAAACGTGCCACCCTAAAAGTTTAGTGTGAACCAGTCCTGGGGTAGGCCTCGATAACTTCGGTTTGACTTTTTCATAGTAGTTTCTAATTGTAATTAAGTTAATTTCTAATTATAAGTAATACCAATAACAACAATACTTACTTAATAAACCTAATATTAATATTAGTATATATATATATATACAGAGAGAGAGAGAGAGATAATAGTTTTGTTTCATTATATTCCTCAATTATAATGAACTAAAATGGTTCTGGATTTCTTGATTTGGAGTAAAATGAATTAAAATTTTTTGAAATATTTGTTTCTGTTTACTTACATTCAAAATCAGCTTTAAAATACTCGTATGTGTAAAAATTTGGAATGGATAGATAAAAGCAAATCAAATTATTACCTCAGAATTATTTCTTTCTTTGACTAAAATTTTATAAAAACATAAACTGGAATGATTTTTCCTAATTAATAAATTATATTTTTAATAATTTTGAATGTAAGATATATCATATTTTTTCTTCGTTGCTTGGCTAACTAAGATAAATCCGCTTAACTTTTTAAATAATTGAAAAAAAAAAAAATTGCTTTAATAACAAAAGATTTGAATTTTCTTTTCAACTTCAATTTTAGAAGATAAGATGTCGAAAATTTAAATATCATAAAGAACTGATGATTCATTGAAGAAATATACATTCAGAAAGACTATGAGTCATAATGGTCAATGGTCTAATATATATTAGGTTACTGTTTGCAGTATCATTGGTTTAACCATCTAATATTTGCAATCATCAATTTTAAATTGTAAACCTTTTTAAAAAATAGTCCTTTGGTAACTAACATTAAACATTACAAAACTTTAAATTGCTTTCAAAGCAACATCAGACATATCGAAGTGAAAATTTAAATGAGGTTGACAGTTGAAGTTTGATTTCAAAGTGAAAACTATAGGTTTAGAACTTATAATTAGTCTCAAAGTCCAAATATAGTCAAATCAATACGCGATATACTATAATTACACTTTGCACTAAGCCATTAAAAAAATAAATAACTAAGCACCTGGACTGATATAATGACTAGAAAAACATATTGCTGATTTTCCTACCTATCATTCCATAAAAAGAAAATTCAAATTACTTGCTTTTATAATTTAAGGATGTGATGAATAATACAGTATATATGTCCTTTCTCATATATAAATTCAGTAAATACATTTTTAAATTTTTAGTAGACTTTGTAATATCTTAATAATTTTATAATATTTATTTCCGATTATTAAGTTATCTAGTACTTAAATAATTTTCTACTTGTAAAGAACCAATCAATAACAAGTAAATATTCAGAAACAGCATATTGACAACAAATTTACATTTGTATACATATTTTCTGAAATATGCGTATTTGAGGAATGTTTACGAAAGATGGTTGTTGAACATGTTTCCAACAATATTGGAAACATGTTCAACAACCATCTTTCGTAAACATCAGCCATCTCCCAAACGTCAACAATCAACCATTTTCCAATATTGTTGTACTATAACTCTATAATTAAAGTAATGCTTTTTATTTAAATTTCGTATATAAGTAAAATTTCACCACTAAAGAAGAAGCAATAACTGCTTACATAATTAAGTTTTAAATCGCATAGGAACTGACATAAAGCACTTGGAATCGAATATTTAAATTGAACTAATAACAAAATTTGATTTCGGAGTTAAAAAAAGAATACATATTTTTCTCACAAGACAATTATATTTAAAACTTATAATTAGTCTCCAAAGTCCTAATCTACGTGAATCCATACCTACAATAATACGTACCACACTATAATCACACTTAACGTTAGCTAATAATCCCGACTCGCAGAATTCATCATACGTAAAAGAAAAAAACCTAGTGCCTAAATGCTAAACTGATATAATTACTACAAAGAGAACCGTTTTGCTTCTCTCTCTGTCTGTCTGGTGAGTCTTTTTTAAACAGAAAGCACGTTCACTCGACTGATTGATCCGTATCGACAGGGCTCATTCACGGAGGAAATAGGACTCACGAAAATGACTCGCAATAAAAAAAAAGAAAAAAAGAAAAAGGCAATCGTCGTATAATAGATGGAAGACGAAAAGATTTTGTCGCTGGCATGCATCACGGAAATGCATAATCTATACTAATATTAGCGTAAGCATTTTGAGGAAATGCGTGTACGGATGTGGTAATTGTTGTTGGACCAGAGTGGGATAATGTCTTATTTTGTATTTATGGTAACTTGTTGTTCCTGTGTTTAGTTTCGCGAAGTACAAATATCCAATCACGTGGGGGTGCAGTCGCGTGCTTTTTCTATGTAGTTCTAATAGAAAGGGATGGATTAATTTCGAAGTTTGGACTACTGAAGCAGCTGCCGAAGTTGCAGCAGTAAGTCACGATTGTCGGTTGAAATCGGTGGTAGCATTCTTTTGGTGTTTTGCATAATGAGATACCAGACGCTGTATATATATTGATGAGAAGAAATGCACGCCCACCTGGGGTTAAAGTAGACTGATTATTAGTATTAGTGATATCGAGTTATTTGTTTTGTTTTTCGTTGATGTCTGTGTTGTAGTACATCGAGTGTTTAGCTTAACAAACGATAACTTTTGCACAGTTAGACAATAATGGTTCAGGTTGAATTGGAAATGTTTATTCAAAAATTTGATTTCGTTAACTGTACTTTTAAATAAAGAACAAATTGCGAGTGAAAGTGGTATATGTTGCTTAATTTTGATAAACAATATTTGATTTGAGGGGGAAATATATGGAAATACATTAAAGGGGAAAGATATTTTAATTAATGCTGAAATTTATCTTAATTTTTAATTAATGAGCAATGTTTCTTTTCTCCCTTAGTTCTTTCTCTTTTTTTAATATTAATATTTATTTTATTAATTTATTAATTTTAGTCGCCCGGGAGAATCTAACTGGCCAAATCTTCTTTTTTAAACTTGACTTGACTTAACTAGGTGCTTTGAAATGTATGTTTGCTGAAGCAGCTTTATCTCAATTTATCCAAATGCTATTAAAATACTAGAGATAAAAGAAGTTGACGAAGACGAAAATTAAATCTTTACAAAGAAACTACTCTAAAACTCGAAATTATTGATTTCTTTGCCCGTAATGTATCATTAATTCAATTTTAAAAGAGAAGAATCGTTGCACGTACTTTCCGACAACCAAAAGGAAATAAATAAGATGGGTAAATAAGAAAAAGAAAGAAATGGATAAAACAGCAGATCAAATAGACTATACTATTTTAACAGTTGATCGATGATTAGACAATACAAAGTACTCGTAGTACTTGAGTCTTGTTTTTTTTTAAACATCATGCATCGCGAGATGTTTTTTGTAAACGTTATGTATCGCGATGTTTTTTTTAAACATTATGTATCGCAAGGTGTTTTTTAAACATTATGTATCGCGAAGTGTTTCTTACAGCAACATGCATCGAGAAGAGTTTTTTTAACATTATGCAGCACGAGGTGTTTTTTTAACATTGTGCATCGCGAGGTGTTTTTTCTTAACATTATGTATCGTCAAGTGTTTTTTTAAACATTATGAATCGCAAGATGTCATTTAAACATTATGAATCGCAAGATGTTATTTAAGCATTATGTATCGCGAGGTGTTTTTTATAGCATTATGTATCGCGAGGTGTTTTTTAAAAACATTATGTATTGCGAGATGTTTTTTTTTATATTATGTATTGCGAGGTGTTTTTTCTTAACATTATGTATCGTCAAGTGTTTTTTAAACATTATGAATCGCAAGATGTCATTTAAACATTATGAATCGCAAGATGTTATTTAAGCATTATGTATCGCGAGGTGTTTTTTATAGCATTATGTATCGCGAGGTGTTCTTTTTAAAACATTATGTATTGCGAGATGTTTTTTTTATATTATGTATTGCGAGGTGTTTTTTCTTAACATTATGTATCGTCAAGTGTTTTTTTAAACATTATGAATCGCGAGGTGTTTTTTTAAAACATTATGTATTGCGAGATGTTTTTTTTATAATATTATGTATTGCGAGGTGTTTTTTCCTAACATTATGTATCGTCAAGTGTTTTTTTAAACATTATGAATCGCCAGATGTTATTTAAGCATTATGTATCGCGAGGTGTTTTTTTAAAACATTATGTATTGCGAGATGTTTTTTTTATAATATTATGTATTGCGAGGTGTTTTTTCTTAACATTATGTATCGTCAAGTGTTTTTTTAAACATTATGAATCACAAGATGTTATTTAAGCATTATGTATCGCGAGGTGTTTTTTTATAGCATTATGTATCGCGAGGTGTTTTTTTTAAAAACATTATGTATTGCGAGATGTTTTTTTATAATATTATGTATTGCGAGGTGTTTTTTCTTAACATTATGTATCGTCAAGTGTTTTTTATAGCATTATGTATCGCGAGGTGTTTTTTTAAAACATTATGTATTGCGAGATGTTTTTTTTATAATATTATGTATTGCGAGGTGTTTTTTCTTAACATTATGTATCGTCAAGTGTTTTTTCTTAACATTATGTATCGTCAAGTGTTTTTTTAAACATTATGAATCACAAGATGTTATTTAAGCATTATGTATCGCGAGGTGTTTTTTTATAGCATTATGTATCGCGAGGTGTTTTTAAAACATTATGTATTGCGAGATGTTTTTTTTTTATAATATTATGTATTGCGAGGTGTTTTTTCTTAACATTATGTATCGTCAAGTGTTTTTTAAACATTATGAATCACAAGATGTTATTTAGGCATTATGTATCGCGAGGTGTTTTTTATAGCATTATGTATCGCGAGGTGTTTTTTGAAAACATTATGTATTGGAGATGTTTTTTTATAATATTATGTATTGCGAGGTGTTTTTTCTTAACATTATGTATCGTCAAGTGTTTTTTTATAGCATTATGTATCGCGAGGTGTTTTTTTAAAACATTATGTATTGCGAGATGTTTTTTTTATAATATTATGTATTGCGAGGTGTTTTTTCTTAACATTATGTATCGTCAAGTGTTTTTTTAAACATTATGAATCACAAGATGTTATTTAAGCATTATGTATCGCGAGGTGTTTTTTTTATAGCATTATGTATCGCGAGGTGTTTTTTAAAACATTATGTATTGCGAGATGTTTTTTTATAATATTATGTATTGCGAGGTGTTTTTTCTTAACATTATGTATCGTCAAGTGTTTTTTTAAACATTATGAATCACAAGATGTTATTTAGGCATTATGTATCGCGAGGTGTTTTTTTATAGCATTATGTATCGCGAGGTGTTTTTTTAAAACATTATGTATTGGAGATGTTTTTTTATAATATTATGTATTGCGAGGTGTTTTTTCTTAACATTATGTATCGTCAAGTGTTTTTTTAAACATTATGAATCGCAAGATGTTATTTAAACATTATGTATCGCGAGGTGTTTTTTTATAGCATTATGTATCGCGAGGTGTTTTTTTAAAACATTATGTATTGCGAGATGTTTTTTTTTAATAATATTATGTATTGCGAGGTGTTTTTTTATAGTTACGTATTGCGAGGTACTTTTTTCTTTTATTTTTACATTGCACGCAAGGGTTTTTTCTCTCCCTTCTCAAAATCCTGAATTTCAATTTTATTGTTCTCCTTTTAAACATTTTTTTTTTTTCAAACTTTCAACACATTTTTCATATGAAGAAATTGACATTTTTTGCATTTGAATTCCCAAACTATTTCTTTATCCAAATCTGTAAAAATCGATTTTGAATAAACAGAAATTTATCAATTCAAGCACTCATAAATTTTTCGAATGCTTACAAATTTTCTTTAAAGTGATTTCAATTTTTAACATGTTCTTTTTCAAGATAATTTGATTCAATAATGCAAAAAATTCTGACAATTGTTTTAAAAAATTGTTATAAAAATGATTTCACAAAAAAATTCTCACATAGAACAAAAAAAAAAAAAAACTTTGAAAACAAATAAATTCAAATTTTAGGCAGACAGAATTAAATAGTAAGAATACCCATTTCTAAGAAAAAGATTCATTTATTATATAAAGCAACTCTAACTATATAGATGGATCATTTCGAAGAAATACATATAAAATAATAAAAAAAAATTATGCACAGTTTTTATCAAAAATATTACAAGGAACCTTAAAGATAAATAATAACTGTAAATGTCGAATTTCCCGTGTCCTAAGGTTTTCGGCTGGATTTTGAAGTTATTAAATAAACATCAAGAATTTCTGAGCTTTAAAGCATCTGCTTTTTTTTAGAAATGTACTGAATTGTTCAATTTTATCTAACATTATCCATCATTTTTTTGTGTTGTATTATTTTTCCTTTTCAGGTACAGAGTTGGAAGAATTTTTCTTGCAAATCAAATCTCTAAACTTTGTCACTTACAGAATTGTTTAACTGTCAACCGTAGAACCTAAGATATGAGTGTTTTTATTGTTTCTGTATACAAAACCACCATACTTTTTACGGTGGTATTGATTGCATAATAGATTTCTAACTGCAAGAGAGGCAAGGAAAAAAATGAAAAGAATCGTATAAACATGAGATTTTTTCTACGATGTGTCATTTAAGTGTCAAAAACAAACTTGAATAACGAGTATCACGGCTACTACCAAAAGAATGCCAACACGATCTCGTAGATATATATATATATATATTCCTCCTGAAATTTTTAACTTACTTATACTTGAATTTCGAGAAATATGTGCTTGATTTTATCAAGATCGATTGCTTGTTTTTGTAGCAGGGTAATAACGAGTTTTGCGATGAGTTATTATTTTTTTTAGAAAATAATAAAACGTAAACAACATCAATGTTTTGTAAACATTTATGATCCAACATGCTTGTTATTGGTCAATTATATTTTCCACTAAAAAAAAAAAAAGTTGCGATGTATCAGATAGCTGATATGAAATTTGATCGGATAATTTGAGAAATATGTATATATATATATATATATATATATATATATCTTTTATTCCATTTTACATTATCTTTCAAATCAGAATTTGGCAGACTACCACCATTTACGGCAATATTGTTGTGTTTTCGATTGCCTGATATTTCAATCTGGTCATTCACCATTTAAGTGGTAGATGTGTAACAAATACAACCTTACCCAGTATGCAATACTTGTTGGATTTTAATCCCCCCCAGTTGGAAATAGAAATTGTTATTTATTAGACAGGTCCATAAGTTCTAGTTTCGACAGTCATATCGGTAAATTTAAAGGTAAATAAATGAATAAAAAGGTAAATTTCGTTCAAACTAAATCTTTATAATAATCTCTCCTTAATTTTAATGCAGACTGAATGGCAGGTTTTTGACTCGTACAGATTGCCTTTAAGTACATGAATTGTACTTTTTAATGAAAGAAATCTAACCAGTGGAATGTACTTTAAGCAATCGAGCCATCAAATTGAATTCAATCATTGCATCTTTGATTTAATGATTATAAATAGCATTCTTTATAATAATTTCATATGGCTTAGTACTATATTTAATGTGCGTTCAGTTAACTAAGTGTATTGACTTTCTAAGTAAGAAATTCTTTGCCAATACTTTTGTGTATTGAAAAAAAAAAGAAAAGAAAAGAAACTGAGGACAAAAAGAAAAATGTATGACGGAAGAGTGTTCTAATCAAAAATTTGATTGAAGAGATATTCTGATGTCAAATAAGAAGAAAATTTAAACACATTATTACTGATATAAGCTGATAACATATAGTAGAATATGGAGTTGCGTAAAAGATACTTTTTGACGAATCTGTTTCAGAAATTTTATCAACGCTCCTTATCTACTCATGATAAGAAATAATGATAATAATTTATTATTGATAATAGTAAAAATATAGGGTAGGTGGTATAAATAAGTAACTTCCATTCTTCAATGGGTAAATCAGTTTCATATAATTATACCTTTTTAAAAAGTCTGAAGAGATTTCCATTCATCAGATCTTATACTTTCTCTTTTTTTTTTTTTTTTTTTTTAACGACATTTCACTCGTCAACTTTTTTAATGTATTTATTAATCTCTCGCATAAACATGCCCCTTTGAAAAAATATTTTGATCATGAATATAAAATCATCAAAACTTTATCAATGTTTTCAAATTGCGACAGTTATTCCATAATTAAACTCCTTTTAATTTAGATGTGAGCATGCTTTTATTCCAAAATATGAATATATATATTCAAGATGTAATTTTCAATCATTGTCTTTTATCAGCTCAATCATATTTCACTTTGCATTTTAAATCTATTTACAATTACATGCATTTGTTTGTATTTATTAAATAATATTAATATTAGTTTTATACTAAACTATACTTCAATTATTTATCTTCAAATAGTAATAGTTGTTTAAATTTGTAAAATTTTATTATAAATTTTATATTTTCTCAATTCAATTAATATCTCTCAGGTAAAATCGTCCTTTTAAATTAATAATATTTTTTTTATATTCAAGTATAAAAAGTTAATTGAAATCTTTTAGATTAAACTGCGATCTCTTATACCTAGGTGTTACATTATGGCACAACGTACAGATTTGACCAATATACACCAAAAAATATGTTATGTAAAATAAACTCCAAGTTTATAGAGTTAAATTAATTAATTACCTGTAGATTTAGTTATTTTGTCGCAATGATCTGAATTTGTGCATTTGAAAATCTTGTTCATCGTAAAACCGAAAGTTCTTCATCTTATCATGATATTAATTCATTGCACCAACACACAAGAGAAAGTCACAATTAACAAACTCGAAGTGTATTTTACGCTATCTTTACTTGCGCAAGAGATACCATTCTAAAGGCAAATTCGAGTTTGATTTATAAATTCAATAAAGTTTGAAATTTGCTGAGTTTCTTATTTTTAAAGTTTTTAAAGAAAATGTTTACTTCAAAATTAGATATTCATTTTGTGGGAAATTCTATAACTTTAAATGCATGTTTTAAGTATCCATCTAAAACGGGATGGTAAACTAAACATTTGCAGGAAACTAAACATTCGCAACAGATGTGCACTATATGCAAATATGCCTTCAAATTTTAAGTTCCAGGATCTGCTGCAAATACTATTACATGGAGGCGGCCTGTTATGCAAAAATAATTCCTGTTTTGTAGGGTAGGATTAATTAATTATCTGCAGAATTAATTATTTCATCGCAATGATCTGAGTTTGTGCAGTTGAAAATTTTGTTCATCGTAAGACCGAAAGTTAATTACTTCTTCATCTTACTTGTGATATTAATTCATTGAGACAGCTCACAAGAGAAAGACACAATGAACAAACTCGAAATGTACTTCACACTATCTTTACTAGCGCAAGAGATACCATTCAAAGGGCAAAATTCGTATTTAATTTATAAATTCAGTAAAGTTTGAAATTTACCTGGTTTCTTATTCAAGTTAAGTTTTTAAAGAAAAAGTTAAGTTACGTTATGTTATGTTTCCATCTAAAACAAGATGGTAAACTAAACATTTACTACAGGAAACTAAACATTCGGAACAGATGTGCACTATTTGCAAATATGCCTTCAAACTGATATGCAGTTCATGCTGTTATGCAGTTATGCTACTGCATAGTTCCAGGTGCTGTCATTACTATTACATGGATGCAGCCTGTTATGTAAAATAAATTCCAGGTTTGTAGGGTTAAATTAATTAATTACCTGTAGAGTTAATTATTTCGTCATATTGATCTGAACTTGTGCAATTAGGAATATCTTGTTCCTCATACAACCGAAAGTTAAATTTATTTCTTTATCCTATCGTGATATTAATTTATCGCACCAGCATACAAAAGAAATACATGTGGAATAAACTTGAAATATACTTAACGCTATCTTTACTAGTGCAAGAATTATTACTCTAAGAGCAAATTCGTATTTAATTTATGAATTCAGTAAAGTTTGATATTTACCTGGTTTTTTATTTTTAAAGTTTCTATTCATTTTGTGGGAAATTCTGTAACTTTAAATGCATGTTTATGTTTCCATCTAAATCAAGATGTTAAACTAAACATTCACTACAGGAAACTAAACATTCGTAACAGATGTGCGCTATTTGCAAATATGCCTTCAAACTGTTAAGTTCCAGGTGCTGCAAATACTATTACATGGAGGCGGCCTGCCTCAAATGACCGGAATCTTCAGACAGGTATCGGGGTCACAGTGGCGTCTATAGGTGCGGAGTTAGGCGTCGGCCTAGGCTCATCATCAGACGCTGTTCGTCCAAGAAGATGGGGGAGACGTGGAAATTTCTCTTGAAAGCTGTCAGCGAGTTTTTTCGTTCCCCTCTACCCTCCCTTGAGCAGCGAGTTTCGTAGCAGGAGAGAAAAAATAGCGGCAATTCGCTGTGCGCTCTCTTCGTTTTTTGTTAATTTTGTTCTTTCGCGTTTGCCAGTTAGGTTGGTTGACTCTGCTGGCAGAAATAAAAGAGTCTTTTCTCTTAAGAGGTGTTGGGACATTGACAGGTGTCATGCGTTACTTTTTTTTTGGGGGGAAGGATTTGAGTTTAAGCGCCACAGTTCGGAGTAATGTTTCCGTGACGAGTTTTGGAAAATTTTATGGAAATTATGTGCATATATTTTTGTGCCGTTATGATACCGAGCGACTTTAGTTTAGTTTGTGTGATACTATGCAACATAAAAGTTTCATATGATACTTATTATGCAAGGTAAAAGTAAACATTGTATATATAACTCAGCCAGAAATGAAAAAAAAACTCTTTTCCCTTAATACTCGTATGGTGTTGGGATGTTGACAGGTGTCTTTATCATTACGTTGCCCCAAAGATTCAGTGTTTCAGCGACGATTACTAATGATATCGGAAATTTAATGGAGATTATGTACATATATTTTTCTCTATGATACTTTGTAACTTTTATTTTACACAGTATCTTTACATAATATTGTGTAACTTGAAAGTTATATAATATCACAGAGGAACTTGAATAGAATGCACATGAAAATAGAATGGGCATCAAAAATATACTTCGTGTCAGAATTATGTTCTGATAGTGATAACAAGTTATGCAAATTAAGTTTTAATTTTTTAAAAATTACATATGTAAATTTGACTCCTCAAATAAAATATTATATAAATTTTACTTTTCATGTTATCTCAGATGTGATATTATGTGCCATAAAAGTTGCACAGCATGACTCTACCAGAAAAAATGTGTACATATATTTTTATGCCATTATGATACTGAGCAACTTTAGTTCAGATGCAACATAAAAGTTTGATACGATACTTGTTATGCAAGATAAAAGTAAACATAGTTTAACTCTACTAGAAATGAAAAACTCTTTTCCTTTAATACTCATATGGTGTTGGGATGTTGACAGGTGTCTTTATCATTACGTTGCCCTCAAAGATTCAGTGTTTCAATGACGATTACTAATGATATCGTAAATTTAATGGAGATTATGTACATATATTTCCCCCCTATGATACTGTGTAACTTTTATTTTACAAAGTATCTTTGCATAATACTGTGTAACTTGAAAGTTGCATAGTATCACAGAGGAATTTGATTCGAATGAGCATCAAAATTATACTTCATGTTAGAATAATGTTCTGATAGTGACAACAAGCTATGCAAATTAAGTTTTAATTTTTTAAAAATTACATACATAAATTTGACTCCTCAAATAAAATATATAAATTTTACGCTTCAGATTATCTCTGATGAGATATCATGTGTCATAAAAGTTGCACAACATAATTCTTCTAGAAAAAATGCGTGCATATATTTTTATGCCGTTATGATACTGAGAGACTTTAGTTTAGTTTGTGGTACTATGCAACATAAAAGTTTCATATGATACTTCTTATGCAAGATAAAAGTAAACATTGTATATAACTCTGCCATAAATGAAAAAAATCTTTTCCCTTAATACTTGTATGGTGTTGGGATGTTGACAGGTGTCTTTATCATTACTTTGCCCCAAAGATTTAGCCCGTTGCGAGTAATGTTTCCGTAACGATTACTAATGACATCGGAAATTTAATGGAGATTATGTACATATATTTTTCCTCTACGATACTGTGTAACTTTTATTTTACAAAGTATTTTTGCATAATACTGTGTAACTTGAAAGTTATATAGTATCATAGCAGAATTTGAAATGAATGTGGATCAAAATTATACTTCATGTTAGAATTATGTTCTGATAGTAATAACTAAATATGCGAATTTAGTTTTAATTTTTTGAAAATTACCTACATAAATTTGATTCCTCAAATATAATATTATATAAATATTACTTTGAGGAATCAAATTACTCTTCAGATTATCTCAGATGTGATATTATGTGCCATAAAAGTTGCACAACATAACTCTACCAGAAAAAATAGTATCCTCGAATTGCAACATTCCAATTCCTTTAAAAGACATCCAGACATCTGAATGTTGACACAGATGTCATATGTAATTTATTTTTGTTTATTAAAAGAAACTTTTGGGTGTCGTTGGTGTCTTAAACCAAGTCTTGTGTGCATTGTGTTTTGTAGCTTGTGTAATGTGTCTTGTATCTTGCATCAGTTTTATAATTTTTTTTGAATATATATATATATATATATATACATTTATATTAAATAAAACATACATTATATTCATATATATATATGTACGTATGTATATGTATATATACATGTACACATATTTTCTCCTCTACGATATTATATAATGTTATGTTACATGAAATCTCACAAGATAATATAATGTACTATTATTCTGTGTAATAGAAGAGTTACAACGAAAGAATTCTACATAAGAGAAGAAAATATTCTACAGAAGAGAAACTTATACTTATTTATAATCTTTAGAAATAGAAACACGTAAATCACGAAGTTCAGCTCTTGTAATATTGGTCGATTTATATATATTTTAATTGGATTCATTAGAGACTGGACTGTAAATATGAAAGTGAAAGAATTCTTTCATGCTGTTTTTTAATGAGGAGAAAAATAAAAGGAATTATTTATTTATTTGAAGCTTTTTAAGGAAATTGGACTTATTACATATGATTGGTGTAACAGATTAATATAAAATAAAATTTAAATATAATGATAGATTGACAATAAAGCTAGTTTTGAAACTAAATGCCTTATTTTACAGATATAATAACGTTCCCTGTGGAGCAGTTACCACGCGATGTCTGCCAGACGTGCTGAGGTTGTGCATTCGATTCTCATCTAAGGAAATTTTTTGAAATATAATAATGCCATTAAGAAATTTTTTTTTTTTTTTTTTTTTTTTTTTTTTTTTTGCATTTTTTTCAGTACATGCGAATTTTCATTTACGAATTTCATTTGATATTTCGTTTTATATTTTATTTACGAATTTCAGTTCATATTTCATTTACGAATTTCAGTTGATATTTCGTTTCATAGTTAGTTTACGAATTTCATTTCATATTTCATTTACAAATTTCCTTTCATATTTCACTTACGAATGTCAGTTCATATTTTATGTTTCATGAGAGAATGTATATTCAAATAACATTCTTAAACATCTAAACTCTCTAAACAAACTTGCAGTTTTTTTTGCATTTTTTGATTTTTTTTTTAAACAACTAGTAATTTTTTGCATTTACCAACTTATTACAAGTTTTATTATTCCATCAATTTCTATTATTTTGCTTTAGATTTCAAAAATTTCCTGTAACATAGCAAGAAACACATCAATATCATGAGATCTCTAAAAAACAAAAACTAGGGTAGATATTTTTACAGTTATTGTTTGGAGAATTATGTTATACAATTATAGAAATTATAACATTCTTTACTAATATTAAAACATTTTCAATTGAGATAAAATATAATAAAATACAGCATAACCCTTCAAAATGAGGTAAAATCCCTGTTAATTTATACAAATCAATCTTGTAAAAAATTATGTAGTATGTGAGGAAGTTAATTGATGTTAAAATAATAATTTTATCACCAGCTCCTAATGGTCACACTTTGTTAAAAAAAAAAAAAATTCGGTTCTAGTTTGCAGATGAAGATTGTTTCGTGGTACGAGGTAATCCAGACTCTTGGCTCACTGGTAATGTGTATAGTTAGCGTGTGGGTTTGGTTTGGTTTGGTTTGTCGCTCTACTATCATCTTGTGCTCACGAGGTTAAAACAGATCGGGACTGACAGATCCATGCCCCCGCCAGGATTCGAACCTGAAGCCTGTGGTACCAAAGGCCAGATCGCTAGCCGATTATTAGCGTGTGGGAGGACATAGGTTCTAATTCACTGAGGGCGTGTATTGCAGTCACTGTTCAGACTGTAACCGTATTTAGATTCTTTATGTAATATTTCGTTCTCCGTAAGAGGGCGCTTTTTCATTCCTCAAGTGTTTTTCTACATGTATCGTTTCTAAGTTGAGTAATAAATTTCGTTCAAGAACGTTGTGCCTCTCTCCTTTTCATCTTCACCAGTCACCGCTTTCAGATATGAAGAGACTCGATGACAACAATGCGCATAAACATCTCGCATCGACTGTTAGACAGCTTGATGGGAGTTTCCTCACATACTGCATGCAAATATAAAGCAGTTACTCCTAACAGTGTTGTAAGGATTACAATAAACAAATTTTCTGATATTCTGCCAAGGCACCAATTTTTATATGGAGTTGCTTAGGATTTTAAGCTTTAAATTCTTATAACAATAACTCGATTCGAGAAAGAACATACTAAACCAATTTTCGAAAACACTCATTAAACACTAAAAATACGCATTAACCCTTTCAAAAATATACCTCAAAATTTACAATAACACATACCACAAAATAAACCTACAAGTTCGAATGCCTTCAGAGACTTAAACACGTTGGAGAAGGAAACACACACGCATGAAATAAATCCAAAAGTAAATTTCATGATTTTAAACATAAATAAAATGTATTCATTAATATTTAACTTAAATAGTTAAAAATACGTCATACAATTACTATTATATTAGCACAAGTGATTTCAAATAAGTATTAATCAATATAATATATATAAAATAACAATCAATCAAAAAATATAAATTCCAACATCTCAGAAATAATGTAGGTGCATGGTCCACTAGCTGAAACCCATTCCCTGCAATAACACCAACTACTGCTGACCATCACATAAACCTTTCCAATGGACACACATAAAATATACCACCACAACACATGAATTATACAATGAAAGCAATTTAACCTTAATACAAAAATATTTATAAATACATATTGACACCCATATCGACACGACTAAAGTTATTCCCTTTATCACCATTGGCAGGTTGTGTGAATTAATTGCTTACAAGATTGAGGACTCACAATGATGGTTGTGATGATGTTGGTGAAATCGTCTTTCATTATTAAATTCGCAGAAGGTACTGATAATAAAATTTATCAGTACCTTAAAAATTATCAGTATATTAGTACTCTGTATTATTTATAAATGCTTTAAGTAATATGCATTATTAGCTTTAATACATTAGTATCTCGCATTATTAGTATTAATGTATTAGTACTATGCATTGTTAGCATTAATGTTTGTCATACATCATTAGTAATACTATATTAGTTTACTACTATAAACTCAAGCTTTTGGAACATTTTCTGGCTGTTAAAATAAATATATATTTCAAGCAAATAATAATATTATTATTATTTGTTTATAAATAAGTTCAAAACTTATATGATATAATATGACTTAAAGAAAATAAAATTGAAATACAAATTAACAGCAGAAAATTTAAATATCTTAATTATATCCATAAGTTCAAAAATTTTCAATTTTATGTATGACTAAAAAGAGTATATGCGTCAGGCATGACATAATCAAATTAAAAACCAAATCAAAATGTGTAGTGCATGTCGTTTGTTTGTGCAGCTGGATCTGGATGTGGTCGAGTAGAGTCACAAATTTAAGAACACACCACTTTATTTTTACAACTACATAAACAACATCACATGCAATAATTAATACATAACTCATTAAAAACATCTAAATATATATTCGTGAAAAAATTCCACTTCTAAACTGTAAATAAAGTTACTCAGCTACACACTAGATAGCGAAATGTACTTCCTCTTTGGATGAGAGTCTGTAGGCCAATTTATGCCCAAGATGGTGTTAACTATATCTTCTCTCGGGGTGAGAGACTGTAAACTAAACGTCTCTGAGGCAGCAGCACCGGTCTCGCTGTACGTCCTCTCTGGCGAGAGTCTCGATGCCTACTGACGATTTCTTCTGAATTCCGTAAGGGGCGCTCTTGCAGTGAGTAGGAGGGAGCACCGTTACAAATGTCATTTAATTCAAAGGAAGTTTGATTCATTAACTATTCTTTATCAAATCACTATAATTGATAATTATCAATTTTCAATTTATCAATTTTCTAATTTATGAAAAAAAAAAGCACAAATGGAATTATTTGTGCTAAGTCGCTTTTCTAGCTGGTATGTAATAAATAATGAAAAACAATAATATTCACCAATATTTGAAAGGAATTATCTCTTAATTCAATTGTTAATACTGAAAAAATTCTATTTTGATACTATTAGATACTAATGAATTATTAATCAATTTGGCCATAATTTGCACTATTGCACATTATTATTTTCAAAGCATTCTTATTATACACTATTAGCAGAGCTGAGAAGTCGGAGTTGAGCATTCTTAAAGGAGTCGGGAGTCCGAATCAGAAGTCGGTTTAAAAATCCGACTCATGAATTTGTTATAAATAGGATTTTCATCTTTCCAATATTCTAGCGGCCTGATGGTCAATTGGCTAGCGCTCTGGCTGTTGGTACCACTGACTTTAGGTTCGAGTCCTGGCGGTGGCACGGATGTTTGTGAGTGGCTCGGAATCCACATTAAACTGTAGGTTGTCTAATTAGCCCAAAGTGTGCAGAAAACAACCGTAGAGCAACAAACCAAATCGGTCTAATTAGACCAAAGTGTGCAGAAAATGACCGTAGAGCGGCAAACCAAACCATTCCAAAATTCTAGAAGCTAGTGTTAAAGTTAAACGTTAAGGAGGTCCTTAAATTGCAGTAAAATAGACATTAGCAAAGACAGTGAGTGCTTTAGCAGCGTACCAAGCTAGTGTTGAGAGACTTTTCGCAGAACAGCGACTTATAAAAAGCTATCTTGGATCAACAGCGGAAGAAGGTCTTATAGAAGCTATACTATCCTTTAGAAAAAAATTAGATGTAATGTATTACAAATATAGCATCTTTAAATGTGTTTAAAATGTACAATCTTCTTTTGCTTGTCTTAAGCTATTTTATTGTACTTTGGTACCTGTTAATTTGGTGCTGCTGTATTTATAGGATAAATGTATTTTTTGTAAGCAAGTTTAGATTACGAGAATATAGTATCTAAGTAAGTGCAAATACTACACCTTTAAAGTTGAAAAAAAAAATACTTTGTTATTAAAAACTTATGGACGAGTACAATAAAAATCATCAATTTATTTCATAAATTCTTCTAATTCCATTAGCGAAAGTCACAGTACATAAATTAGCAGAAAAGAGTCATAAGTCGAATGAGCAGTCAAAAATGATTTGGTCAACTCTCCACCCTAGAATATTAGTATAAATGCATTAATAGTGTGCATTATTAGTAATATTGCATTAGTTTATCACTATAAGCAATACATTTTGTACCCATTTTCCGGTTGTAAGAAAACTATAACTTTTTTTCCGACCAACGTAAAATAAACGTAACTAAATATTTCAGAATAAGGTACCAAAAGTACCGGAAGATTTAAAACTAAAAAGTGTACTAAAGGATTAAAAAGAATACTAAAGGTACCGAAAGATTTAAAACTAAAAAGACTACTAAAGGATTAAAAAGAATACCAAAGGTACCGAAAGATTTCAAACTAAAAAGTATACTAAAGGTACCGAAAGATTTAAAAGAGATTAAAAAGAGTACTAAAGGTACCGAAAGATTTAAAAGAGATTAAAAAAGAGTACTAAAGGTACCGATCTGTTACGTAAATTAATAGAAAACAGTCATGAGTTAGATTGGTTGGGGTTTTATGGCCATGCTGCGCACATCATGAGTTAGAAGTCGGAAATGATTTGGCCGACTCCCTACCTTTGATTATTAGTATAAATGCATTAATAGTGGGCATTATTAGTGATATTGCATTAGCTTATTATTATAAGCACTACATTTTATACCCATTTTCTGATTGTAAGAAAACTATGAATTTCTTTCCACCGACGTAAACTAAGCGTATCTAAATATTTACTTGTCAGAATAGTGCTATACTGAGAACTAAACTCTTGTGAGAAAACTAAACCTTTGTACGGATAAAACTAAACATTTGTATGGATAAAACTAAACCTTTGTATGTATTAAGGGTAGTCGTGGGAACGCTATCTATCACTGACTTTCAACAACTAAGCACCACTGACACAATGTCAGTCGTCACTCTTGGTCAATACAACGCAGGCACAATTGTTTGGACATCAGGCACAGGTCTTCTCACTGACTCTAAATATCTTGTACAACACGTGGCATTTCTTTTTGTGGTTACAAGGAATTCTATTTTAAATGCAACTGGACATCTTGACCCCTTGGGTAAGCTTTTGTTGTGGTTACTCGGTGGGGGGTCGATCCTGTGTTAGAAGGAGAGATCTTTTATTCTCATGCCTTATTTCTATTCTATTTCTCTCTACTCTTCACTCTCCCTACCCTCCCTGTTCCGACGGGGCCAGTCGGAAGGAAAATCAGAAAATGAAAAGCAGTCAAACCGACCGAGAGAAAAAAAAAAAAAAAAAAAAAGAAGAAGAAAATTGACGAAAATAAGGAAAGGGTTTTAAAATTTTTTTCTTGATGTACCTGGTGTACCTTACGCGGAAATCTTTCGGTGCCTTTTGTTCACCACACCGTTAATCATGAAGCGGTACTCTTTTCAAAGGTGTAAGTGTCAATACTGGGGCCTATCGGCCCGCAGGTATTGGTGGGTTCTAAACGTAATGATTAATATTAGCACTGTACATGAAAGCAAACCGCCCATGTTCCCCGTTTGACTGTTTAATTTCTAGGAAGTTATATCTTTGTGATCTGAAATTGTTTGTTCAACACCGCTTTTGTGTGGGGTTATGGATGCGGGACGATAGAAAAAATTACAAAATTTTCATAGTAGGGGCATAGTAATTCATAATTAAATAAGCAAATATACAAAACAAGTTTAAAAAATGTAATAATAATTAGTTTATATAAGCTTAAACTTAGTAACAATCTGTGGAATTTAATAATAATTTGTTAAATTTAATCAGTAATTTTACACATTATTTTATCATTTTATTTCGTTAATCTAATAAATAAAATAAAACATTATTTTAGTGGCATAGTAATTCCCAAGTAGAAAAGCAATTAAACAAAACCTACAAAAAATGTAATGATAATTCAATATTTATAAGCTTAAATTTAGTAATAATTCCATAAGCTTAAATTGAATAATAATTTGATGAATTTAATAATAATTTGTTAAATTTTATCACTAATTTTCCACATTATTTTATCATTTCATTTCGTTAATCTAGTAAATAAAATAAAACATTAATTTAGTGGCATAATAATTCATAATTAATTATACAAGTTACACAAAATGTAATAATAATTCAATTTTCATAAACCTAAATTTGGCAATAATTTGATGAGTTTAATAACAATTTGAAGAATTAAAGTTAATCTAGTAAATAAAATAAAACATTATTTTAGTAGCACAGTAATTCATAATTAGATAAGCAATTACACACTTTACAAAAAATTCAATAATAATTCAATTTTTAAAAGCTTAAATTTAATAATAATTTGATAAATTTCATAATAATTTATTAAATTTTATCAGTAATTTTCCTCATTAATTTATCATTTTGTTTCGTTAATTTAGTAAAAAAAAAAAAACCCATTATTTTAATGGTATAATAATTCATAATTAGAGCAGCAGTTATACAAGTTACAAAAATTTTAATAATAATTTGTGCAATTTAATAATAATTTCGTGAATTTAATAATAATTTGTTGAATTTTATCAGTAATTTTTTATAATTAGATAAGTAATTTTACAATTCAAGTTACAAAAAATTTAATAAGAATTCAATTTTTATCAGCTTAAATTTAATAATAATTTGATGAATTTAATAATAATTTGGTAAATTTTATCAGTAATTTAATAAATTTTAAAATTAAATTAGTAATTAAAGAAATTTTATCATTCAGAAATTTTCCCCATTAATTTATCACTTTATTTCGTTTATCTAGTAAAAAAAAAAATAATAAAACATTATTTCAACGACATAGTAATTCATTTTTAAATAAGCAATTATACGACAAAAAGTTACAAAACACAAGGCAAGTTACAAAAAATTTAATAATAATTCCGATTTTTATAAGCTTAAATTCAATAATAATTTCTTAAATTTTATCAGTAATTTTCATCATTAATTTATCACTTTATTTCATTAATCTAGTAAAATAAATAAAACATTATTTTAGTGCCATAGTAATTCATAATTAGATAAACAGTTATACAAGTTACAAAAGATTTAATAATAATTCAACTTTTTTAAAGCTTAAATTTAATAATAACTTGTGGAATTAAATAATAATTTGTTAAATTTTATTATTAATTTTAATTTTTATTAATTTTTTTTAATTTAAATAATTAAGTAATTTTCATCATTAACTTATCAGTTCGTTTCGTTAATCTAGTAAATAAAATAAAATTTAATAAACAGTTTGAATCAGTAAAATTAAACTGTTTTTATTTAACATGTAAATGACATAGTAATATTTTTTTTTCTTTTAAGCTACTCTGTTATTTAATGAATACACAATTTTAAAAAACACGCAAGTATGAAACAATTAAGAATAGTGGTGAATAGTAGGCAAAATAAAATAAAAGAAAATTAAATATGATTTATATTTTAAAAATATTTACAAATTCAATTTACTAATTATTTTCACGTTTATAAACAATAAAACATGTAATATGTTACAGCCCCTTTTTTTTACTTTTGAAATTTTCACTTCTCAGAAGTCATTACAGAAACTTTATTGACATTTCTGACGGCGAAACTGACGTTTTATTTCTTATAACTAAATAAAATAAAAATCAATAAAACAGGTTCGGTACGTGAAGTTAATCTTCTTTTATTTAATTCACTTATAAATGTTTGTCGCTATATTCAAAATTTCAATATCGATTTTTAAAATTTCATAAATAGCTATTGAAATAAATTTTCGTTTAAATTAATATATTTTATAAAGGAAAAAAAACTCAGTTTTATAACCACCCGTAAGTCAGAAACCAATACGAATAGTAGTGAATAGCTATTGAAATTAAATATGATTTATATTTTAAAAATATTAACATGTAATATTTATATTTTATATTAATAACATACGATAACTTTATATATTAACATATAATATTTATTATTTGATTTATATATTTAAAATATTATGTATATTTATATATATATATAACTCAATTTATTAATTATTTTCAAATTTATAAACAATAAAGCACATAATATCTTACAGCCACACTTTTTTTTTTTTTTTTTTTCACTTTTGCAATTTTCTCTTCTCAGAAGGCATTACAGAAACTTTATTGCCATTTCTGACCGAGAATCTGACATTTTATTTCTTATAAATAAATAAAATAAAGATATGTAAAACAAGTTTATTGCGCAAAGTTAATTTTCTTTTGTTTAATTCACTTATAAATGTTTGTCACTATGTTCAAAATTTCGATATCGATTTTTAAAATTTCATGAATAGCTATTGAAATAAATTTTTGTTTAAATTAATATATTTAATAAAGGAAAAAAAAAAAAAGGTTTTAAAACCCCCCGTAAGTAAGAAACCAATAGGAATAGTAGTTGCAAAAGTAAAGAAACAAAAAAAACAAAAAAAAGCGCGGTTGTAAAATATTACATGCTTTATTGTTTATAAACGTGAAAATAATTAGTAAAATGATTTATATTTAACTATATAAAATATTTTAAAAATATAAATCAAATAATAAATATTATATGTTACTAATATAAAATATAAATATTACACGTTAATATTTTAAAAATATAATTCATATTTAGTTTCAATAGCTATCCACTACTATTCCTAGTTTCTTACTTACGGGTAGTTTTAAAACTGTTTTTTTTTTTTTATGAAATATATTAATTTAAACGGAAATATATTTCAATAACTATTTATGAAAGTTTAAAAATCGATATTGAAATTTTGAACCTAGTGACAAACACAAGTGAATTAAATAAAAGAAAATTAATTTAACGCTCTGAACCTGTTTTATTGATTTTTATTTTACTTATTTATAAGAAATGAAATGCCAGTTTCGCCATCAGAAATGCCAGTGCCCTCTAAGAAGCGAAAATTGCAAAAGTAAAAAAAACATGGCTATAATATACTACAGGCTTTGTCGTTTATAAACGTGAAAATAATTAGTAAAATGAGTTATATATATAGATATAACTATATGGAATATTTTAAAAATATAAATCAAATAATAAATATTATATGTTGATATATAAAATTATCATATGTTATTAATATAAAATATAAATATTACATGTTAATATTTTAAAAATATAAATCATAGTTAATTTCAATAGCAATTCACTTCTTAGAAGGGAGTACAAAAACTTTATTCACATTTCTGGCGGCGAAACTGACATTTTATTTCTTATAAATAAATAAAATAAAAATCAATAAAACAAGTTCAGTGCGTAAAGTTAATCTTCTTTTATTTATTTCACTTATAAATGTTTGTCGCTATGTTCAAAATTTCGATACCGATTTTTAAAACCGCCCGTAAGTAAGAAACCAATAGGAATAGCAGTGAATAGTGAGCAAAAGAATGCACTGAATATTTCTTCAGAGCTATGGGTTCACGCCCTTCTCCTAAATCATCCCTTTTCTCCAAGATAATAAGTGCTTCTTCTCCTAAGCTACCTATTAAAGTAATCAATAATGTATCGTAATTTATTATACGTTAATTATTTTTTGAGGGGATAATGCTCACCATTAATTATTGCAACATCAACTTATTGGTCTATTAGAAGTTTCACGTTCGACTATAAAACGACACATAATTATGAATCGCTGAGGTTCCTAAAGCAAATAAGAATCAACAAAATTTGTAACAGAAAAAACTCATTGTTGAATTGGTTGAACACATTTGTAACCAGTTATTTTTAATTGTATTATAGAAACAAATATTTATTTGTGATTCATAATGTATAGCATATGCATTATAAAAATTAAATTATAATATCTATATTTATAAGATTTAATGTACTTAATCTTAATTATTATCTATTCCTTTCATTCAAGGCTACTTTTAACAAATTATATATGATAAACTAATAATTGATATGTTAACAAGCAGGGTGAATCTAATGCTTTATATTTAATTTATATCATGCAAAGACCTTGAAAATTGCATTATGTTATACTATGAATAGGAAATATAAGTTAAATATCTTGTGTAAACAAATTATTCTTTTATATATATATGAGTGTGTGCATATATATATATCTATCACATCATTATACACCTCTTCATATTTTACATTGAAAATTTGGTATTACATTTTAATAATCATGATCATAAATTTGTCAATCTTAATTTTTTAACAGAAAAAATTTATTAATATTATTGTATGCAGTTGGTGTAATACCATCCATTGGTAAATTTATTATTACTTTCCTTAAGAGTATTTTTTATTTTTATTTATTAAATATGAATTTAATATTTATTTTCAACTTAAAAACATATTTCATTAGGATGTCCAAAGATATTCTTACAAGTATCATCTTTTGGATTTTTTTTTTATCATGAAGAACAACTCCAAAGATGCAAAAAAAGTTATGAAATATGTTTTTGCAAATTTTTTTATGAGGAAAATTCGTTAAATGACGCACAATGACCCCAGTAATTGAAAAACATTCATTAACAAATTTTTTACTTAAATTTCGTACATTACTTAATTAATCATTTACTTTCTGTAAAGTTAAATATCCAGAAGACGAAATCTTGAACAAATATCATTAGTGACCATCTCTCCATCTCGTACTCAAGTAGATGCAGATAATATAATAATAGTAAGGATAGAATAATAGCAGATTAGTATAAGATAGTATAATTTAGAATAATTAGTCGGACGCCATGCATGTAATGATGTCCGACTAATGGTCTAATAGTAACTCATAATGCTAGTACGTATAAGGAATCAGATTAGATGTAAAATGTTTCATATCGATACTTGGACTGTCTGGTGAGTTCCCAGAGGGTTTTATCCCATACAACAGCGATCTCCAACGATTTTGACTACCTACCCCTAAGAAGAAGTAATTAAAAATTGTAACTCATATATATGTTACACACACACTCATATATATGTTATGAATATATTCTAGGAATTTATAAAATGCAATAACAATTCTCAAACCTGCAAATTTTATGTTAACAATTTAATATTAAATATCAAAATAACTATCACACAATAACTGTAATAAAGAATTTTAATATAATGTAATTTTATTGTAATCTTTTATTATAGGCTATCGTCAAATTGAGAACCAAGATCTTAACATGTCAACTTTTGTCTATAAAAACCATTAAAAGATCCTTTTAATATTCAAACAGAACTGTCAACTAAAAGTACATTCTAATCAGGAACATCCAAATGATTATAACATGTAAAAACAGCTGTAAAATAAACTTATTTTATCGTTCATTGTGTATTGCCAAACTGAGAACATTGATTTCGATCCAAAACTGGCCGCTAAAAGCACATTCTGTGGCCCTAATTACCGTCATCAAGGGTAGGAACGGTGGTCAGTAGTCAATACTCGTCCATATATCATGGTGAAAGCCCCTTCACTCTACACAATGGGCTAGCTCTTTGCTTTTGTGGACTGTGGTAGCAAAGGAACAGACAAGATGGATCCTCAGGCATTTGTTGCCATGGATAAGGGAGTTAGATTGAATAGTCCCTGCTGGTCAAAGCGATAATCGTCAATAATCACTCCTAAATTCTCTTGTAGACGCCTGGCAAGTCAAGCGGTTGTCATGTCCAGCGAGGATTTAATGAGAGTCACCACGCGATTCTTTTTTTGGGGACATAAAAGAAATTCCATCTGAAAAGCGTGACAAAATGTTGCTGTCAATTCGGTTCGCTACAAGATGGAGAAAAATTTAGGGAAGAAAGATTATCGATTATTTTTTATCTATTTATTTGTGGGATGTCCTGTTTGCGGATTTATTTCTCGATGCATACCTTCATCGTATATGAGGAAGAACTGGGATTCAATCCATTATCAATTAAGATTCATAATTCTGTTTTTTTTCTTCTTTCTAATGCAGCTGGCAAACACTTAGACAGCTTGGTCTTGGATGCCTTAAGGCAAGCGCTGCACAGACGTACTCACTTTGCATTACCCAGGGAGCGCGTGTAACTTGACGGTAAGCCACGGAAGCGGAGTAACAATGCCCCCGCAACGCTCCTATTAGACCGGGACCTACAGTTTAAAGTGGATTCCGAACCACTACACACATCCATGGCACCGCCGGGACTCGAATCCGCTAGCCACTCGGCCATTCAGGCCCCAGATTCATAATTCTATTTCTGTATTTCACTTCTTTAACACAAACAGTAATTGATGGCAAAAAACGGGGATATTAACTTCCAAGAGGATTTTCAAGGATAAATATGCCACATATCTGTGTCGTATGAGATATTGTTGTTGTATTTGAAAGTCAGACGCTATGATCTAAGTAATTTCCACTAGAATAGCAGAGATGCAGATTCATCATTACACTATGAGGGGGAGGTCCTTCCTATATCCCTATTGTGGCACAGCAATTGTGAACGAAATTTCTCAAGGATGGCATCCAGGGTTTTTTGCTTGAGCCCAAGAGAAAAGCATTTCGGTTTGCAGGGGAGTTATGTCCATGCCTGGCATAGACACATAAGCTTTCGACTCGCCATCTCTTGTCGAATTTCAGACCAGCGGGCATGGTTGCATGAAATGGTTGAAATGCAGCGTACTATCCACCAGGTCTCTCGATTCGTGTCGTATGTGATAAAATCTAGAAAATTATCATCAATCAGTTCGATTATCGATGTTGGGTGCTAGTTCATATTGTTGCTATCCTCATCAAATCTCCTCGTTTCAAAAAGTAATAATCGTGATGTCGGTGTCTACTGCGTGCATCTACTACTACTACTACTACCAAATGCAAGCTAGCTTTCACAAGTTACTGTTAAGATGCAATGCAAGCCCATAATTATTTTATAGATTAAAAAATGTTTAACTTTACAAAGGTGGGTATATCACTTTATGAGGAATTTTATTACATATATGAAACGTAATTTCATTTTTTATAAATTTGTCACCCAGAAAATCGTTCTGTATTCTTAAAACCCCATTCAAAATCCGAATGATGATTCTCCAAAAGTGCAGATAGTAGTTTCAGCATTACTCAGGATGCCTCGCGTGTGTCATGCTCCCCCCACATAATGCATTTGGAACCTATCTCCTATGCCAATAACCGAGATTCGCATCTTTCCATTCAAACCGACTGGATGGATATTTTTCTCTCCTCAACATAAGCACAAGGATTTTAGGGTATGTATTCGCTTGTTAGGAATCTGACGGCCTAGTGCCTGGGGCTCGGTACCACAGGTTTTTGGGTTCAAATCCCGACGATGCCGTGAATGTTTGTAGTGGTTCGGAATCCATTTTAAATATAGACTGGGAATGATAGTCTGATTGGGCTCTGTGACGCTCTACGATCATGTGAGACAGGGCGCTACAGTCAAAAGTGGATTTCGAACCGGAAACCTGTGATACCGAGCACCAAAGAGCTAACCACTCGGCTGTCAGGCCCCTGTCTAATATGACTTGGACGTAGGGCTGACAACCTTACCCAGTAAAATGTAAAACATCTCATGTTTCGGAATCTGCCAATATGCAAACGACCTTGACCCACCATAGGGATGCTGCGCCAATGATGATGATGATGTTTCGTTTGTTAGCTCTCGAATCGAACTCCCTTAAATCTGAAATCCAAAGTGTTATTCATCGACCCCTTAAGGTAGCGTAACGGAATATTAGCTTTGTAAAATAATAATAAATAAATATAAAATAAAAACCCGAAAAATTACGTTCTCTTTCCAATAAAACAAAATAAACTCCAACATCCTATTAAACAATTTGATATAATCTATCTTTCTTTTCCGTTTAGCCGTTCCCACATTACAACTCCACATCGATACCGTGAATGTAGTATCTGATTATCCGGCCAATTATGATGGACATTTGATTAATGAAGATAATTCGAAGCTTATCATCGAAACGAAAAGATAAAAAAAGAAAAAAAAAATCAACCTTTCATCGCACACGGTAAAAGTGCGATCGGCAGGATCAACCCGGCAAAAACAAAAACAAAAAACGGAAGCTTCATAATATCTCAAATAAAACAAACCCACACATTTGAAAGCGTTAACACTCCGCGGCCATACAATATTCAATTACAGCAATCTTAATAACTGTTGTCTTGTCTGAGCTTGCGTAGTAATAATATGATATTACAGTCCACTAACTGGAGTCCTTGTTAAGAGCACGACGCAGAGCTGGTATTAAAAGTCGACAGGGGCCGGCCAACGTCAGATCGGGTGTGGACTTATTGATGGTGAAGGCACGCCCAGGATTTATTATATTTTTATTACTTCTTTTTTATAATGCATTTCGGTTTTTTTCTTCCTTCTTTTCTACCCTTCGGTCGGTTTGAGTGACTGATTATATGCTATATTATATATGGATGTTGAGGAATGATCATGTCCATTCAAGTGGTTAAGCGGTATTATTTTTGTGAATTGTTCGGCAAAAAAAGGGTTGAGCTTTCTTGTAAGGAAAGCTCGGAGGGTTGTTAATCGTTTTCTTTTACATATTTCGCTTGTATGGAGCAAATAACATTAATATTTATTATTTAAAAAGAACATTAAACATTATTAAAAATAACATTTGTATTTATTTTGACAGATTACTTTGTAAAGATTGTTTAATTTCCTTTGACTTCATGCTGTAATAAAATTTCTTTAAGTGAAATAAAATTAAACAGTTATATTTTATTGAACAGTTTAGCTTGATAATCAAATTTTTGAGATAAATAACAACATCACATGGTTATTAAAAATATATTTATATAGAATAATACTAAAAATTAATAATAAGTATATGATTTTGTAATGTTAATTAAAAAAAATATAACATACATGATTTTTAAAACGAGACAGAGGGCTTTAAAGTGCTTTAAAACCGCTGTTTATAAGCACATTTAAAAACATATATTGCTCATTACTTGTTTGTTGCTTATTTATTATTAATTAAATTTGTTACTTATTACTCATTTATTACTTATTACATTACTTATCAAAATTTACTTCTGGTGTAGAATTTAATTAACTTTCTAGATACCTGCAATTTATCAAATCGTAGCTTATTGATTATAATTTTGAAATGTAAATGTAAAAATTATATATATAAACTGTAGTAAACTTTTTGTAATAATCAATTTTATTTTAAGTTGACTTAATCAGTAAAACATATTCATTTCAAAAAAATTGAAAGTTAAATAAAAACAAAGTAGCAATAATATAGATTTTTTTGCATTTAAATTTGAAAATTATATTCAATAAGCTGCGATTTGATCAATTAAATGTTTCTAGGAAATGAATGAAATTCTATCACAATAAGTAATTTTAATAAGTAATACATTTTAAAAGTAATAAATAATAAACTCGAGCAGGAGGCTTAGGGCTCTGAGTGTGCCATGGATTCTTGTAGTGATTCGGAATCCACTTTAAACCGTAGGTCCCTATCTATTATGACTGTTAGGCGTAGGACTGACACCTCTACCCCGTAAATAAAGAAAACATCTCAGACAAAAGAGGTTTTCTCTTGTCTGTCCAGTAGGCAGACGGCCTTCACTCAGCATGATGCTGTTGCGCCAACGAACATGATATATAATGAACACATATTTTAATTATAAAACAAACAGTAATTTAAAATATAATCTAAACAATGAAAATTATGTTATCTTTGAAATTGGAATAATCTCATTTACTTGATTTTTTAAAAACTAGAAATTAGTTTAAAATTAGCACTCTAAAAAATACATATAAACAATATAAACTACAATTTTGTAGTCCAATCCTAGAAGTACCATAGTTGAAATCCACAATCTTAATCAATCTACTAATTTTACTTCTGATATCACTTAGGTAACGCAAATAAACTTGTTTTGCACTTTTTTTTATAAGCAACATTTGAACTTCTTCCAAGAAATTCCTAAACATTCAAAGTTAACTTTGTGTTGAAACAGACAAGTTGCGAATTAAACTAGTTCAAATCGCGTATAGTTAGGACTCAATTGCTGTTGTGTAGACTCGAAAAGAAGAATATTTTCTTTTTTTTTTTTTACTCAAGCAATTTACAGCTACCGGTTTTATGTTTTATTCAATGGACCACTTATTTCGTCTTTAACTCCGCGTAATCTATTATTTACTCTTGTAGATGGGCCACCGAGTTCTTTTGATAACAATTTCCTTTCTTTAAAAGAGAGAGTCTTTTAAAACCTCTTTAGAGGAAAATTTATTTATTTTTTAAAACTTTTTCCAACAACTCTATGTAAAAGTTGTCCAAACAGTGTATTTTTTAAAACTAGCAAACTCTTTTTATTTATATATCTATCTATATATATTTTTTCTTTTTTTTCTTTTTCTAGCTGTCTTCGGTGAAAGTTGATCGAAGATACAACAAGGCGATCTCGCGATGTCTCAAAAACAAAACGTGAAATCGCGTGACAACACAATCCCGGATAAAAAGGACAAGGAGGATAACCTTATGCAACGGCGATCGTCTTTATCCGCCCACTCCACCACGCCCACTGCACCGCCCACGTCTTGACAACTGTTGCCATGGCAACCCGCGAAGACATCAATGAAAGCCGCATTCTTTTAATTCCTCTCTCCGCCATATTTGATTGCAGCACTTTTTAAAGAAAATTTTTTTTTCTTTCTTTCTATCTTTTTTCCTCCACTCCGCTAGTTATTCTGGGAGAAAATTGGGATTAAATCGAAAAGAAAAAAGAAAAAGAGCCTGCTTTCTATTTGAAGTGTAAAAGTCTCATTAGTTAAAAATCGATATTACTCAAAGTATCATTAATTTTCCCCCGTTCTGTATTCCATGTTTAAAATAAAAATTTGTAATCTTTTTGTAGTAAATAAGTAATACGTTTGAGGAAAATATCTGAACGCCTTTCCCATCTTTGTTTTTGAGTTAGATATTGTATTATAATTATATTGTTGAACATTTAATTTGATTTAATTTGTATTTAAGTTCTTACATAATGTGTTAAATATATTTGAAAAATGCTTTTTAATAAACATTCTTGAACAACGTATGAAATGTATTTGTATATAGAAATTCACTTAACTAAATGTAATAGATTTTTTTTTTTTTTATGAATGAAAAACCTATATGCATAAGCAAAATTTTATATAGGGCCCTATAAATAATATAATATGAAATGCCGAATAATCTGTAATTGATGAACTTTATTGCTTCTTCTTCATTGGTGCAACAGCCTTATGGTGGGCCAAGACCGTGTACCTATTGGCAGATTTCTAAATGGGAGATTTTTTTCTTTTTACGGGGTAGGGTTGTCAACCCTACGCCAAACGCTCTGCAGTCATACTAGACAGAGGCCTGATGACCAAGTGTCTAGCGCTCGGTAGCCCAGGTTTCGTATTCGAATCCCGGCGGTATCATGGATATTTGTAGTGGTTCGGAATCCATTTTAAGCCATAGGTCGCGGTCTCATATGACAGTAGAGCGTCACAAAGCCTTATCAGACTTCTCACCCACATCATTCCCAAACTGTAACGGGGCTAACTCAACTCTAGACACAGTGATGTGGTGTGGTGTAGTAGTAGCAGCCATATTAGACCGTGACATATGGTTTAGAGTGGGGTCCGAACCACTACAGACATCCAAGGCACCGCCTGAACTCGAACCTAAAGACTTACGGCACCGAGCGGCAGGACGCTAGTCACTTTGTTACTACATTTATTTATTTATTTTCTTCGCGTGTTCCCTTATGCTTTAATTTTGAGTGGCAGAGGAATCTCGCTGGGAACTATCTATAATATAGCCTTCAAAGTCCATTTACATAGAATACTTCAAAGAAAATGATACACAATAATTGCACAACTTTTATGGAAAATAAATATTTCTATAAAGATATTAAAGGTGCTACAGGGTTCGGGTTCTAGTCACAATGGTGCCATGGATGCTTGTAGTGCTTCGAAATCCATTTTAACTCGCAAGTTCCGGTTTAATATGACTGATAGGTAAGGCATATGACTGACAACCCTACCCCGTAAAAAGAAAACATCTCCCGTTTAGAAATCCAGTAGGTAGACGGTCCAATATAAACTGTAGAGGTCGGGGAGTTATTTTACATATACCATTGATGTAATTTCCTATATCATCATAATCTTAACATTGTTATATATCTACAATTTATTTGATATTAACATTGATTTTATTGTTTACATTTGCCGTTGTCTTTTAGAAGCTTGCCTTTTTACGAGACTGGTAAGTTCCGGTGTAATATGACTGACAGGTTGGGCATATGACTGACAACCCTACTCAATAAAAAGAAAACATCTCCCGTTTAGGAATCCTATAGGTAGACGGTCCAACATGGACTGTAGAGGTCGGGGAGTTATTTTACATATACCATTGATGCAATTTCCTATATCATCATAATCTTAACATTGTTATATATCTACAATATATTTGATATTAACATTGATATTATTATTTACATTTGTCCTTTATTTAGAGGCTTGCCTTATTGCCAGACTTTTCTGAAATGTCTTTTTAGCTGGAATTAACTTTATATAACCAATTTGTTTGGCGCAATTTGTCTGAAATTGGCTTCTTGTGCTATTTATCTACCTAATTCTCAATTTTAAATCTCGCCAACCAATCAGAAGTTGATCTTTGGCCCACTCAGGCTCCCGACTGGCTGATGTTTTACCACGTGATATTTTAGCATCCGGTAAAACTTACCTTAAGTCTGATTAAACCTGGTTCCCCGTAAACACTTTTGCTGCAAAGAAAATCTAAGATACACAAATAAGACATGTAATAGACACCAGTCTTTAATTCTTCTTTATATTTTATTTGTCTTATCTACAATATTCAGGATGGATCATGTTTATGTCAGTGAGGCCATCATTGAGATTCTTTGTCGCAAAACACCGCCAAATCACGTGTATACTGATAGCTCAATTAGCTAAGAGAGATTGAGCGAGACATTGTGGTGGAAAAGCATCGAAATTTAAGGCTACGCGTGTGTTGAAGTCAAACAATTGTTAATTGGTTTTATCTGATTCCTTTTGGAATAATTATAGGCCAAGCAGCTGCTTGCTTAATTCTTAATGATACGAGTATCATGATAGGCCGGCACGCAAACTGGATACAAAATAATGCTTTGGGTGATGTTTTAATTGTTCCACTTTCACAATTGTGTTTTGCGTTATCTCATTAATGAACTTCCAGATGAATTATTAAATTTATGGCGTGATTTATTTTGTTTAAGTGATTGGTGAAAATATAGAGATTTATTAAGTAGGGAGGTAATGTTAAGATGGCTACAACTGTAGTAAGTAGAATTTCTGAAATAAACATCAGTTATTTTATTTGAGGCATCAAAGCGATTGTTGAAATCTTTATTCAAATTGTGAGTCAATGATAGTGTAGATGAGTGATCCTTAAATTTTTTTTTCACTTTTGTGTTCGCTACAATAAGCAATTGTTGAAATCATTATTCAAATTGTGAGTCAATGATAGTCTAGATCACGATCCTTAATTTTTTTTGTGTGTCCTCTACAAGAAGTAATTGTTGAAATCCTTATTCAAATCGTGAGTCAATGATAGTCTAGATCAGTGATCCTTAATTTATTATTTTTTTCACTTTTGTGTAATCTACAATAAGCAATTGTTGAAATCCTTATTCAAATTGTGAGTCAATGATAGTCTAGATCAGCGATCCTTAATTTTTTTTTGTGTGTCCTCTACAAGAAGTAATTGTTGAAATCCTTATTCAAATTGTGAGTCAATGATAGTCTAGATCAGTGATCCTTAATTGTTTTTTCACTTTTGTGTAATCTACAATAAGTAATTGTTGAAATCCTTATTCAAATTGTGTGTCAATGATAGTCTAGATCAATGATCCTTAACTTTTTTTTTACTTTTGTGTCCTCTACAATAAGAGTTTTTCTTTTTGTTACAATGCTTCCTCAAAACTTATTTCAACGTTAAAGTAAGTAACCTTATTTATAAATAAGTATTAAATAAATTATATCATTAAATGACATTTTCTTTAATTTATCTTGCATAATCAATAATTAAATTGAAATTATTTAAATTTAAAATTTAAAAATTGCTACTAAAATTATTTAATTACAGCCATAAATCACTATGAGTAGAAATGTTACGATAACTTACAAATATTTAATTTCTTGTTCCAAAAATTATCAAACACTTGCCATTAATATAATAAGTGGGAAGCTGTTAAGATTTTTTTTTTTTTTTTTTTTTTTTTGTCATTTGGCTTTGAAGTACTCTTTATTAATAGCCAATTAAAACACAAACGAATTTCCACGTAAATATATTATTATCATTAGAATGGTTTTAGATTTAAAATCGGAATTTTTTTTATCAATCAGAGAGTATTTATGAATAATTCTGAAATTCCTGATATTTGAAGTTTGTGTTCATGTGTTCTTTTAGTAAGTTTAGTTTTCTTGAATTTAGTAAATAAGTTAAGTTCATGTTTACTTGTGCTGATTTAATTTTTATTTGAAGGGAATAATACGTTTATAATTTCAGAACCATTAATATCAATAATTCTTGGTCAATTATACATTGAAGATATTAATCGAAATAATATACAGAAATAAAATACTTTTGCATAAAATTAATTAAGAAATATATTTTTTTAAATATAGATGTGTTTCTGTTTTAAAATAATGTTAAAATGATTTAATGTTAGTTTGACTTATCCATAATCACTTATTGACACACATAAATCATTTTATTTATGTATAAACTCGATATAAATCGATAATATATAGCAACCTTTAAATATAATGAATTATTTATCCACATTTTTTTTTTACCATTAATGAAATTAATCAATTTATGTATACACCTAACTGAATGCTGCTCATAAAATTCAAAATTTCGGTACAATTATTATCAAATGTTAGCACCATACCATGATGGCATGAAATGATTTCTTGAATTGATTGTAGTTTTGTATCATCATACCAAGACAAGGAACTTAAAAAAAGAAAATTTATCGCCAATGATGATGGAAAACAACTAGAGGCATTTCTAGGGTTATCGTACTTAAACGACAATCTGTTTTAAAAGCGCAACTATTTTTCCATCGGTCGGTTTAAATGCCCATAAAAACGCCAACCGCCAAAGTTTACGCTCTACCCATGGCTGAATACAAGCACTCCCGGTCCAACCTTTTAAAATAAAGTTAACTATCCATTTTTATTTTCTAAATAATCGCTGCCCCGTAGAGGGTGGAACCTTTTTAAGTGCCGAACAAACAGAAACGTTAAAGGCCGAATTTAAAAGCACCCAATGCCTGCCAATGTTTGGCGCGGTTGGCCTATTGTGTTGTTCCATTTTAATGCAGTCCATCTTTTCCCAAGTCCATTCATTGGATTTCTGTTTTTTTTTATTTTAAGGTTGAGTAATTACTGGTGCGTAAAACTGGAGAATTAGTAGTAAAAATTAGATACGAGGTGATTTGGTTTAGTGGATTGAAGAATTATATATTTTTATGGAATACTCTTTACGATCATCGTAAAAGACAGCTGCCTTGATGCGCGTAAATGGATCGAATTATTCTGATGGCAAATACAAATTTGATTTAAATCATTATTGCGGATTTAAGAGAAACGCTGCCCTGGCCTTGTAACTATTACTAAACTTTTGATGTCCGCTTCTTCCAAGTACTTAAGGTTGTTGTTTGCCCGATTTCTTTGGAAGTCGTAGAATTAATGTAGATTTTAAGGACTTGAGTGTTTCGGTAACCTTTATTATTTTGTTTAATTTTGAAAGACAACATTCACTTAGCTTTCAATTTAGTTTAATATCTCAACTACGTAAACAATGTTTTAAATGTATTTGTTTTTCTTAATACATTGGAATTGTATGAGTTAAATTTGGGTTAAATAAAGATGAGTTAGTTAAATTTAGATTAAATTAATTGTATATTGGGAAAACTGATGACTGAAGAAAGAATGTTATGTTATTTATAATTTGTGAAATAAAGGTGTTTCACTTATTATAAATCCTTTACACAAAAAATTAAGGTATAAAATGTTTGCTCTCCAAATATGATTGGATTAAAATACCTTTGATTTTTTGTTAATTATTATTAACTTTATAACATTTTTATTGAATTTGATGTAGTTTTTTTTTTACATAAATAACATTTTTATAATTTTTGTGATATTTCAAATTAAAAAATAGTTTTTAATAAATCAATCATCATAAATCACTAACACTTTAATTATTTAGTTTTTAATATTATAAGAAGCAATGCACAAGGTATTTCCAAAATTCGGTAAAAGGCTTTAAAAAAATCTATGAATCTGAGAAACATGCATTGCAGATGATATTGCGATTCTAAAGACAATTCAATTAATGTAATATGTGCATATTGCTTACACAATTCAAAATTTAGGTATAAAAACTTTTTTAATATTGTATGCAGATTTTTGATGTGCAAAAATTATTATGGTGCGGGATGTTATTATAATTAAAAAATCTATATTTTTGTTATTTTTCACCTGGTGTCATATAAAGTGAATTAGAAAATTTGTAAAGCCCTTCGATTGATATTACGAAAGTATTCGCATAAAATCATACATGTATAGTAACTGTTGCCGTTCCGAAAATGGACAAAGACGGCACTGCATTATTTAACATTTTATGGACAGATCAGGCACATTTCTCGCTGAATGAGAATGCTAATTATCAAAATTGCAGCAGTTGAGCTGTTAGTAATCCTTATGAGTATGCTGAAATGGGTACGAGTTGTAATAATTACGATGAGATAAATATAGCTGTAGCCAGAAAAAGTCACTGTGTTGTGGATTTATCACATAATTCATGATTGGTTCGAGAAAAGTTGCGCCGTTGGCCTTAAAACTTGCACTCCAACATGTGTAAGATGATTTGGTTTGATTTGTCGCTCTACGGTCATTTTTTGCACACTTTAGGCTAATTAGACCAGAACCTACAGTTTAACGTGGATTCCAAACCACTCACAAATATCCATGACACCGGTAAAATTCGAACCAATGGCCAATGGTGTCAAAGGCCAGAGCGCTAGCCAATTGGCCGTCAGGCCGCCCAACATGTGTAAGGTATCATAGTCTAACATGGTATTTTCTAACTTACTGCAATGAACAAGACACGCACACTTTCATTCCCGATTGATCTCCACCGTAAGCGAACGTCAAGTGATGGAATTTATTTTTTGAGCAGGAATAGCAGGTATTAATGACCTCCAAGATCACCGTATCTCTTTTTCAGGAATTTCTTATTGTGGAATTATCTCTAATTACAGACCTATAGAGGAAGTCCCTAGTTCTTACCAGCACTGAAATATGTCGTACATTAACTGGTAGACCTGCTATTCCATACTGCATCGAGCATAATGCCGTAACTGCACTCAGTATGAGAATATGGTGGTGGACATATTGAGCATTTGCAGATTGGGGAAAAAATCTTATTTACATTATATTGGCTTAGAGATGCACATTGTATAATTTTTCACCATTAATGTTTTTACAATTTTGGAAAGATGATTTATTAACCTGTCAATTGCCACACCTATTATTAACTTATTTAATTAATTTTATATTAAATTGTTTTATATACCATTTTTGGTACTTACGTATTAACGGTACCTTGGCGATTTTTAAGTATCGCCAATCTAACAGCTACTAAGGTTACCAAACCAATAGAATAGATTGGTGCCACTTAAAAACCGCCAAATCTGTAGCTGCGGTTGGCGCGTGTGCTCTTTATTGTCGCAATTGTCGCCAAGGTACCGTTAATACGTAAGTACCCCATTTTTTTTAAAAGAAGCATATGAAGGTAAGTAATATTAAGAATTTTGCATTTAAGTATATTGAAATTGACAATAAAATGTGAATGAAATGAATTATGTGAATGAAAATTAATTAAATGGGAATGTGTTGCACAGTTGTAACAGTTTATATCTATGTATTTAAAATAAAAGCTGAATAAAACTATGTTCTGTTTTTTTTTCCTACTTTTTGCACATTTATTTATTTAATTTTATTTTGAGCGAATTTTACATGTAATTCTTTTGTATGAGACAAGTAAATTTTTTATCAAAAATAAGATTATATATAATTGGATTCACTTTAAAGTAAAAACAGAATTTTTAAAAACTTTACTGATAAATCAGTCTTAAAGAAACTTTCAACAAAACGTGTAATTTAATGATAACAATTCAATTATCATTTGATCATCTTTTTGGATTTCTAATAGTTTATTTTGAATTTTTTTTTCATATAATGAAAGCAAATACCTTCACAGATTAATTAGTTTAAATAAAATACAAAATAACAGCATTATGTCACTCAACATATGCCCTATAGTCTGACGCGTAGGAGCAAATCTCACAATTTGAAGTTGCAAGAAAAATTTGTTATTAAGTCATCACTTCCGTTATCATATGTTTTTTAGTATGAAAAAAATTTGCTAATCACATCATACTTTAAATTAAATTTCAAACATTTTTCAAGCAAAAACAAAATAGCGCCATCTAGTGATTACACGAGAAACAACACATTAAACATACAACGTAAGCCCTATTAGAGGAAAATTTAATACTAATCTTAGAATCTCAATTATGTTAATAAGCAGTCAGAATGTATATTTTAATAAAGTACTTTTATCTAGATAGATAGATAAGATATTTTTTAGCATAATTACTAATTTACTTTTGTATTTTAAACTAATTCAATGCAAAAAAAAGAAAATATTGTATCTCGAATAATTTGTAATAGCTCTATGAGGAAACATGATTAACCAAATAAATTCATAGAATAATTCCAAGGTCAGAAACCAGTGGAGAGTTCTTAGAATTTATGAAAATTAGTAAATATTATGTTAGATTATGAAATTGTATGTAAAAAAAGAGGGATATTCATACTTGAGAAAAATTACCTTTACATATTAATATTTTAAAACTGCAATAAACTATAATGTTATAAAAAACTTTAAACAAAAAGCAAAGCAAATATTTAAAAAAAATGTTAGAAAATATTTATTTTCCTTAACTATAATTCGTTTAGTATATTTAAGATGCAGATAGGTTCGTGTCCTCGGTAGTATAGTGGTAAGTATCCCCGCCTGTCACGCGGGAGACCGGGTTCGATTCCCCGCCGGGGAGGATTTCTTTTTTTTTTCCCAAATTTTTATTACTTGCTTAAAAAAATAAATAAACGTAGTTGTGGTTATTTCGATGTACAATTATGTCTTCATTTTTTTTTTTTTTTTTTTCTAAAATTTATGTCTGAAACCTTTTTGTTATGCGTGGATTTTGTTTAATTTAATTTTGCATATTATGCAGATATAAACATTTAGCACAAAACATGGACATCATGTTAGTTAATTTTTATTAATAAACATTTTTCAAATTATTTGTTAATAATATATAAGTTCTTAATTATTTTGTTAGTAAGTGAACACTTTAACTCGAAATATAATATATATAAAGACTGTAATTAAAATAAACAAATGCAATTTATTCGTTTTCGAAGAGAAAATAAATTACTTTTAATGTTTAATATTGTCTTGTTTACTTTTAGGATTGCATATTAAATAATGTATTGAATAATTTTAAATTAACATTCAATAAAATTATTTAAATAGCTCCAAACAATTTTGATTCTGTTTGATATGATTCTGCCATTAAAATTATTCCATATCTTGTGAAAAATTCGAATATATTTCACTGTATTGAATAAAAGATAGATTTAATCTTTATTTTTTTCAATCTAAAATGAAAATGAACCGAAATAAAATAAAATACTTCAATAATTAACAATAAAATATACCTGTTGTTCAATATAATATTTAGGTAAAAAAAAAAAAAAATCCCTGCATTGATTTGTCGCTCTATGGTCATCTTGCGCACACGAAGGATAAACAGACCGGTACCTACAGTTTAAAGCGGATTCCGAACCGCTACAAACATAAATGCCACGCTGGGACTCGAACCCGTAACGTGTGATACCGAGGCGCCAGAGCGCTAACCACTGGCCAACAAGAAATGTGCAGCTTCTCCACTTTTTGGTGATATTCCAAATTACAGATGCCAAATTGGGGGCGCAATGAAGCAAATTTCCCTGTGATGCATTCTGACTAACGTTGAATCTGCTACAGTTCTTTTGTGTCTTTCTAATGATGGATGACCTCTGATCAAAGGTATCAAAGCAACAACAATCTTGTACAACAATCAACAATCTTGTATCCATAATTTATCATAAAAACAACTATGATAAATATTTATTGCAAAACCGCTTGTAAGACTTCGCCCTTCATTATTTTATTTACGCACATCTTTATCGGGAAAATATCCACCTTTAACCCTTTCTATTCAACTAAAAAGATCCCGTCAACGATATGATGATTCACTCAATTTCATGTTTTTTTTTTAAAAAACGCAAACACAATCCTTCAACTACAAGCCTATCAACCCTAAAAAATAAAAATAAAAATAATAAATAAATAAAAAGCCGAGCGCCAACCCCAAAACATCAGCACCTCCCAGTGTTTAGGTAGCTCTTCGCGGCCTCCCGTCGACTCTCCTAAATCTTCTCTTCCGAAAAACCCACTCGGAAGGTGTAATCCATCTCCTCCTTCGCACACAATGCGGCAGATCGAGCCGCATTACACGGAGGAGATTACTCGGAGAAGGAGATATTACTTGGCACTATTTACAAGATGGGGTCAAGTGGGTAGAGGTAGGTTCCCGCTGGGCACCTCCTAGGGTGTCCGTTTTGTGAGGAGATGGTATGGGACTTTTCGTGAATGGTGATGGTAAAGAAAATGCTTCGCATATCATATCGGTTTGAGTATTTGGTATGGGACACAGATAAAAAGTCGGAAAAGGATTTCATTGCGCATGATTAAATGCGGGTTTCCATAGTTTTTTTTTAAAGCAATTCTCCTGTAGGAGATTCTCTTCATCTTAGATTGATTATTTTTATGGGATATATCAATAATTTTGTTTAATGAATTTTTAAAAGTGACAGATTGTATTGTAATTTGTTATCCATTTTTAATGAATTCTCGCTTAATTGGACATAATAAATGGGTTCTGTTTATTTATTTTTTTTTTTTTTTTTTTTGCAATTGGTTCTTCTTTTTGCTGCAGTGGTATCAGTTTTATTAATATTTTTCACTCTATTTTATATGATGCAATTTGAAGAAGTTTTATTGCTGTTGTTGTTTCTTATCCCACTTGGCTGGCCAAGCCCACGAGCCCATATGGGCTCATGATTGAAGGGGAAGGAAGCAGCTTCTGTTGTGATGGAGCACCCGTAGGTAGAAGCCTGACTTTTGCTCCGTGACTCTCTTACAGTCATAGAAGACCGGGACCTACGGCTTAAAGTGGATTCCGAACCACTACAAATATCCATGGCACCGCCGGGATTCGAACCCGAAACCTGTGGCACCGAGCGCCAGAGCGCTAGACACTCGGCCATTCAGGTCCCAAATTTGCCAACGGCACGCAGTGTTCCCAGGTGGTCACCCACCCAAGTACTGAACGCGCCCAATGATGCTTAACTTCGGTGATCTAACGAGAACCGGTACATTCAGCATGGTACGGCCGTTGGCTAGAAGTTTTATTCTGCTTACATTAAGAGATTTTTATACATGACTGAAACATAAAAGTTTCTGTTGGATTAATGTTAACATAAACAAAAGATGCTATCTCAGAAAAGCTGTCAATAAATATGTGGATTTAGAACTAATGATTAATCAGTTACCTTCTTACATGTCCTATTAAGAGATCAATTGTTTTTTAGTATTAAAAGAGAAGATTTTCCAAGAGAAAAATCCTTTTGAACTTGTCATTTTTCTTACTTGTCTCAAAATGAACAATTTAATTCCCCATTTTAATGAAAGCATTGGAAGCGTACATCATAAAAACAGAGTACAAAAAAAAAAAATAATAAATAAAATATATTAAATTGTGTGTAAATTTAAATGTTATGTCTTTATTTAATGACGATTTATGTAAATCCAATTTTAACGTGTCCTTCGCTAATTTGAGGTGAGCTCGGTCTGTATTAACTCGAATAATCAGGACTCTACCAAATATTATGGGAAACACGAGAAAATAAAATGTAAAACTTTTCTATCATTAGATTTTCGAAATTCAAGTATTTGTACTGGCTGTTGGATATAAATTTGACAGCAGAATCGAGATGTGCAATAATATTATATTCAAAATATATCATAAAGAATCGGGTGCAATAATATGATATTCAAAATACATCATACGAATCGGGTGCAATAATATGATATTCAAAATACATCATACGAATGAGGTACAAGAAAAAAATATTAAATTGTACTTAAATTTAAATGTTAGCTCTTTGTTTAATGACGATTTATGTAAATCCAATTTAAACGAGTTCTTTGCTAATTTGAAGTGAGCTTGGTCCATATTACTTCGAATACCAAATATTACGGGACCAAATATTACGGGAAACACGAAAGAATAAAATGTAAAACTTTTCGATTAGGACATTTTCGAAATCCAAGTATTAGACCTAGCTGTTAGACATAAATTTGGTAGCAGAATGGAGAAGCTCTCTAATATGATATTCAAAATAATTGTAACTAATTCTACAAGAAATACGATCAAATATCACTGTAAAAATTCATTCTTTAAGGATATAATCCTTATTTCTGCTTGATATACAGTTTAAATTCAGTTAAACAGCAATATGATTACAAATTTAAACAAATAAATTTGTGTTTCTTTTTAAAATTTTTAAAAGGTGTGTAAATCGTTAATATGCTGCCACTAGATGCTAAAAAAATGCTAATATTTTCTCCTACTGTCAAAAATATATTATACGATAAAAAGAAACACGCTTTTTTTTCTCTCCGTTTCATGTTACATACTCTCCTCTTCCACTTGGACCACATTAAGCTGACTAAACTGCGAATTCGCCAAGTATTATCGCCACGTCTGCACCAAATTGGCGCGAAATTACAGCTTCCTACGCAACCTTATCCCACGCTCAAGTCCCTCTCGGCTCGATCAATCTCGGCCCCCTTTAAATGGCAGGGTCGGTGACACCAGGGCCCCTTTAAGTGACTGCTACCCCTCGGGGCCCCACCTTATTAAAGGGGTCAGCAGGTCCAATGACAGAAATCATCTCGGAGTCATAAGACCCCAGGAGAGGATTAGGTGTCACTGAGGTTTTTTTTGTATTTTTTTTTAATAGAAAGGGGTTTGTTGTTTAGACAGCCTTATCAATGGGGCTTTTTTTTCTGTCGGTCCTTTTCGTGTTGAAAGTTATTTTTTAATGAAGACAGCGTTTCATACATCTCTTAAAAATTTGAAAAAGAAATATCAATTTATTTGTTTAAATTCGTAATCATATTGCTATTCAACGGAATGTAAATTGTATATCAAGCAGAAATAATAATTATATCTTTAAAGAATCAAATTTTTAAAATGATATTTGGCCTTTTTTCTTATCGAATTAGTTACAATTATTTTGAATATCATATTAGAGAGCTTCTCCATACAGCTGCCAAATTTATATTTAACAACCAGGACAATTCGAAAATGATTCCTGGATTTCGAAAATGTCATAATCGAAAAGGTTCACATTTTATTTTCTCGAGTCAATATTATTCAAGTTAATATGGGCCAAGCTCATCTCAAACAAACAAGTTTAAGTTATACAGATTCATGCAAACAAAATCTGTTGTTTGACATGAATGTTTGCTGGTATTTCAGCTCGCTTTCAGTTTTTTTTTTTTTTTTTTTTTTTTCCCAGCTTTCCTAGTATTTCATTTTTATTAGATTCAAAATTATGTAATTTAATAATTTTAAAACTTTAGGTGGTTTTTTAATAGGGGATGCTTGATTTGATATTAATCATTAATACGATAGAAACTTTATAACAAATAAAGCGTTATTTAGGTTGCACTAAAACAAGTTTACTTTACTGCCCTTAAATTGGTATTAATTTGCTTTAAATTTAAACCACACTGAAACGTATACATATATAACAATAATTTCAAAGTTGTATCAAAAGTAATATTAATACAATTACATTAATATTAGCATTCAACTATTAATCCTCTATACGATAGAAACTTTTTTTTCTTTCTAATGCAGCGAGCAAACACAGACACCTTGGTGTTGGATGCCTTAAGGCAAGTGCTGCACAGTACTCACTTTGCATTACCCAGGGGACGCGTGTAACTTGAAGATAAGCCACGGACGCGGAATAACAATGCCCCCGCAAAGCTCTGCGATCTTATTAGACCGGGACCTACTTTTTTGAAGTGGATTCCGAACCACTACAAACAACCATGGCACCGCCGGGATTTGAACCCGAAACCTGTGGTAACGAGTGCCAGAGCGCTAGCCACTCGGCCACTCAGGCCCCATGATAGAAACTTTATAACAAATAAAGCGTTCATAAAATAAAGAATTCATCCTTTCTCGAAACTGTTAGTAATTATCATATGAATAAGCACTCAGTAATAATGTTTATATTAGATGGAGAATAGCACTGGATTATTACAAATTCTTAGAACAGTTTAATTTACAATCGTTATAAAATACTCACTGATAATTTAATAAAGCGCTCAAAGTTTACAGAACAGAACGTTGGACGAATTTTCAAAGAAAAAAATTTATGAAATTTAACCTTTTATATTTTAAACCTTACTGATCTATTATTATTTTAGAATCCTTAAACCGACTTCTGTCCACTAGCAGTTGCAATATTTATAATACACTCATGTCCATAAATTAAGGATAATTCAGAATCACACAGAAATTGAACTCTAAAATAAAAATTTCACCTGTAGAATTATCACACACATCTTGAAGAAGAATATGCAAATTACAGGAAACCACCAGATGGCGCGGATAGTACGTCACAATGACGAGAGTGTAACAGAGGGGTATATAAGGAATGGTGGCAAAGAAGTAAAATTGTTCACAAGCGCTTTAAAAGCCTTTCAGTGCAATAACCGCATAGTTATGGCAAAAAGGAAGCACTTGGATGATTTTTTACGTGGTAGAATTATCGTACGACTGGAATGTGGACGTACCCAGCTGGAAGTATCCGAGGAACTTGGAATCGCCCAGAGTGTCATCTCCAGGCTTTGGCAACGATTCCAAGATGATGGTAATGTGAGTAGATGTTACAGCACAGGTCGCCCCCGAGTTATAACGCCGAATGAGGACCGGTATTTAGCAGAAAATGACGGAGCGCAGCATCAGACCTGTCTCGTCAGCTCTCTTCAGCTACCGATACGATAGTTTCAAAGCAGACCGTGTATAGACTCTTAGGGCACATTGGTCTATATGCTCGTAGGCCTGTCAGATGTGTTCCACGTACCGCAACTCACTGTCGCCTGCGATTAACCTGGAGTAGAGAGTATGCATTGTGGACACCGCAACAGTGGTCTTGTGTGATGTTTTCCGACGAGTCCAGGTTTAGTTTGCAGTCTGATTCTCGCCGGACTTTCATATGGAGAGCGCCAGGTACCCGTTACCACCAAGAGAACACCATTGAACGACACCGTTACGGTGGTGCATGATGGCATGGCTTATCTTCAAGTTACACGCGCCCCCTGGGTAATGCTAAGTGAGTAAAATTGGTGCAGCACTTATGGAATAAAAAATCACGATCTAATTGCTAGCTGCATTAGAAATAAAAATATTGTAGCTTTATAAAAGAATTTTTAAATTATCTAATATCATTGTAATTTCTCCTGTCTGAATCGAACTGATCATAAAATCCAGACATAATTAGGAGTTATTTTCTGGATAATGCTTAGCAATAAAAGTTTTGAATAAGATGCATATCAAAATTACAAATATTTTTTATACTTACTAAAAAATAATTACCAAATATATTTATAACAGTTTAATAAATAATTACAGCCATTTCAAATTCTCCCAAATTCGTTACATGAAACTCAGTGACTGAAATTCAGTACAGATCAATGGCCGAAACTCAGTAGAGTTCAGCATGACGTAGTATAATTATTTAATAAGCTAAAAGAGTACTAAGATCACAAAACAATAAGCCACTGTATCATTAGGGACCACATTACTAATGCAAAAATTGATATTTTGTGTTTCACAACTTGAAGACCATAATCACAGTTCTTACGTCCATGACGAACACGAAGACCTTTTACACCCATCATATTCATAAATCATATTTAATTCATTTTTTTCCCTTCTAATGCTAAAAAGACAAAAACTTATAATTCGCCTCACATGTTAAACTTAACAAGTTTTAAAGTAAGTACGCAACACTTTTGAATCATAACTAAATTAAGATCGCCTTTGCTTGCTTGTAGTACCCTATTCTCTCTGGAAAGGTATTCTTCCTCAGAAAATAAAGCGAGATCAAAAATTCTGTAGCTTTATATAAAAATTTCCCAAATTATCTAATATCGTTATATGGAAAATAACTACCAATTATACATATAGCAATAAAGGTTTTTGAATAAGACTCATACTAAAATCACAAATATTTTTTATACTTAGCAAAAAATAATTACCAAATATATTTGAAGAAGTTTAATAAATAATTACAGCCGTTTCAAATTCTCCCAATTTCGTTACACCTAGCTCAGTCACTGAAACTCAGTACAGATCAATGACCGAAGCCCAGTACAGTTCAGCATGACGTAGTATAATTATTTAATGAGTAAAAAAAAAAAAAAAAAATACTAAGATTACAAAACCCAAGCGCCAAAACAATAAGCCACTGCATCATTAGAGATCACATTACTAATGCAAAAATTGATATTTTGTGTTTCGCAACTTGAAGACCATAATCACAGTTCTAAACACGAAGACCTTTTACACCTATCATATTCATAAATCATATTTAGTTCATTTTTTCCCTTCTAATGCTAAAAAGTAAAAAATAAAAAAAAATAAAAACTTATAATTCGCCTCACATGTTGAACTTAACAAGTTTTAAAGTAAGTACGCAACACTTTTGAATCATAACTAAATTAAGATCGCCTTGCTTGCTTGTAGAACCCTATTCTCTCTGGGAAGGTATTCTTCCACAGAAAGTTAAGAGTGGTCAAAAATTCTGTAGCTTTATAAAAAATATTCCCAAATTATCTAATATCGTTATATGAAAAATAACTCCCAGTTAAACTTAGCAATAAAGGTTTTTGAATAAGACGCATACCAAAATCACAAATATTTTTTAAATTTGTCAAATATATTTATAATAGTTTAATAAACAATTACAGCCATTTCAAATTCTTCCAATTTCGTTACAATCGAGCTCTGTGACTGAAACTCAGTACAGATCAATGACCCAGCATAATTCAGCATGACGTAGTATAATTATTTAATGAGCTTAAAAAATATCAAAATTACAAAACCCGAGCCAAAACAATAAGCCACTGCATCATTAGAGATCACATTACTAATGCAAAAATTGATATTTTGTGTTTCACAACTTGAAGACCATAATCACTGTTCTTACGTTCATGATGAACACGAAGACCTTTTACACCTATCATATTCATAAATCATATTTAATTCATTTTTTTTCCTTCTAATGCTAAAAAGTAAAAAACTTATAATTCGCCTCACATGTTGGACTTAACAAGTTTTAAAGTAAGTACGCAACACTTTTGAATCATAACTAAATTAAGATCGCCTTGCTTGCTTGTAGTACCCTGTTCTCTCTGGGAAAGGTATTCTTCTACAGAAAATAAAGCGAGGTCAAAAATTATAAGATCGGATTCAACGCTGCGATACCCTATGATTTAACACCTTCAAAACATACCTTTAACATATCATTAGATAACCGTACCTCTTTAGGTTGCGGCCATAATTGCAGAGTCCTTTCGAAATATTTGTTTAATATTTCTCTTTTAAAGCAGCTGCTGCTTTTCCCTGCTGTGGGGGAAAACTCGTCTTCTTGTTTTTCCCTAAAGATATTTCAGAATTTACGTAGTTGGTTTGGCACGTAATTTGTAAAGACTTCTAAGGAGACGAAAAGTTGGAGTGAAAAGTTTGGTAATTGGTGAGTTAGAGTTTTTGAAAATTTTTTGGAAATTTAGATAAAAAAAGGGCAAGGAATTTATCTAGTAAAAAAAAAAATTGTGCCTGATTTATTGCAAAATAAATGTTTATGGCTATGTAGTTTGTCTTGTTAACAACTTAAGAGCGAAATATATATTAGCTCTAAATAATTTTTTATAAATGCGAAATGAAGAATACTAAAAATAGTAAATATGAATACTGAAAATCATTTATAAATACAAAATGAAGAATACTAAAAATACTAAATATGAATATTAAAAGTCACTTATAAATACGAAATGATTATTGAGAGACAGATATGTTACAAAATAATTATTTTTCATTTATTATGACTGATTCGTTAATACGTAATCAGATTTTAGCTTTCGTAAAAAAATTAGTTATGAAATTAAACTTTCTTTACTTCATCTTTTATTATCTAAGAAATTAATGTAGCTTTTGTAGCATAAAATTGTAATTATCTAGTTTCTTGGCAATCACAAATTTTGTATTAAATTGTATTTATGAATCTTAAATTTACGAAGTTGTTTTAAACCTTAATGGTTTTATTATAAATATTATTATTATTATTTCCAATGCATAGCTGCGCAGGACAGATGCCTTTTCAATAGCCAACCGTATGTCACGATTTATTGGTAATTTTTTTTATTGGGTTCAGCATGTTAAAAAAGAGGAGGGAATAGCCCAAATTACGAAAAAAGTTTTTGGATAAGGAAAGTTTTTGACTAAGATTATTTTCTAATGTTTTTTTTAATGAGAAAAAAAACAAATTTATTTATATTGTAATTATTGTATTAAGAATAACTGAGTACTAATATTTTTTTTTTATTAAGTAATCATTAGAAATCTTATCATGTTTTTTTCATTTTCCTTGATGTATTCGTGATCATTTAAAATATTAATTAGATTCTTTTTTATTTGAAAAGGACAATATTAACAATTTCCCAGACGACAGCATTAATAATGAACCTATAATCTGATGTGACATAATACTAGGCCAATACACAAGCCAGTCAAGAAACACACACCAGTCAACACACACCAGTCAACACAGCCAGTCACTTAATACACAAGCCAGTCAAGAAAATATTTTTGAAAATTTCGTATAATTTCTTACATTTTATAGGTTGAGGACAAGAATACAAAAAGAGAACGACGAGAAAATGACCCATAACTCAAAGTGAAATATCTACGTCCTTGATCGGGTTATTTGTAGCTACCAAGGGGCAGACGGTATATGTAACAACGTTAAATACTGTAAGAAACTTAGAATTACGTAAGTTGTTTAAAAACTTAAGATTATTTTACGTTTTACGTTTATTCTAATGAGGAAAAACATATTTATAAAATACAAATTTATTTCTTCTTTTTATTGGTGCAAGAGCCTCATGGTGGGCAAAAGCCATCTGCCTACTGGCAGATTTCGAGAAAGGAGATGTTTTTCTTTTTACGGGGTAGGGTTTTCAGCCATACTCTTAACCCTCTGCAGTCATATTAGACTGGGACCTAACGATTTAAAGTAGATTCCGAACCACTACAATCAACCATGGCATCGCCGGGACTCGAACCTCAAACCTCGCATTACAAATTAGACAAATTAGAGTATTAGACAAATTTATTTGCATTTTATAAATTTACTTTTCAGTATACAAATATGCAAATTTGTATGCATACAAATAAATTTTCAATACATATTCATACAAATAAAACATCATTGTAGTTGAATTTATTAAATTTTCTGACCTCAGATAATCTTTTTGTAGTACTTTTTGTAATCTTTTTGTAGTAATTTTTGTAATCTTTTTGTAGTGATCTTTTTGCTTTTAATAATTGCTTCCGATAAGAAGTTGTTTTTTCCGGTAACTACATATCATTTTTGTAACTTTAAGAAAAACATAAAATTTCTATAACAGTACAGAAATGCAAAATGGCTTTTTTTCATACTTTTTTTCTCTTGATTGGAGAATGCATATTTAGTTCATGGTAAAAAAATTGATAAACAAAAAAAATTTTAATTATTAAACATATGAAAGAGACTATTGTAGAATAAAGAAAAGTGATTATTAAGCTTGGTGAGATAATAATCGCTTTTTGATACGGTCTGATTATCCCATTTTATTGATATGATTTACATAAATACTTAGTAATTAAACGTTATTTGCACTTTGTATATTGAATGTGCAATCGGAACAGAAATGATTGAATCATGTCTAAATATTTACATATTTAATATAATTTATTCTTGCAAATACAATAATTTCTGATAGTTGACAAGTTAAGTTGCTTTTGATAGCTAAAGAAAAAATTGGGTTACGCCATTCCTTGGAGTTGTATAGCTGTAGCGAACAATGGGTAACCTACATAGCATTTTTTAAAAAAAATAAATATCGCTAAAATAAGAGATGAATTATTATTTATTCATTGAATATTTGTGAATTATTGAGAAATAAGAAGTTGAAATTTGTGAATAAGAGGGGAATACAATTATTTATTCATAAAAATTTGTTTGTTAAATAAATATTTTTAATAAAATGTTGCTTAAATAAATATTTTTATAAAACTAAAAATTTAAATGAGCAGTTCTATTGCAGCAAGTATAAAAAAGTTTGGATCCCTTTTTAAAGCATGTTAAAATAAAATTTCTTTAAATTAACAATTTTATTTTGTATCAAAAATTAACTTTATTTTACGCAACACAAAAAAAAAAAAAAAAAAAAAAAAAAAAAAAAAAAAAGAGAGAGCAATTTTATAAATTATATCAATATATATATATATATATATACATATATATATATATAAATATATATATATTGATATATTATATTATATATTGATATTATATATTGATATTATATATATATATTATATATTGATATATATATATATATATACATATATATATATATAATATAAAGTTTTTGGTATTTTACCTTTCTTTGTTGTCAGTACACAAAGAAATTTTGAAGAAAATTATCATTTAAAAATGTCAAACCATAAAAAATATTATATATATTAAATATATATTAAAAAAATCAATTGATTATTCTAATTAAATAAAATGTAACGAGTTGCATGAAAATTGTAATTAATTTTATGCATATTCATTATTATGTTACGTTTCATCTACATAATACTTATGAAAGGAATTTGATAACCAATATTTTTAACAATGTTAAAATTAAGTAAAGAATAGTATTAGAAATCTTTATAAAAGCAGCTTTTATTTCAGAATAGAATATTATAATGTTCAAATTTGTATTATATACATTAACATTCACATAGGCACACACATAAAATATATATATATATACCTAAATATACCTAAAATATATATATATATATATATATATATATTAGGTTAGTAGGTATTATTTTAGGTTAGTAAAAACTCCTGTTGATCAGAACTATCTGTATAATTTATCTGCTTTTTTTTTTTTTTTTTTTTTTTTATATATATATATATATATATATATATATATATATATATATATATATATATATATATATATATATTATATATATATATATATATATATATAATCCAACATAAGGATTTTTACTTTGTTATATTTTCGTTAGCAGATATTTACATAACTTACTTCACTATATTTACATTAAACTTATGAGTGGTATAATGTTGAACAAAAGAGAAAAAACCAAACATCATTGGACCTATTAGAAATAAAACCCTTTTCACTTAACATTCCGAAATTACACCACTCCTGCTTATACGCAATTTTTTTTTCCAACAAGAACCATAATTTATTGCTATAATTTTCCCCAAAATACGTCAGACGAATTTTCTGCAATATTTCATCGATTTTTGTCTTATTATGATCTCATTTTTTAACGAAATTAATACTCGGGCCACCCGTTCGTGGTCGGAATTCCAAACTACAATACATATCAAGATCATGAATCTTCATTTCCTCTTCGATCGAAGCAGACAGCAAGAAAAAAATAAATAAAAAAGAAAGAAATTAGAACGATACGAAAAAGAAAAAAAGAACTTCTACTTCATCCTTTTCCCTACGAGCATTTTAATTTCCCTGTTATCTGGCGGATAATTCCCTATCTCATGAGGAATTCAGGACAGGTGCCGAGAAATTCACGCTCTAGCTGCAGAACTTTCTCTTTTGGATGGCAAGGAACGGTAGGCGTGAAGCTGCGATCTAAAAGTTTAAAGGCGTCTTTATAACTATCAAGGCGTAATTATCAGCGCTTTGCCTCGTGAGTTTAAGGGGAGACTTTTCAAAATTGTTACGGCGTGAGCTATCAGATAGCTGTTGCATATGTTTAGGAAAGAGTTTGGTGAAGTTTGAAGGGGCTGTTGTCAAACTGAAAAGTAATTCTTCATGGATGATGATGATGTGTGAGGCAGGGAAAAAAAAATCTTCAAAACTTCGTTTACCTTAATTTATGATTGAGTAAGTTTTTGTGTTTTGAAGTAATTGTTTGGTTCGTTTGTGTTTTTAAATATTGTAGATTTGCGTGTAATTAGAAAATTTTGTAAGAATTTGAATTAAAGTTATTAGAAAGAGAATAATTTGATTATTGCTTACAAATTGCAAGAACATATATAATATATAGTAATATCTTACACAAGTTCAATCCATTGGTAAAAACTATTTGGTAAATCAAATGGTGACTAAACCATCCTTTACAAATTATATAAAATTTATAGATTATTTTTAGATTCTTATAGATTATTTATTAAATAATCGTCATCAAGAGGCAATTTACTAGTTGATATTTTATTATTAAATGTGACTTAACTTAATGAACATTGCACACAAATTCAACTATTTGGTAAATCCGATGGTGACCTAATCATCGTTTACAAATTATAATAATCAGGTGATCTTCATCAAAAGAAAATTTGCTTTTTTGATTTGATTTTACCACTGGTTGAATTTGTGTATACTATACATTATACACAAATTCAACCAGTGGTAAAATCTATTTGGTGGATGAGATGATGACCTCGATGAGGAATAGTCATTTACAAATTATAATGGTCATATGATCGTCATGAAAAGGAAATTTACTACTTGATATTTCACTGTTAAATGTGACTTGAACATTATACAACAGTCGCCATCAAAAGTCATATATCGTCATCAAAAGTAATTTTACTTTTTGATTTTACTATTAAATGTGACTTAAACATTATACACAAATTCAACACAATAGTAAAAACTATTTGGTGGATGTGTTGGTGACCTAATCGTCGTTTACAAATTAAAATGATCAGGTGATCATCATCAAAAGGAAATTTACTTTTTGATTTTACTAACAAATCTGATTTGAGCATTATACACAAATTCAGCTATTTGGTAAACCAGATGGTGACCTAACTGTAGTTTACAAATTATAATAATCATGTGATCGTCATCAAAAGAAAATTTATTACTTTACTACTTGAAAATTTACTTGATATTTTACTATTAAATGTGGCTTGAATATTATGCAGAAATTCAATCCAGTGGTGAAAAATATTTATTGAATCATATGATGACCTTATCGTCATTTACAAATTAAAATGATCAGGTGATCGTCATCAAAGTAAATTCATTACTTGATATTTTACTATTAAATGTGATTTGAACATTATACAGAAATTGTAAGGAAATCGACTATGTGATATTCCATATAAATTAAAACTTATTGGATTAAAAATTGAAATTAAAGAATATTTTTTTAATACAATGCCTTTGATTGGATGTTATTTGGTATTTATGTAGCAAGCATGCAACTAGTTAAATATTACACATTTCTTGTTGTGAAATAAATAAAAAAATGATCACAAATTTCTCATAAATGTTGCATTAAATTCTTCGGTTTATGTGATTTTAGGTAAAAATTGATACTTCGTAATATAAATGATACTGGTAGCTTAACATTGACTTGATTTTACGAGCAAATACATAAATGGAATTTTTATTTTTAAAAAAAAGGTAACAACTTTTTTTTTTTTTACTTTTATAGACACACACGAATATTTCTCAAACAGAATAACTGGTAACAAATAAAAAAAAAAAAAAAAAAAAAGGAAAATTTTCAAATTTCCCGGTAAAAGAATAACTTCCAAATTTCATGGAGTAAAAAAACTGATTTCTTGGAAGAACCCTATAATTAAGATGCCTTCCAAAAAATTTCTAAGCCATCTACTAATAAATCTTTAAAAACAGGGGAAAAAAAAAGAAGAAAGACAAAAAGAACATGATTTTGCAAAAGAGAAAATATTTTAGGAGAAAAATAGCGTAGTAAAGAATCCAGTTGAAGAAGTGATATTCCATATAAATTAAAAATTATCGGGCAAAAACTAAAAATTAAACAATATTATTTTTAATACAATGCCTTTGATTTAATGACATTTATATAGCAAGGCATTATTCGCCATTTATATTATTATTATTTTATTCGTCATTCGTTAAACATTAAAATGATTTATTTTTTATTTTTTTGGAATAAAAAAAAAAGTGATCGCAAAATTCCTCATAAATGTTGCAGTAAATTCTTCGGTTTACGAATTTTAGGTAAAATAGAGTAGCTTAAAATCGACTTTATTTTACAAGCAAATACATTTATTGCTATTTGCATGTTCACTGATTTAATGTATGTGCATAAGTAGAATTTTTTATTTTTAAAAAAAATGTAACAACTTTTTTACTTATATAGACCCACACGAATATTTCCGAAAAAGAATAACTGGTACGCCGTAACATTCTTTTAAATTTCAGAGGAAAAAAAACTGATTTCTTGGAAGAACCCTATAATTAAGATGCCTTCCGAAAAATTTCTAAGCCATCTACTAATAAATCTTTAAAAACAGGGGGGAAAAAAAAAGAATAAGCAAAGATCAAAACAAAAGACAAAAAGAACCTGATTTTGCAAAAGAGAGAAGATATTTTTAGGAGAAAAATAGCGCATTTTTCTTTAAAATAAAAGAAGTGAAAAAAAAATTGTTTTTTTTCACTCGCGTCCATCCGGGTTGGTGTGAAGGAGGGGAGAAAAAAGCCAATGCATTCATCCTAGCACGCGCAGAACACATTAAAAAAGCCCTCATTGCCACCAAGTACAAAGAAAAAGAAGTTAAAAAATAAAAAAACCATGGGGAGGGGGAAGGCCAAGAAAAGTGCTCTGGCCATCCCCAGATAGGGGTCAAGAGTCATCCTATAAACCCCGGGGAAGGTGAATGCCGCACCGTAGTCGGCATCTTTAAGATATGCATTCTTGGAAACACAAATACTGCCGGTGAGGCCAGGGGCACAATGAAAAACGAAAATGAGTTTTGCGTTCCTAGAAAAAATTAACAGCAAAATAAAAAAAGAAAGTTGTAAAGTTATTCATACTAAAGTAAAGTTGGAAGGCGGAGCGTAAAAGATTTGGTGTGTAATGTGTACATACATAGAAGTGTGCGTATTTCACCGAGTTTTTTCTTATGTTTTGCTTTTCCTTTTTTTTTCTTTTTTCGTATTTATGCGGAATAGAACCTTGGCAATATTGGGTGGAACATTTACTTTGTTTCTATTGGTTATTAAAAAGTAAACTTACTTTACTTTTTAGATTTGTATTTGCATTAGTATGTTTAATTAATAATAATCCATTTTTTTTTCTGTTTTGTTTTCCTTTAAATTTGGTTTTAATAGACTTATGGTTGAAGACTTTATATGATTTAAAGCTATAAATCATATACAGTCGTTGTTAATCATATAAAGTCGTTGTCTTAAGTTGATTTAAAGCTTTTTTAAAATTGATAATCATCTACAATTTGGATTTCCTTTTCGTCGGATTTTTATAGTTATGGTTTTCATAAGTTATTTACTCCTAGGTTTTGGTACTTTTAATTAATAATCATTTATATATTGCTCTTTAAATTTTGTTTTGACAAACTGGAGTTTTTAAAAATTAAGGAGGATGTTTTATTTTATTTTATTTGCATTTTTTTTAATTGATAGTCCTATATATTATAATCTTCCTTGGTGTTGTATCTATACTACCTTATTAAATACTTTAAAATTAATGAGGATGTATAAATCACCCTTATGATGAAAAATATGAGTATATTTTGGCGATTATTTTTTTAGGTAATTTATCGTGTTTCTTTTCTTTTTTTTTTTTTTTTTTTTGAATAATTTATACAAATTGCTATTGCATCATTTCTTACTTTTCTGCCTCTTGATGCCATAGGCTTCACCTTCGAGTCCCGGCAGTGCCATGGATTTTTGTAGTGGTTCGTAATCCATTTAAATTACAACATAAAAAAATTTTAATTCACAAATTAATCATCTACGTTTACATAAGTTACAACATCAAAATTTTTCTTTAAACTTTTGTATTTTATATTCATTTATTCCTTGTGATGTTTTGTGTATTTTAGTAAGAGTTCAAATAGCACTTGCTAAAATACAGTTGCTAATTATTTCTGAAGAGCAATTGCTAGTTATTCCATACAATAACAATATCAGTTTTTTTTTCTCTCTACGTCGGGGCGGAAGCCATATCGGCCACGAGCCCTACAATATCAGTTTTAAAAGTAGATTACTGAGTTCAAAGCTATTGGAATAACTAACAGGAGAAACTACTGCAAATAGAAATTAGAAAGAAGGAACGTATGTACTGATATGTATGTATATTAGGAATGTAAAGAAGGAATGTATTGAAGAAGACCTCGTGTTTAGTGTCAAGTCAATAGAAGAATGATTAATAATCATACTTCTTTTATTATATTTAGTTTACTCTGGAAATATTCATCAACCAATAGTTTTCATTACAAAATGCGGATAAAGCGAATTCAAACGCGAAACTCGAACAACAGCTAATTATTCGATTGAAATTCATTATCCGTGACAAATTAATCCTTTGACAGAATGGATCATTTATAAGCATTAATTTTCTCACTGTAATAGCATTGGTTAAATCATCCATAATTTTACCAATGGCTTCATATTGGTTTTCGGTTGTGGTCGATAGAAAAAAATATAATTAAATTGTGGTAAACATATAGATAAATAGTAGGTATAAAATCATATTTATTATGTTTACAAAAACGATCTCTTTGTTACTCACAATTGGATTTATAATTCAAATTCGATTGTGAGTAATTAATAGATCTTTTTTTTTTTTTTTTGGAAATATAATAAATACTATTTTCTTGTAGGAATTAACTTATTATTTGGACTAGTTTGTCGTTCTATGGCCATTTTATGCGCGCTTTAGGCTAATTAGACCGGAATCTACAGTTTAACGTGTAGTATTCCGAACAACTAACTAAGATCCATGACACCGCCCGGATTCGAACTTGAAGCCTATGGTACCAAAGGCCAGAGCGCTACCAATTAGCCACCAGGCCACTTATTAGGGATGGAGTAAATTGATGGATAAAATTTTAGGTTTCGAGGCTAAGAGAGCTTGGTTCAAAACCCAACAAGCAAAGCTGAAGTTGAATAAAGGCCTCGTATTTATGCAGCTAAAAGGCATAATAAAACCAATTATCTGGATTCCCACCAGGCACTAAGACAGCACGTTTCAAAACATCTGCCAGTCAGACTCATGTTTGTGTTGGCTGACGTTCTGTAACACCCGATCTTAGTAACTGGTGGATATTTAACTTCATTATATAAAAATGAATAGTTTAAAAAAACTAAAAAACACGCTTTTAGAGTTAATCAAACTAAAAAGTAAAAAATGATTGTTAACATAAGAATAAAATGACTGACGAGAAAATGAATGTCACTGTTCTAAAAGAGTAGGGTGCTTTGTATCACATTTTTAAACTAACTCTGCATTTCGGAGTGAAACTAATGAAAAATTATAACGATTGATATCGAGCAACCCACAGAACAGTGACATTCATTTTCTCGTCAGTAATTTTATTCTTATGTTAACAATTTTTTTTTACTTTTTAGTTTGATTAACTCTAAAAGCGTGTTTTTTAGTTTTTTTAAACTATCAATTTATTTTTTACTTTTTAGTTTGATTAACTCTAAAAGCGTGTTTTTTTAGTTTTTTTAAACTATTCATTTATTTTTTACTTTTTAGTTTGATTAATTATAAAAGCATGTTTTGAGTGTTTTTAAACTATATTTAAATGACGTCCCGGTACGAAGGAGTGGAACTATAGTTCTTACAATAATGTAATTGTAAGTAAAACAAAGGCTAAATGCGAATAGTCCGTTGTGCCACTGTCCCATGTAGGTTTGAATGTCTTTACTGAATACTTTCATTCTACATGGGTTAAATTGCTCTTCATAAGTTAAAATAAAATCTCTAATCCCGGCGATCCTAATCATGATGAGATAATAAACTTATCAAACTATTTAATTGTCGTCGGTCCTTGATAAGTCTACAACGTTTAAATTAAATCTGATCGCTTAAAGTAGGGCAAAATCGTGCCCAAAGAGTCAGTTACAAACAAACATACAGGTGAAACTAATATAAAAGCGTATTAAAAAGAATCAACTGTTTTCTTTCTGAAAGATGCCTGTAAATGTTTCTTTGCAGCTTAAATAGTGTATATGAGGAGAAACAGATCTCCAGGGGAAAAAGTCAGTTACAAACATACGTTATGCATACAAACATACAGATGAAGCTAATAAAAGCGTATTAAAATATCCTTCGCTGAGCTCGAGTAGAAAAATACGAGCTTCTAAGATGAAGCCACTGAGTAGTCTTCAAATTAAACTTGAACTGACACAATAAAAGTGCAGAATAAAAGGGTACTGCATGAAAAAGTTAATTAATAACATGTGGTTTAATTTTTTAAATTTATTTTTATAATTATTATTTGATTTTTATAGTAGGTCGAATATTTTTTTAACTTGGACTTAAAATGGATCATCAATATTAACAGCGTGGGGCCTGAATGGTCGAGGGGCTAGCGCTCTGGCGCTCGGTACCACAGGTTTCGGGCTCGAGTCCCGGCGGTGCCATGGATGTTTGTAGTGGTTCGGAATCCTCTTTAAACCGTAGGTCCCGGTCCTAATAGAATCGTAGAGCGTTGCGGGGGCATTGTTACTCCGCGTCCGTGGCTTATCTTCAAGTTACACGCGCCCCCTGGGTAATGCAAAGTGAGTAACGTCTATGCAGCGCTTGCCTTAAGGCATCCAAGACCAAGCTGTCTAAGTGCCTGCTGCATTAGAAAGAAAAAAAAATATTAACAGCTTAAATGACTGTGAAATTCGAATTGCAGTCCTAAATTTCAGCGATATATGGATTTTTCAAATTACACAATACGTTAAAATGAAAGATTCAAAGTCAATATCCTTAAAAGAATATACGAGTTTTATCATTCGATATATCCTGTGTCTGAAAATTACTCAATTTCAGATTAAAAATTAAAGCTGAAGAAAAATTTAAAAGTTTCAAAAGCAAAATAGATTTTAAATAGCAAAATAGCTATAAAAAAAGGAAACCCCCAGAAGTAATCTTGCCCAATAATATAAAAATGCATATAAATATGATGTAAGATACGTATAAGATAAATGGAAAAATGAAACATCATTAGCAATCGTCAGCAAAACATATTAAATTATTTACGATGTTGTTGTTGAAGATAAAGCAACAAATTATGGTTTGTTATAGGCCATATATTTTGGTAAGTGTACCTTGCATTTTATATTAAAATAATAAAAAAAAAAGGTATAAAAGAGTAAAGGTTATATCAAAAGTTAAAAATAGAATCAAACGTTAGAATAGGTCTAAAAGTTAGAATAAAGATAGTAACATAATAAAATGCTCTTATAAAGAATTCCTGCTGTTAGAGGGCGTTGAACATTTGAATTAGGTTCAAACGTCAAAGGCTTTTGTGTGTGCTGCCTGATGGCCAATTGGCTAGCACTCTGGTCTTTGGTATGTACCCCAGGCTTCAGGTTAGAATATTGGCAGACGCAGGGATGTTTGTGAGTGGTTCGGAATCCACGTTAAACTGTAGGTCCCGATGTGTTTAGCCCTCGTGTGCACAAGATGACCGTAGAGCGACAAACCAAACCACACACGGGATAGGCTCGCATTTTCTTTAATAAGTTTGTTTTTGTTTTCTGTAATAAGTTTGTTTTTGTTTTCTTTAATAAGTTTGCGTAGGTCCCGTTCTAATTAGTCTAAAGTGTACACAAAATGACCGTAGAGCGACAAACCAAATCGTAATAATTTAAGAAAAGATATAAATAACTTCAAGAGACTTAATAGGAATGAGGAAACTGGCAAATTACTAAATTGAACAGCACGTACAGCTACGTAAAACATTTCTCTTAATGTCCTGATTTTACTTCTTAGAGAGTTAATATACATATTTCAGAAAATCTAACATCCATAGTAATGAGGTCTAAACCTCTTTTAAAATTTAATTATATTACTGGGACTTTTAACTTTATTCGATTTCTTTTAAGCTAGTTCTCCATCATAAATTTTGGTGGCCTGATGGCCAAATGGCTAGCGCTCTGGCCTTTGGTACAGCAGGCTTCAGGTTCGAATCCTGACTGTGGACGGAGGTTTATTATTGGTACGGAATATACGTTAAACTATAGGCCCCGTGTAATTAACCCAATGTGTGCACAAAATGACTACAATGTAGAGCGACAAACCAAACCAAAGGCTTCCGTTTTTAAGTGTGGAATGAATACAATCAATATTCAGATCGGATTCCTTTTATTAGGTTCAAGAAGTAAAAAGGAGGTTGCAAATATTTCAGAGGCCACCCTGGTGGTGTCCGTTCTAAATTTCTGTGACGTCAAGGACAATTGATTCACCAAAGTGGTGATCCCTTTATAAAAGGGTTAATGAGATTTTTAGTTCCATAAGCTGGACAAGTAGAAGCTTTAATAAATAAATAAAAATTATTATAAAATGTATATCATTACTGAAACAAATGTAAGTGTATGTCATAAAAATGCCAGCTGGACATTTTAACCTCAAGTCATTTATTTGCCACTGGAACAGTAAGTATGTAGAAAATCCAGTATTACCTAGCTGCATCATTACTCTGCTCATCCATTTTGCTATCACAATTTGGAACTTGCATCCTCATAAAGGTATCTAGGTCTTTTGCAGCCTTTTCTTTATGCCTAAGACCTTTAAGGTCAAAATATTTATCGTGTACATCCACGCTATAGTAGCTTTAAGTTTGGCTTTACTTGCTGGATTTCATGCCAGTCTTTCCTCATTTTTGAAAACCAATATGAAACTCATCATGAATCTTCTATTTTGTAATAAAAATATAAATAATATAAATTTACAATAGGAAACGAAACGTAATAACAATTTCATCATGCTTTACAAAATCAGTTTGATATGAAATAAATATTTCTTACGATTTATTTTATTTACAGCAAAAATTTTCATGTATGGAAATTTTCTAACCGTAGCACCCTTATTCCTTTGCTCACTAAGTTTTCTCTTCCAATTGGCATAACCGCTACAATCTGTTAGATAAATGACTTGACCCGACACTAAATGTGAGCTGTAGGTTCATGGGTCTTATTTTGCAGAGTTTTGCCCCTCCCCCCCTCCCTCCTTTGAAATAAGAAAGAAGAAACACGTTTTTCGGAACTCTTCTCACTTTAGTGGAACGTCGTGCAACTTCGAAAAAAACAAAAGAACGCCCTTTTAAAATTGTTTGTTTCTAAGATGAAGTGATAAATTATGTTTTGTCAAAGTGACAAGATCATCTTACATTATACAATTGGACATACAGATATTTATACTAAAATGGATGTCTTTTTTCTTTTGATTACGTCATCTTTACCACATATCCAATTAAATTATATCATAAGTACTTTATTTACTAGAAACTGAAAATTTTAATTCGCTACTTAATGGAAAATTATTTTAGTAAGTATTTTTTGATAATTGAGAGTTAAGAATAAAGGCTGCAGTTTCATCTAAAACAGATTTAACTCAACTGATAAACGAAAGCTGCCTGATGCCAATGGCTAGCGCTCTGGCCTTTGTATCACAGGCTTCAAGTTCGTATTCTGGAGGAGGCATAAATAATTGTTAGTGGTTTGGAATCCACGTTAAACCGTAGGTCTCTGTCTAATTAGCCTAAAGTACACACACACACACACACACACACACACAAAAAAAAAAAAAAAAAAAAAAAAGACCGTGGATCAACAACTCTTTAGGGACACAACAGTCTTATTAGACCCGTAGGTTCTACTAAGACTGTTGGGCGTGCGGTTGACAACCTTATCTTGTAAAAAGAAAAGCATCACCTGTCCCGAAATCTGCTAGTAAACAGACGACATTGGTTCACCATGGGGTAGTTGTGTCATTGATGATGATGATAAATAAAAGAATTATATATAACCCGAAAATAGTTACTTAGAATTATATAATACATTTTTAAACAGTTGAAAACAGATTCTTGATATTTGAAAATTTCAGATAATAGTTATCATCGTGTTCTGTTTTGTAGCAAATTTCGTCAATTGCCAGATATATCTATATTCCTAATAGATATATCAGATGTCGTAATATTTTGAGTACATTTTTATTGTCATTTCTTAGTTTCATCACTTATAATAATTATAATAATTATCGCTTATAATAATTTTCCTTAAATACTATTCAAAAATCAAAACACTAATCTTGATTTGATTCAATAGTTTTGTATTAATTTTATATATATAATTATAATTCACAAAAATATAAAAATAATCTATTAATAAATTTAATTTTTTAATTTACTATTATTTCATAAATGGGAAAATAAATACAGTGTCAAAAGTTTCACTAACTCAGTTGCAAAATATATATGTATAAGTTATAGATAATTTTATCATCGATAAATTGTGCTCTATCGATCTATCGATTTTTCTGTGTTGAGAACCTTATTTCTTTCCATACATGTGCTTAAGCTTAAGCACATGTATAAAGAGTTCACATAAGCAATCTAGTAAAGAGTTCACATAAGCAATCTAGTAAAGAGTTCACATAAGCAATCTAGTAAAGAGTTCACATAAGCTTCCCCAGAAGATAATGAATGAAAATTAATTGAATATCATCTTGAAAGAGGCTTTTCATGAATACAAATTATTTTAGTGCCTTGATATTTCTCTGTGTAAATTCTCCTTGCAGTAATTCAAGGTTATCATTAGAGGCAATCCCAAAAATATTTTATTCAATGTTCTCTGTTCCTACATACAACATTAATTCTTTTAGAAACTAACCTGCAAAATCCAAAATGCTGCTCTCGAATTTGACCTTTGACCTCTTAGAAAGCGCAATTAAATTATCATATTAATAAAGAAATACAATGCATAAAGTTACTTATCAGGGAACATTTAAATTAATGTTTCGTGCTTTTTTTCAATAAATATTTAAGATATGATCTAATTTTTATGCACACCAATACTGGTATTTTTTTTTTAAATTTTACATTCTAAATAACTAATAGCATATGTAATTAATAATTACATTATCACTATTGATTACAAATGAAATAAAAGGGCTTTAACATTATGTGGAATGTAAATCATATATGGTTTATTAAAAGTCTAATTACGGTTGTATATTATAATTATAATCTAAAATAATACTTTTTCAGTTGCATATAATCATCTACATAATTATTATTGGTATTATTTTTTGATATTAATTGCTTTTTAAATTTCCGCATAATGCAGTTATGGAAATACTACATAATCTCTATTTCAACAATTATTTTTATTATGTATAAAAATAAAGTTTATGGATGGGCATATATACGTAGACATGGGCATAATAGTATGTGTATAGACATATAGATAAATGTATATACAGGATATCTATGGACATTAATGATTTTTTTTATGAAAAGCTGATTTACTTCCTATCCTAGAAAATTGTCAAACCTTAACTGAAGTCCATCCAAACAAATCACATCCTAATTGTATGGCATTGAAAAACACAATTATATTCTAGTCTATCGCAACTTAACAGAAACAACGATTACATCAGAAAATTGTAGCGCGTTACAACGCATATAATTATAGTATATCTAAATACACGTAATAGTTATGGACTGGAACAAGATATTATTTAGGAAATCCTACATCTGTATTCTAGGAAATTATCAAATCCTGAGAATCAGCTACTACATTCAAACTTACTACAATCTAATAAAATTACCAATATATCCCACTCTATTATAAATTAGCAGAATTTCTATAATACTAATTTATTGTAATACCATTTGAAGAGCCGTCTAAAAATACCCGATATTTACAAGCAACAAATTAATGGAAACAATTTAAGAGTTCTAACTTCCAATCTTCAAATTCCAGTAGAATAATTCATTACATCTTATCACCAAACAGAATCACTGATTCATCACCGTATGTTTAGTTATCTAGCAATACGCGATATTTATGACACCTGACAAGAGATTGCTTAAAGAGTTTACATCTTGACGTTACCATATCGCAATATCATGTGTTATCATGTGGCATCATTAATAGCATGTGTTTAAACATGTTTAATATTTATGAAGATTAGATAAAATAAAAGAAAATCATAGTTCTAACTTCTAGTTGTCAAATTTCCAGTAGAATAAGTCGTTACGTCCTATCGCAAAACAGAAACGATTCATCAAAGTGATTCAACACATTTTGGACAGTATATTTAGCGTCTATGCTTCTAACTATACAAGATATTTCTAAAATCTGACAGGAGATTAGTTGAAGAGCTTGCATATTAGCAATCAGATCAGTTTAGAGTAAATCACTGCATCAGAATTTAGCGTAAGATAAATCACCAATACTTCACACTCGGCACAAACATAACAGAATCACCAATTACATTTTGTTTTTGTTTTGTAACATCGGTGGAACTCATGTACCATTTATGTACACCACGAACAGTCTATCCATGGGTGAAACGAGGATTTGTACGGTTAACAGGCCAGCATATGCGTATCTTTTAGAAGAAAACTCGCAAAATTTCCGATGTTTTTAAACATAATGTCATAACCGTTGTTGAGTCTTGTTTCTGAAAACAATGACTACAACGATGCTATGAACCTATCGTAACTTATGTATTGTCGCAATATCTATCGCAACTAATTGTCACAATACATCTTAATCTATCGTAACTTAATAGAATCAACGTTTACATTTCCCCAATTACATATTTTGTTTGTATTGCATCGGTGGGCCTCATGTATCATTTATTCATACCACGAACAGCCTATCAATGGATGAAGAGAAGACTTTTACGATTAAAAGCCGCATATGCGTATCTTTGGCAGAATATCTGGAAAACTCCCTCCAGGTTGCTTGACTATCGATGAGAGATAATGCAACAACCAAATTTTTTTCTTTCCTACCAGTAAATCTGTGGTGTAATAAAAAATACATTACAAATATCCCTCCGGAATGACAGTGTTGAAGTTGTGACGGATAAGGTCTGGAGTACATTATTGCACTATCCCCATCCCCATGGAACTTCCACGCCCGGTTTTTACTGCACATTTTAGACTTTTGACTGGCCAGAACAGTTTACAAGGATACCTTTGCTATATCGGCTTGGCCAATATTCCTGTCTATGCAATATTCCTAACTATCTCAACTTATTGCCACAATATCTACCGTAACTTATTGTCACAATATCTATCGCAACTTATTTTTACAATATCTATCGTAACTTATTGACGCAATGCAACCTAACGTATCGTAACTTAATAGAATCAACGATTACATTTCTGTCCTGTGTTCTTCAGGCACCTTTATGGATTTTACACATTTTACAAACTGCCTTATGCTCTCTTTTATGAACTGTTCTCCAGACAACTTTTATAGCAATGTTAGTTTTTATTGTACTGCCAGAAAGGTTCTTGGCCAATATGGCCTCCAACCCGACACAGGGGAAAAACTTATTGTCACAATATCTATCGCAACTTATTGTTACTATACATCCTAATCTATCGTAACTTAATAGAATCAACGACTACATTTATACATCGCAACAATTTCTGAAATTCCAACTGGTGTGGGGTGGTGGTGGTCACAAATGGCAGACGATCGACATCGAGGGATGGAGAGAGGTGGAACATGAACCAAATTCTGCAAGCGTCAGACGGGGGTGAAAGTGCGGCCCTCTCCAAACGATCATTTATCAGAAGTTAATTACATATTTCGGCCTTTAGAGCTACAGCCCCACCTTGCAGTTGCCCTGATGTATGGATCGGGGGTTCGGGGGACGTTTAATGGGGGGGAGAGCTCACATTTTTTCCCCTTTACACGGAACATATCCTTTTGTTAATTTCGAAACAGTTTCTCATATATCACTTCCTTCTTTTTAAACTATTCTTCAGTTGCGAAAGATACGTGTTCGGTTAGCAGCATAAGAAATTAAACTCTCTCTCTAAGATTGAAGAGACAAGATGAAGCAGAAAAAAAATGCTGCATATTTTGTATGAAAGTGTAATGGGAGAAAATAGTTTGGATTAGGGATGATGCTCTTTTCTTTTTTGTTTTCGGTATGGTGAGCTTCTTATTATCGTTTTTCTGTAAGTATTGTAATTATCGAGACAAATGGTGGTTCGCTTTGATTATTCTTCCGAATTATTTATTTCATTTAGAAGAATAGTTCAGTTGGAGATGTCGGATTTTTTCTTTTTTGTTGGAAGACAGAGTACAATTGAATACTTTGAAGTCATGGTAAATATTTTTATAAAGACAATTTTTTTTTTCAATGCTTATAAAGATTAAATTTTTTTTTTTTTTTTTTTTTTTTTTTTTTTTTTTTTTTGTTAAATAATGTCTCCATTACTTAATTTGTTGTCTACGAAAAAAGAATAATTTGTAGATTTGATGTATGAAATTAGATGGCAGTTAATAGAAAAGATATCAAATAAAAAAAATCTAATAAAATAACATAGAAAATAGTTAATCTAATAAATAAAATACAGAAAAAAGTTAACATAACAAATAAAATAATAAATTTAATAAATAAGTAATCTAAGGTTGCCAAAGATGCAATTACAGGTCTTTCTTTAGAAAAGAACATATTCTGAATCAAGTTTTCAAACGTCAATGAAGAATAAATCCTACATTAGTCAGGAATAAATTTTTAAACAAAGAACATTTTGTGTAATAATGTTTATCCATATATTGAACAAAAGAAAATAAGAGATTTTACATAGAATGATCATATTGTATAAAGTACACACATTACAGAAACAGAATTTAAATAATATCTCTATTACGTAATTTGTTATTTTAAAAAACATAAGTAATAGTAGATTGGATGTAGAAAAATAACTGAAAATCAAGAGATAAAATAAAGAAATAAAATAATAAATATAGAATATAGAAAATAGTTAATCTAATAAAAAACATAATAAACAAGTAATCTAAGGTCTCAAAAGGTAAAATTAATTTTAATCTTATCAAAAGTCAATGAAGAATTCATTCTTTAGTAGCCAAGAATAAATTTCTAAACAAAGGATATTTTGTAAAAAAATGTTATGAATACTTATTAATATATTGAACAGTAGAAAAAAGGTGAATTTATGTACAATGCTCAATATTATGTAAAGTACATACACATCACAAAAACAAAATTTAAAATAATTTTAATAATATCTCCATTACTTAATTTGCTGTCTTAGAAAAAAGAATTATTAGTATATTTGATATAGGAAAATAAGTGAAAATAAAGAGCTAAGATATAGAATAAAATAATAAATCAAATAAAGAAAATAGTTAATCTAATAAATAAAATAATAAATTTAGTAAACAAATAATCTAAAATTGCAAAAGTTACAATTACTTTAAATCACAATATCAAAAGTCAATGAACGATAAATCCTTCATTAGCAAGAATAAATTTCTAAATAAAGGATATTTTACATAATAATGTTGTGAATGTTTATCCATATATTGAATAAAAGAAAAAGGAGATTTTATATTCAATGCTCGTATTATATAAAGTACGCACATTACAAAAATAGAATTTAACAAAATTTAAATAATATATCTATTACTTAATTTGTTGTCTTAGAAAAAAGAATTATTAGTAGATTTGATGCAGAAAAATAAATTAAAACTAATAGATAAGATATTGAATAAAATAATAAATCTGATAAATAAAATGTTGAAAATAGTTAGTCTAAAAAAATAACATAATAATAAATTTAACGAATAAATAATCTAAAGTTGCAAAAGGTGTAATTACTATGAATCACGATATCAAAAATCATTTAAGAATAAATCCTACATTAGTCAGGAATAAATTTCTAAATAAAGGTCATTTCATATAATACTGTTATGAATGTTTATCTATATATTGAACAAAAGAAAAAAATATATTTTGCATATAAGGCTCGTATAAAAAAAGTACACACATTTCAAAAATATAATTTTATCATTGCATACAAAAAAAAAAAAAAAAAAAAAAAAAAAAAAGAAGAAGAAGAAGAAGGCAAATCCTTATATTTTAAACGTTGAACATTTTACGAGCAATTTTAATTACAGTTCGTTTAAAGAAAAATAATAATACAGATTTAATACAGATTTACAAGACAGATTATTAAGTGAAATTTAAATTATGTTCCTATTTAATTATTAACATATTTGTAGAGTGTCATCTCTATTGTGCACATCTTTTTCTAAAGAAAATTTTTTCATTTGATATATATATTTATTTATTTAGCAAATCCTTTATAAAAATAATTATAATAACTTACAAAATTGAATTTTGAACAAAAATGAAAAAATAACCATATAAATAAATAAATAATACGTAATATTAATAAAGAACTAATTTTAAGATGAATTTATAGGCCATGTTTGAATTTTGTATGTATTTAATTTATTAATTATTATTATTATTATTATTATTATAATAATATTATTATAATAATAATAATAATTATTATTATTATTATTATTATTATGATTTTATTTATTTATTTATTTATTATTATTATTATTATTGCAGGTCTTTCTTTAGCGAAGAACTTATACTTAAATGTACGTATATATGAACATTTACTTTGACCATATTGACCATACTTTTACTATTGATACATTTTACTTTGACTATTGACTTTTACTATTTGACTTATACTATATGACTTTTACTATATGACTTTTATACTATATGACTATACTATATTATACTGACTATACTATATTATACTATATGACTTATACTATATGACTTTTACTATATGACTTTTACTTTGACTTTTACTATTTACTTTTACTATTTTATTTACTATTTTACTATTTTACTTTGACCATTTGACCATAAAACAAGTTGCTGAATTTTACAAATTAAATCTATTAACATAAACAAGTTAAATACAACAATATTGATTAATTACTTAGCAAACAAAAAATTTATACTTATTTTGAAATAAATCAAATGCAAAAATACTATGCAATTACCTCTTTTAGAAATGTAGAGCAACGATGTTTTTGTAAATACACAAGATGAGAATAATTTAACGTTTTATTAGTTTAAATATGTTTGTCAAGAAAGTTTATTTTTAATTCAACTCATAATATTGGATATATTTTTTTCATTTTTTAGAAAAAATTTACAATTTAGATTTAAGATGTTAATAATTTGGATTTAAAATTGCAAATATAATGTATGTATGGAAATAAAAAGAAATGGTATTATTTAAAAAAAAAATTTTTATACTGTTTGGATTTGTTTATATTTGCTTTAATTTTTAATTTGTTCGTATTTGTTTTTTTTTTGTTTTAATTTCTAATTTGTTTATATTTGTATTGTTTGGATATGTTTTTTTGTTTTAATTTGTTTATATTTGTATTGTTTCGTTTTGTTTTTATTTGTAATTGTTTATATTTGTTTTAATTCGTTATTTGTTTATATTTGTTTTAATTTGTAATTTCTTTATATTTGTTTTCTTTCGATTTGTTTATATTTGTTTTAATTTTAATATGTTTATATTTGCTTTAATTTTAATTTGTTTATATTTGTTTTAATTTTAATTTGTTTATATTTGTTTTAATTTGTAATTTGTTTATGTTTGTTTTAATTTGTAATTTGTTTATGTTTGTTTTAATTTGTAATTTGTTTATATTTGTTTTAATTTTAATTTGTTTATATTGGTTTTAATTTTAATTTGTTTATATTTGTTTTAATTTGTAATTTGTTTATGTTTGCTTTAATTTGTAATTTGTTTATATTTGTTTTGTTTCGATTTGTTTTAATTTTAATTTGCTTATATTTGTTTAAATCGAAACAATTTTTTGATTGTTTGAATTTGCTTATTAAAACAAAAGACTGATTAGTAAATTAGCTTAATGCATATTTTAGATTCTTAAACTTGAAAACTTATAACTGAGAAATGCATTATCTTAAACCAAAAATACCAATGATTTTAACATAAAACTTAAAAATTTTCCTTGTCAATCATAAGATTTTTAATTTTTATAGAAGACATCCAGAAATTGATCGGACACCAAAAACAAACTCTCCATTTAACCGCCCGTTTGAGTACCATTTCGAATACTTAATACTTGGCCAAACAGTAATTGATGAGACGACATTTGAGGCACAGGAATGTTCAGGAAAAAAAAGAAACAAGAAATCATTCGAAAAACAGGAACATGTTTCTTCTCTCTCTAAACGTGCGTGCCGAGCATGCCTGTTGGGGAAGACGTTTGACAAATTGTGCTAGCTGTTGAATGCTAATCATTAACAGATTAAAAACTAATTTAAAGTTATTTTTGATATCGGACAGGTCTGACGCCCAATTATGGATCGAAATCGGGAAAAAGACAAAACCCGCCACACCTTCTGCCAAATTAATGAGTTGGGATGAACAGTGTGGGGGCGTGCACAAATAAAAACTTACTACGTCTGTCACCAATTAGATATCTGGATTTGCAAAGATCCATTCTGTCTGCTGCGTTTGGACTGGGTTCACCATGGCGACATTTCTGGTTGCACTGCCATGAAGGAGAAAAAAATGTTTCTAATTTGTGTCTATCAACATACGTGTCCCTTGTTGAACAAGTGGGTGTGTCGCAGAATGTTAAAAAGCTGAGAAATAAATGATTGAATGTCTGCTCTCGTTTGTCTCGAAGTCTTAATTTTTAGTTTACTTTTAGCGAAAGACATGATGACACAGAGAAAAGTTATTTAATATGTTTGTGAGAAATGGATTTGTTCTTAAGAGTTACCAATATGTTATGAAGTTATGATATATGTTGAAGTTACCAGTATGTTTATTCTGTTACTCTATGCCAAGAAACTTAAAAAAAGAATACTTCGAAAAAGCATTACTTATATTAAACATTTAAGTTATTCTAAGATATAAATTTATATTTCAGATGGAGTCTACTTGCAACTCTAATCAACTGCCTTTATTTCGGAAAACTGGAACGATGCAGAAAATATAACCATATTCCAGTTTAAACATTCATATATTTCATGTAGCAGTGTTGATAAAGTTTCCTTAGTAGTATATTTAACAATAGCATTTCAACGAAATCTCCGTGGCACATTCAGTATCTTGTTTCATTATGAATGTATTAATAAAAATTAAGGATAAAAGAAATAATAAAGAATTTTTTTCCCTTCCAAATTCTTACATAAGTGTTATTGGAACACCGAGTACATTATTTCGTCTACTATATTGTTTGAAAATAGTGTGTAATAAGTTTGTGTACTTTACTGGAGGACCAAAGAAAATATGTCCTGATCACACAAACTTTTATTATGGCGCTTTCAAATTTGTATCCTTAGAACTTGTTTTTAATCGTTTTTAAGGCCTTTTGGCTGTTTTTGTTAAAAATGTTTGGTCTTTTCCTTTTTTTTTAATTTTGATTTGTTTATAAGTTCTTTTTGTTTCTACGATAAGTGGCCTAATTTGTATGTAATTCCAATAAAACCATAGGTAACAACAACAACAACAAAATATTGTTTGAATAAGAATTCAACAAAGCTGTGATGTTCTTCCTTTATTTTATGAAACAATATGACAGTTTTATTTTCTAAACATAAACTAGGTGAAATTTTTCTTACTAGGAAAAAAAGTTCAACATAACATGGATATCATAAACATAATTATGAAACACTTTCTACTAACAAACTGGAAACAGTTTAAATATTCATTACCTTAAAAAAGAACTTCCAGCTACCACAAATTTCTCACGATATTTTTGAAATAGCTGTTATTTTTTTTTAATTATAATTAAATATAAGTAATTCTATAAAAAATATTTAAAAAATAGTCAATAAATAAAATATAAATATTTTTTAATTGCAATATCACTGGGAAATGGTTTGGCAGTTAAAAAAAATGTGAAAACTTCCACAAAATTTTCAACAAGAAATCTACAAAAGTACAAGTTTGAACAAACACACAAAATAACCACCAATTATACAAACAAATAATTAAATCACAGCATTTTACAAGATTTAAAATAAGACATTTATTTTCAAACAAAAGCATATGTTGCACTGATAACTTCAATATGTATTTACTTTACCACAGACGAACCGTTTTAGAAAACAATGCGAAAAATAAGGTTAAAAGTCTCCCATTCATCAGCAAACAAAAACCAGACTCAAACTTTTTATAAACTAGATAGATGTTTTCCTGTGTTGACAAAAAACACTTTCTACTTCCAAAAACAAGATAAAAAAAGATAAATAAATAAAAATGAAAAATCCGGGGGACCCTCTTGCCTAATGGTAGTTTTGCATGAGACATGACATGAGCGTGTTAACATCTGCTTTCGCGGCTTATTATAATAATACCTGACGCTCTGTGGCAGGGTAGATCTTATACTCTGATAACATCTGTCAACGGGGGAGCGCGAAGGGTCCGCTTCGCACTAGCAAGAGGGCAAAAGAGTACCACCAAATAGCTGAACGATGGATCGCTTCATGAAAAGCCCATTCACTGAAAAAAGTCGTGTTTACCTAAGGTGTCGATTAATAATAGCGTTACTAAGTTTAGCTTTCTTGGAAACTCGCCAGATTTAAAATATGTGTTACTGAATAATGTTAAAAGTATCGACAAGTATTACATTGTAACTTTTTCTACTTCTTTGACTTGATTTGATTCTTATGATATAGTTTGTTTGTATAAAGGTGATTTTTAAATCTTAGTAGTGTGTTATAGTGTTCGTTTTATAATGGGTTAATATCTTCCCTTAGTCCACTCTTTTACTAAGTTAAAGCATTAATATTTTTTTCTGTAAATATCTATATATTTATTGTGACTTTTAGTATAGAATCAAGCCCAACTCGTGGACCAGTAGCAACGCATGCAGGAGGACTGAGGTTCGAATTCATTGGCTGCATTGTTGTAATCACTGTTTTTAGAGACTAGAAAATTCGACTGTAACAATGTGTGGTGTGAAAAGCATCGATAATGAACATGGCAGTTTGGAGTTTACTTGATTTTCTGCCTCACGATACGCAAATACGACGCAGGTACCCTTAAAAGTTATCGTAAAAGACATTGTTCTCTCCTCAACATCCGCCGATGGGCTGTTCATATGTCTGAGGCCCACTGTCAGACATATGAACACCACCTTTCCAACAGTTTGGGTTGGTAGGGGTGAGATACGGTGAACAGATAATTTTAAACTAATACTACAGACATTAAATCATTACTCTCAAAAGGATAAAAAAGTTTTTCTTTATTACAAAGATTAGCATTGGTCTTTGATTTTTTCTATACATATATGGTAACTTATATGTATATCACCTTTCTATTGGCAATAATCTTTTTCATTATCAGAAAAGTATCAGACTTTTGGATTTGAATTAATTCAACAGTAATTTAAGTACTATTATTTATGGTATGAAAAGGATTCTGATAGTTATAAACTGATAGTTATGTAACTAGCAGCTCAAAAAATTTTTTTCTTCTTGTTTGAATTAACACAGAATTAAAAACAACATGCATGAATTCTCAATACCTACACCCAACAGAAAAATAGCTATATTACAATGATTTTGATGTGACCTTCTAAGTAAACTAGATCAATAATAATTCATTCCAACAAACATCCCTTTTATTATGTCATTACATTGCATTTTTCTCTAATTTCAACAACCTTTAATAAAGTTATCCGAAAAGTTATTTTAAAAATCATTAACAAAATTAAATATGTACAAATCCTTAAATCCTTAATCCAAAGCAACTAGATTTATAACATTTTTAATAAAGAAATAATATAGTTGAAAATGACGCATCACATTATTAAAATACCTATATTCCCTCTCACCAAAGAATCCTGATGTCACATATTTTTATGGAGCATAAAATTCCGACTTGAAGATGAAGAAAACTATTTATTTAAATTCAAGAAAGCGATACAAATCCAGTTTACATAAAACCAACCCTCTTCTTCCACACATAAAATCGCAAATGATTGTTTCAAAACCCACCCCATTTCCCTTCCCCCGGGCTAATTTGTAACCCTGTTTAGATGATCCCCCCAAAGTATCAGACATCCGATAGACCTAAAGTTAACCCTCCCTGCGGAATATACATTTATATATATCTATACATAAATTTTACATAGACTCGTCAGCGGGTTGGGGTGGTGTGAAAATCTTTCTCACCCACACCACCCGACCTTTATCCCATTTTCTATTGTATTTCAAGTGGTGATGTCCCCCAATCTATTTATAGGGGGGAGAGCAAATCAGGGGCCTTCCTCCTTTTCACTCTTGACCCTCCAGACCCTGGCATCATTACCAGAACTAAAACTCTGCCACATGCAGCCATCTTTCCATTCACTGGATGCAGGGGTAGTAGGGTAGGGACGGTATAGAAAGAGTGTCTTTCACTGTCTGTTCTATCCTGTTCCATCTCTTCCCCCAACCCCCTTCCTGCCCAAATCATCGATAATTTCGTTCCGGAGTACCACAGAGAAAAGGGGATGGGGATGGGAAGGAAGAATCGAAGTTTTTTCTTTTTTCGAATGCGATTTTCGTCGGGAACTGTCCGCGATTTGTTAGGGGTTGCCAAGGAGTTTTGGGTTCTGGGAATGATTGTGGGGAGAGATGATGTTTAGTGCGCTGCTTGGCGGTATTTCGGATTTTATTTTGTGTTGATAAAGTTTCTTAAAAGGAAATAAGGACAATAAACCAGTTAGAGTGAGTGAAATTTTATAGAATAAAATACAAAGGGAAGTTTTAAAGAATTGAATAAAGATGTAATAGGAACTTAAAGTAATAATTGGGAAATATAAAATTTATAAAAATAAGAAAAAGAAAAATAGGATTAAAGTTTTTTAAAAGGAGGGGGGGACCAAATCTAAGGTAAGTAAATTGAAAAAAATTAAAGAATGAAAGTTTCATAAAAGAAAATGGAGATGTAATTTGTAATGGAAAACTAAAATGATGATTGTGGATTAGAATGTTTATAAAGGCAAATTAAATGGAATAAACCTAAGTAAATAGAATGAATAAACTAGTGGCTAACTGGAACCGAATTAACTGGCTACCTATGAATAACTGGCTAACTGATAGCAAAATCATGGGAAAAAATATCAAAGAATAAATGTTTAAACACATTAAAATTTAATACGATAAAATACATTTAATATTTTAACATATTAAACATACATACATTTAACATACATACCTCGTTAGATCACCGAAGTTAAGCATCATTGGGCGCGGTCAGTACTTGGGTGGGTGACAACCTGGGAACACTGCGTGCAGTTGGCAAATTTGGGACCTGAATGGCCGAGTGTCTAGCGCTCTGGCGCTCGGTGCCACAGGTTTCGGGTTCGAATCCCGGCGGTGCCATGGATGTTTGTTTGTAGTGGTTCGGAATCCACTTTAAGCCGTAGGTCCCGGTCTTCTATGACTGTAAGAGCGTCACGGAGCAAAAGTCAGGCTTCTACCTACGGGTGCTCCATCACAACAGAAGCTGCTTCCTTCCCCTTCAATCATGAGTCCATATGGGCTCGTGGGCTTGGCCAGCCAAGTGGGATAAGAAACAACAAACAACAAAAACATATTAAATATTTAGACACATTAAATCAAATTTCTTTCATTATTTTCGAAAACTTTTAGAAAATTTGTATAATACTCTGTATTTATACCATCAGAGTACCAATATCTTCTCACTAATTTAATGCATGGATCTATGTATAAATGGAATTGAATATATATGTAACGTTACAATCATAAAATTGCAAAATTGTTTGAAGTAAATGATATCACAAATTATATAAAATCAAAGAGAGTTTAATGGCTGGGAATACATAGAGGGAATGGACGATAGCAGAGGCACAGAGAAGTTTTTCAAGGGGAAGTGCCAAGGCCAAAGGAATAAGAAATGGCTAAAAAAGAGATGGAAAGATGAAGTGAGAAAGGACCTGAAGAACCTAAAGATCCCAAACTGGAAAATCAAAGCTCCAAACAGACGATTTTAGAGTTGTATTGTTAGGAGGCCATGGTCCAACATGAACTGTAGTGCCGGGGAGTTAGTTCCTGTGTGTGAGATTCCTGTGTATTAGTTTAGAATATATAATTTTCAAGTGAACCAAATAATCCTAATCATGAACAAAATATTTTAATAATAGAATACATAGTAAATTATCGATAAAAAGATAATTAACGATATAATTTTTAATAATAAGGTATATGAGAAATTTTGTATATTCACATTTTAGAATTATTGTGCTGAAAAAAAAATTTGTTAGTGAACAAAAGAAGATCTTTAAACGTTTACAGTTGAAATTACTAGGGTTTTTTTTAAATTCATTTTGTATATTTAGCAAAAAATTCTTATAACAATACTTTACCATTAATTTAAAATTTAAAATTTCAGATTTTTTGAAATAAAGAAAGGTATCTAGTTTTTAGCATTGTGTCCTTTTTTTTTTTTTTCTTTTCACAACCATCAAGTCATTTTTCACTTCGTTGCTACACTTTTCATTAAATTAATTAATTATTCAATGCAATTTTCTCCTTTTTTAATTCTTTCTTGGTTGCAAACATTTGTTTTAATGTGAGATTAATTTCTGAGTTATGATATATCTACAAAACATATTCATCAATCTCAAGTTCCTTTTCTTTATCTGAAAAAAATCAATTTGTAATTTAAAAATATAATTATTGTTTTTCTAACAATGAAAACTGAATAACAAAAAAAACAATTTGTAATTTAAAAATATAATTATTGTTTTTCTAACGATGAAAACTGAATAACAAAAAAACAATTTTTCATTTCAGCAAGTGAGAAAACAGATTTTTAGAATTTATCAATTAAGGTTTGTGTAATTTAAACAAACAAACAATTAAACAAGGAAGAAACAAATTAAAAGTAAACTGAAATATTTTCCCCAACTTAACATCAATAGAAAATATTGGGTATTATTATAATCCATTGGTTAACGTATTCAACTTAATTGCAGATTACTTAAACAATACAACTAACTTCTTGTTCTTCATTGGCGCAACAGCATCATGGAGGGCCAAGGTCGTCTGACTACTGGCAGACTCAACACAAGAGATTCCAGAATACACTCATGGTTATTAAAGTAGTTTGAGAAAAATATTAAATTCTTATAAATTCACTTCTCATATTCTTCAAAGAAACTGGGTCCGTATCCTGGCGATTTCATGAATGTTTGCTAGTGGTTCTGAATCCACATTAAACTGTAAGTCCCGGTCTAATTAGCCTGAAGTGTGCAGATAAGGACTGTACAAACCAATCTATTCCAAAATTCTAGAAGCTAATGTTAAAATAAGGAGAAATTTAATAATAAGGTAATTTAATTGCAATAAAATACTTCCATTAGCAGAACAGTGACTACTTTAGCAGAGTACTAAGTTGGAGTTGAGAGACTTTTCTCAGAAAAACGACTTATAAAAAGCTATCTTGGATCAACAACGAAAAAAGATCTTATAGAAGCTATACTATCATTTAGAAAAAATTAGATTTAACTTTAGGTACCGGTCTAATTAGCCCAAAGTGTTCAGAGAATGACTGTAGAGTAAGAAACCAAACCATTCCAAAATTCTAGAAGCTAATATTAAAATAAGAAGGAATTTAATAAGGAGGCAAAGAGTTAATTTAATTGCAGTAAAATACTACCATTAGTAAAGACAGTGAGTGCTTTAGCACATTACTAAACCTTTGAGAGACTTTTCTCAAAGGTTTTTTCATAGTTTTCTTCATTCTTAGTTTTTTTTTCATAGTTTCATGCTTAACAACAACTTATAAAAAGCTATCTTGGTTCAACAACGAAGAAAGATCTTATAGAAGCTATACTATCATTTAGAAAAAATTAGATTTAACTTTAGGTACCGGTCTAATTAGCCCAAAGTGTTCAGAGAATGACTGTAGAGTAAGAAACCAAACCATTCCAAAATTCTAGAAGCTAATATTAAAATAAGAAGGAATTTAATAAGGAGGCAAAGAGGTAATTTAATTGCAGTAAAATACTACCATTAGTAAAGACAGTGAGTGCTTTAGCACATTACTAAACCTTTGAGAGACTTTTCTCAAAGGTTTTTTCATAGTTTTCTTCATTCTTAGTTTTTTTTTCATAGTTTCATGCTTAACAACAACTTATAAAAAGCTATCTTGGTTCAACAACGAAGAAAGATCTTATAGAAGCTATACTATCATTTAGAAAAAATTAGATTTAACTTTAGGTACCGGTCTAATTAGCCCAAAGTGTTCAGAGAATGACTGTAGAGTAAGAAACCAAACCATTCCAAAATTCTAGAAGCTAATATTAAAATAAGAAGGAATTTAATAAGGAGGCAAAGAGGTAATTTAATTGCAGTAAAATACTACCATTAGTAAAGACAGTGAGTGCTTTAGCACATTACTAAACCTTTGAGAGACTTTTCTCAAAGGTTTTTTCATAGTTTTCTTCATTCTTAGTTTTTTTCATAGTTTCATGCTTAACAACAACTTATAAAAAGCTATCTTGGTTCAACAACGAAGAAAGATCTTATAGAAGCTATACTATCATTTAGAAAAATTAGATTTAACTTTAGGTACCGGTCTAATTAGCCCAAAGTGTTCAGAGAATGACTGTAGAGTAAGAAACCAAACCATTCCAAAATTCTAGAAGCTAATATTAAAATAAGAAGGAATTTAATAAGGAGGCAAAGAGGTAATTTAATTGCAGTAAAATACTACCATTAGTAAAGACAGTGAGTGCTTTAGCACATTACTAAACCTTTGAGAGACTTTTCTCAAAGGTTTTTTCATAGTTTTCTTCATTCTTAGTTTTTTTTTCATAGTTTCATGCTTAACAACAACTTATAAAAAGCTATCTTGGTTCAACAACGAAAAAAGATCTTATAGAAGCTATACTATCATTAAAAAAAAATTAGATGTAACTGTAGATCCTGGTCTAATTAGCTGGAAGTGTGCATAAAATGACCATAGAGCGACAGAATAAAAACAACCAAAGAAACTGGTACTCTTATTTTTCTCATTATTTAAAATAGAACAGACGCAAATGGATTTTTTTTTTTGGCAGCATGTTCTTCGTCAATATTGGTTCTATTTTTCTGAGGAAAAGAACTTCGGCAGAACATTTATATCGAATTTATATTCAAACAAAGGAAACACCTCACATCCGTCAAAATTTTCTATTACGAAATCTTCCCCTTTTCCAAGCACCTAACATGCATTCACAAACAATTTCTTAGAAAAAGAAAACTAGAGAAAAAAGTAAAAGAAAACTAGAGAAAAAAAGAAAAGAAAAAGAAGCAACAAAGCATGGAATCCCCCCCCTCAAAACATCACTTTTGCATTGAAATCAACCAGAAGCACCACCCGAAATCGAAATCGCATCATCTCCTCACACACACACAAAACGGGGAAAAACCCGAAAGTGCTCTCTCTTTCAAAAATCTAAAAATCCCCGAAAATGCATTCGATGCGAATAAAGGGGGTGGGGATGGGGGGAGGAAAGAAGTGATAGAGCGGGAGAGAGAAATAGCCGGAAAAGTGGGAGGAGGTCGAAAGAGAACAACGCAGTTTTCAGGAAAACCGGAGAGGACGGGAAAAGGGGGGTGGGGGAGGGGTTGTTTCGAGTCCCGATCAATAGTTCAACGGGCTTGAAAATTGATGGTAATTTTAGCATCGCTCGGTAGTCGCCTTGGAGGATACGGGAAAAAGAAGTTTTATATTCAAATGCTTCCACGAGGGGGGAGGGGGTGTATGGCGGGGGTGGAAGAGCTGCTCGATTTGCGGGTGGATGGGGGCATTTTGAGGGGGGCAGGGAGAGGTTCCAGGCCTTTGGAAAGCTGGTCAGGCGTCAAATTTGTGCGGCAATCACTGCATCTTCCACTTTCTCTTTCGCGGGGGGCGTGGTTCATTCGGACGAGAGTGGGGGTGGGACAGGGGTTGGCGTAGGATGCGCCCCCTAGTGGTTCATCTCGTGTGTCCCCCTCATCAATTTCGAGGAGGTTGTGCGGAGGCGAAGGGGGTAACCGAGAAGGGTGACGGTGGGACGTTGTTTGGGGCCAAGACGGAGATGGGGGTTGCTGCTTTGTTTTGTTACGAGGTGTCGAGATTTGTCGCCAAATGCTTCGTCGCCATTCCATATGCAAGGGCATTAATTTCCATTTTAAAAAGCAAATGAAACTGTAGCTGGATTGTGATGAGAATTCTAGAAATTGAGCTTGATCTGCAATAAAATAATATTAAATTATTTTATTGTAAATTAAGTTCTACAAAGTTAAGAAGTTAATAAAGTTCTTAATTAATAAAGTTCTTAAGTTCTGCAAATTCATTAAAAATTAACTGGACAGAACTCTAAAATACTTAAGTTGTATATGGTCTAAACATATGCGATATTTTGAAACAACATTTAATTGTAACTCAAGAGGATTTATATTTTATTCTTAAATAGTATATATGTTTTGATAGCGGAAAATCTTTAACGCAATCAATATTTTCATTTTTTCCTTTAACATCAAGAACTTTTTGAACTGTTAATTTTTGAGAGGAAAATTTTATAAAATGAAAAACAAAATAGTCTGTCCTCAAAAAAAATTGTGGAATATTTTAGAGGGTTGACTGCTTAAAAAACTATAATTTTATTAAAAATTTTTCTTCTGAACAAAGGTTTTTGTTATCCTGGTAGTCAATTAAACAAACTTTATTTGTATTTATATGCAAAATTGTACTACAGTTTATGGGAATTCGACTTCAGCGATTTTCGTTCGACCTATCTATTGGGATATTACTATATATAAAAAGAAAGCATACATTACATCTCAATATTAAGTGCATCAAGTGAGTAAATAACTCTATTAAAATGCTTAATACAGTTAAACGCATTAATCTTTATTTTTATTTTTAAAATTAATGTTGTAAATCACGTTTATTTTTCTTTTATTAAGCAATATTCTTATTTATGTGCCGAGAACGTTTAAGTAATTAACTATGGTAGGCTAATGAATCAGGAGACTGATGGCCGAGAGACTAACTTGCCACTGACGCTCGGTGTCATGAAAATTTGTAGTGGTTCGGAATTCACTTTAAACCGTAGGTCCCTATCTAGTAGAGCGTTGGGCGTAAGGGTGGCAATCCTATCCCATAAAAAGAAAACATCCCCTGCCTCGAAATCCGCCAGTAGCCAGATGGTCTTGACCAACATGGGGCTGTGCGCCAAGGAAGAAGACTAATGAACCACAAGCTCAGCGTGATTCCATTTGCATCTAAAAATAATAATCTTGGTTTTTTTTAAATGTTTCACGAAATATTATCACAACAAGTCTATGACAAACAAGACTAGGAATTATAATTTCTTGATGAAACTGCTTCGTCTTGTAGGGGATGATATAGAAAATTTTCACCAGACAGTTCTCATTACTAAAACCATCTAAGTCAGTCTGAATGTCGATACGAAACACTTACGCACAATATGTCACACTCATCACTGGATCACTATATTTTTGCAGGTTGTAATGGAGATACGCATCCAATGGGTCCTACTTGTTATTCACACTGTGACTGAACAAAATCTCGGGTAAATGTCAAAATCTAATTATAAAAATTGATAGGGATTCTTGGAATGCAAAAATCCTAAAAGTACATAACGTGATCCTACAACAAGGAAAGTAGGTTTGTTTTGGCTGGTCGCTCTACTGTGCACACTTTAGGTTAATTAGACCGGAACCTACAATTTGATGTATGGAAAGTAGGATAAATGTTTCTGAGGGGTAAGAGATCATGCATTAGCGTTTCTTATTGGAAAAGAAACAAAATCCAATCAGGTATAGATTCCACTTTCGTTCACAATCTCTATCGAATCTATTCATTCTTCAGAAGTAATAATAGTGCCCTAGGAAATGGACCCTGATTCTCTTGTATCTAGGAAACCTTTGCTGTCCACGAGAGGGGCAGATATTAAAATATGAATCTTTTCCTTTATTTTTATACGTTAAACTACAACCAAATTATTTTTTTCCTTAATAAACTTTCTGTCACAATATATATCAAGTTCGATTCATTTTACAAATTAGTGACTAACATCGGTGAGAATAAAAACTTTGTCTCTATCTTCTAGTTAACATTAACTGTCCTCGAATAGAGGTAGATCTTAAAAAAAATGTCTCTCTTTTCAATTATTTTCCGACATCAAAATATGGTCCGTATAATATTTAATATCTTTGATATTAAATATTTTTGTCGTCTCTACTGAGTCTTGCCTTTTTTCAGAATAATAAATATAACAAACTTCGAACTAACTAACTAACTAACCCTATAACTAATCGAACCTCGCCATTTTGCACCCAACTACACTCACTGGCCGTGAGTGAGGAAGAACTTAAAATGTGACCCTTTTGATTTAATGTAACCTTATACACCTATATCATATCAATATATAATCAATGGATTTAAATTAATAGTATTTTAATGAATTATTATTTATTTTATGTTTAATCTACGCATTCTATAAATGCATATTCTGAGATAATATTTAATCTCTGTAATATTTTTGATTTTGTATCGATTGATCTTACTAAACACGAAATATTTGTTATAAATAAACACCTAAAAGAAGAATAATAGCATTAACATTAATATTTCCATTAAAAAAATGTATCGAAATGAGTTTTAAAAATAAAATGTAAAATTAATAAAAATTTATTTTTTCCTTAAAAATATAATACGAAATATCGCCAAGATATGGATAAAGACGCAATTTGTGGCAACCCTTCCGTGATCTTGAGCGGCGACATTCAAACAATGAGATGCAGAAGAGAGGGAGGAGACCGAAACGACACGAAGGGATGAACGGAAGCTCAAGAGCATCAGGGGGGGATGGAAGAGGAGGGATGCAGAGGGAGGGAGGGGGAGGCCGAGAATTAAGGGGATAAAGAAGAACTCCATCTTTCGACGATGAAACGAGAATCGCTTGCAAGGAATTTAACGATAATCGGTAAAGATGGGTTACTTGCAATCGGATAACAGAAAAGACATTTGATTAATATCTTAATAATTTGAAGACGTTTAATGAATGGTTACAATTATTCAGCGGTTTTAAAGGTTTATTTGGGAAGGCGAAGAAAACCGCCAGAAAATCATTACAACAAATTAGAGCTGGAAAATCGAATTAAACCTAAAGTAGAGAATTTTTGAATTTTTAAAGCGGAAACATTTATTAAAGTAAAGAATTAAGATGATTATGCACCATAGTAAATTTCGTTGCATTGTTATTTAAACTAATTAGTCAGTATAATAAAGGAGTCTCCAAACTTTTTTGACCATTGGTCCTTCAGGAATTTCCGGTCTTTTAGCAACTCTCTCTATTTTATTGTTAATATAAATAGAGCAAGTAAAAAACACGCTTATATTTTTATTTACGTGTATATTATATATTATTATTTTATTGCATGCATAAATGACTTAAAGATATATATTTTTATATTTTTCCTTCTTAATCTTAGGTTTTTGATAAGAGACATATATAATACATAAAATATAAAATTTGATGTAGGTAACAAAATAAATAACCTTTAACAACAAAAAAATATAACCTTCGACCATTGGTCAGTATATCATTTTTGCCCAATTTGATAGCAGTACGTTTACAGCAGTACATTTCTCCATGTAACAAATGTTTCTCATGTTACTATTTCAGCAAATTCAGTACGTTTCTCCATGTAACAAATGTCTCTCATGTTACTATTTCCGCAAATTTAGTACGTTTCTATATGTAACAATTACTACTTCCACAAATTCAGTACGTTTCTCCGTGTAACAAGTGTTTTTCCTGTTACTATTTCCGCAAATTCAGTACGTTTCACGATGTAACAAATGTTTCTCATGTTACTCTTTCTGCAAATTTAGTACGTCTTCCCATGTAACAAATATTTCTCATGTTCCTTTTTCCGCAAAGGCAGCACGTTTCTCCATGTAACAATTACTACTTCCACAAATTCAGTACGTTTCTCCACGTAACAAATGTTTCTCATGCTATTATTTCCGCAAATTCAGTACGTTTTTCCATGTAACAGATGTTTCACATGTTACTGTTTTCTGCAATTCAATGTTAACTGCATTTCCATTCAGGATGAAGTAATCCAAGTTAACCGAATTTAATATTACTCGTACAGTGACGCCGTAAATTTTTTTATCTATCATAAAAAGCTAATTATTATATTTTTCTATCAACCCCTAATAATAGAGAGTTTTTGCATACCGTACGTTAGTTACCGTGGGACGTCCGTTAGCTTTTTCTCTAGCGCGCATGCTCATAGGAAACTGAGCATGCGCGCTGGGAAAAAAAGCTAACGGACGGCCTACGGTAACTAACGTACGGTATGCAAAAACTCTCTAATATTTATATCGCACTTTATAAGCTAACTATTACATTTTTCTAAGGACCCTTAATCCTTGCAAAATATTAGAGAGTTTTTGCATACCGTACGTTAGTTACCGTAGGACGTCCGTTAGCTTTTTCTCCCTAGCGCGCATGCTCATAGGAAACTGAGCATGCGCGGTAGGGAGAAAAAGCTAACGGACATCCTACGGTAACTAACGTACGGTATGCAAAAACTCTCTACTACTGGTATAAGGATCGGTGACTACTGGTGTAAGGATCTTTCAGAGACAATTTATTTTGTTCAGTTTTACTTTAAAAAGATATTCTGATAAATAAGAGTACATGTTCTGTAATTGTTGGAAAATTGTGTTAAAAATGCACGTCTATTATGCATGTCAGTAGAACGTAAGAAGATTAAGAACATATTATTAGAACAAAAGAAGATTATGAACATTAAATTTGAGAAGGTTTCGTTAGGTATTTTCTTTTCCAATGTAAGGTCACCAACTGGGCTGTGGCAAAAATTCAGCTTTGGGATGTGCAAGCCTTCAATCGAAACTATGCCAATTTATCAACTTGGATTTTTGTGTATGTATGATTATGGCTGAGAAGTAGAAAAACTTAAGGTTGGCTGTAAATGTATACAAAATGTATTTCCTTAGGAACGTTATAACATCCTCGAAGTATTTTATAAAAATGAAATGTGTGATAGTTATCTTAACAACTATGGATAATATGTAAAATAAAAAGAACTATTTCTGCAATCACAATGAATAAAATCCATTTATTTAACAACAACAACAAAAAAAAAACATTTTGCCATTTTTTTTTTCTGAAAAATTAAATTTTTAAATTCCCAAGCAGGATCAAGTTCAAAATGTGTATATCCTACAATATTTGATACAGCGAAATGATAGTTAAATCACTTCGAAAGTAATTTTCATACAACCATCAGTCAACTAAAAATATGAAAAAAAATTTCTAATTAATTAATTTTCTATCTAATTAAATTTTATTTTTTTTTTATATTTACGGCCTTCATATGCACATCTGAAGGTTGTACACAATTAGTCCAACGTTAAAATGTTATTGTCTACAAACTTTTTGAAGCCTCGAACTTCTTTGGAAATTTTACCATGGGAATCTGTGACAAAAATTGCTTACCAATTTAGAAGAATTGATCCAGAAAGATTCTGAATTTTTCTATGCATTTTATCCTTCAAATTCCTTCTTTCAATCTTTCCTTCAAATTACAGACAGCAATTTAGACTGTCAATTGATTCCTTCAAATTACAGATAGCAATTTAGACGTTTTAATCAGCAATTTAGACTGTCGATTCTAAATTGCTGATTAAAAGTGTCGTATCAACGCGAAGTGTTGCTTGTGATTAATGGCTTTCGTGTAGCCGTTGTAATTCGACTTTTTAATTCACTAGTGTTTCGAATTTAGGATTAGTAAACAGTTTTTTTTTTCATAAATCCTGATACAAAAAAGTTCAAGGGCGTTCAAGGCTTAATATGCTGCCAATATGCTTATTCTGTCGACACTACTGTGTCCAAAGAGTATGACCCATTTTCAATTTAAAATTCCCGGGGCTTATGGAATTTCAATTTTTTTTTCTTTTTTAAATTGCTGGCACTGTCCTTGACATCTGAATGAAATTTCACGTTGAAATATTCATTAGTGTTTGAGTTACGCTTGGCTTTGTGAGACGATAAAACGGATTCCGGCGATTTTTGAAATGTCTGAATGAATTGAGCAAAGAACTTGCATTCAATTTTGTTTGCGGAAACGTATAGAATGTTGCAGAAGGCATTCGGTGAGCATTTCTATATCGGAAAGAAATGTTTAGAAGTATGAACAGTTCAAAGAAGGCAGAGAACACTTTGAAGACGAAGAGCGCTCGGGCCGACCATCCACCTCAACCGACGAAGCTCACGTACAAAAAATTAAAGATTCGGTGCTAGCAAACCGTCTATTTACAATTAGAGACCTTGTTGATGACGTTGGAATTACAAAAGGATCGGTCAATTCCATTTTGGGCCTCAAACGCCTCAAATCTCGATTGGTACCGAAAACACTGAATGCGCCAGCTCACATTGCATTGATTCTTTGTGACTTTTTCACCAAAACTGAAACCCATATTGTTCCACAACCATCGTATTCACACCGTGTGACTTCTGGCTATTCCCTAAGCTTAAAAGACAACTCCGGGGACACCGTTTTGAGTCGATTGAAAAAATTCAACGTGAATCGCCGCGCGCTTTGAAGGCCATTCCTGCCGATGACTTTTTAGCATGCATTGAGGATTGGGAAAAAAAGTCGGCATAAGTGCATTGTGTCCGGAGGGGATTACTTTGAAGGCGATGAGATAAATTTGGAACAATAAATAAAGAGTTATTAGTCTTACTTTTTGAGCACAGTAGTATGTTGGATGCAATACGCTGAAATATTCTTTAAATTTGCTGAATGCAGCTAAGCACATTGAACAATTAACCTCTTCAAATAAATAAATAAACATTGATATGTATTGAAATAAAAACCGAATGTACGTTTCATTTAATGAATTTTTAAAAGTAAAGTATAAAAGTTTTCAGATATCTTGTGTAGAAAAAAGCAAATTAAATCCTTTTTTTCATGGAAAAAATTTGTTTCTTAAGAAATTAACGATGAAATGAATATGTAGTAATGTAATCAAAGGAATATGTAGTCGATTCTAAATCGCTGATTAAAAGTCTCTTGCCAACTTGAAGTTGTGCTTGTGATTAATGGTGTTCTAATGGTTTATAGAAATAAAAACGAATGTGCGTTTCATTAGGAATTTTTACAAGTATAAAAGTTTTCGAATATCTTGTGTAGTAAAAAAAAAAAAAAAAAAAAGAAAATTAAATCATTTTCTTCATGGAAAACAATTCGTTTCTTAAGAAATGAACTTTAACGAACAAATGAATATGTAATAACGTAATCACAGGAATATGTAGTAACTTAATCAAAGAAATACTTATGTAGTCGATTATAAATTGCTGATTAAAAGTCTCTTGCCAACTTGAGGTGTTGCTTGTGATTAATGGTGTTCATGTGGCTGTTGTAATTCGACTTTTTTGTTCAGTAATGGTACGGATTAGTAAACAGTTTTTTTCACAGATCACCATAAAAAAGTTCAAGGGCGTTCAATATGCTGTCAATATGTTTATTCTGGATTATTTTGTTAATATGCTGGAATATTCTATCAATTAGCTGAATGCAGCTAAGCACATTGAACAATAAACTTCTTCAAATAAATAAATAAACTTTGTTATTTTATTGAAATAAAAACCGCATGTGCGTTTCATTAATAAATTTTTACAAGTATAAAAATTTTCAGATATCTTGTATAGTAAAAAATAAGAGGATTAAATTGTTTTCTTCGGTCGTTTCTTGAGAAACGAATTTTAGCGGTCAAATGAATATGTAGTAATGTAATCGAAGGAATATGTAATCGATTCTAAATTGCTAATTAAAAGTCTCTTACCAACTTGAAATGTTGCTTGTGATTAATGGTGTTCATGTGGCCTTTGTAATTCGACGTTTTAATTCACCAATGTTATGAATTTTGGATTAGTAAACTGCTTTTTTTTTCACAGATCACCATAAAAAAAGTTCAAGGGAGTTCAGGACTTAATATACGGTCAACATTCTTATTCTGGAATATTCTGTCAATATGCTGGAATATGTCAATATGCTGGAATATTCTGTCAATATGATGGAATATTCTGTCAATATGCTGGAATATGTCAATATGCTGGAATATTCTGTCAATATGATGGAATATTCTGTCAATATGCTGGAATATTCTATCAGTATGCTGGAATATGCCAATATGCTGGAATATTCCGTCAATTTGCTGAATGCAGCTAAGCACATTGAACAATTAAACTCTTCAAAAAAATAAGTAAACTTTTATATTTTATTAAAATAAAAACCGCATGTAAGTTTCGTTTAATGAATTTTTGCAACTAAAGTATAAAATTTTTCGGATGTCTTGTGTAGTAAAAGAAAAAAGGAAATTAAATCATATTCTTCATGGAAAGAAAATTCGTGTCTTAAGAAATTAACGATCAAATAAATATGTAGTAATGCAATCAATGGAATATGTAGTCTATTCTAAATTGCTGATTAAAAGTCTCTTACCAACTTGAAGTGTTGCTTGTGATTAATGGTGTTCATGTGACGTTGTAATTCGACTTTTTTTGTTGCGAATTTAGGATTAGTAAGCAGTTTTTTTTCACAGATCACCATAAAAAAAGTTCAAGGGCGTTCAGGACTTAATATGCTGTCAATATGCTCATTCTGGATTATTCAGTCAATATACTGGATGCACTAGCAGTTAATTAACTTCTTCAAAATAAAATAAAAACGTTGATATTTTATTGAAATTAAAACTGCGTGTTTCGTTTAGTGAATTTTTACAAGTATAAGAGTTTTCAGATATCTTGCGTAATAATAAAAAAAACATTCATTTCAATAAGAAATTAACGTTTAGATGAATATGTTGTAAATTAAAAATAATGATTCTTATGTAACTAATGCAGTTTATTAAAAAATAAAATGATTGTAGATAAAAATCTCAGTTTAATAATGTTTTAGAACACATTCTTTGTCAAACGAAACAGACCATCTAACAAATTAAAGTAAACGTGCCCAGTAAGCTAACGTGGAAATAAAAAGATGGGCGTTTGGTTATTAAACTGAGCGATGGTTTCATCTCTGGAAATAGAAATAATCAAGAGATTTTGCTGGAAAATATATTTCTTCCCTTATCATCAGACAGATCTCGAAAATGAATAATCTTTTAGTTAAAAACGTAATAAATCAGTTGAGCAAGTTTTCGCATGCTAAACTTGCAATACAATTCTGAAAGTTCTCGTTAAATTTTATTTGCCTAATTTCTCTTCTGAAATTGATGATTATCGTTAATGGAAAGGAATTTTAACTATTATGTTATAAGTTGCTTTTTGAAAATTATTTGAAATTGTTTGTCCTTTTGAAATTGTCCTTTCAGGACAATTTTCACGCATCATGTTCATTTCATTTCACGCATCATTTGTGTTTTGTTGTTGTTGTTGTTTATCATCCCTACTTGGTCGACAGCAACATCTAGACCAAGTTCATGAACCCGTGTGTTCTCATGGAGGGAGGGAAGTGGGGAGCAGCTTCTATTGTCATGGAGCACCCTTAGTCAGTTCCTTCAGGGAGGACTTTTAGGGGGGACTATCCCCATTTGTGTATCGTATGGAAGGAAACCTGGAAAACTCCCACCAGGTAGTCCGACTAAGGAGGCAAGATGCTGTACATTACAAACTCCATAGAGTATCCTCGCTATTTGAAACAGTGTCTATCACAAAGCCTCCAACGGTTTGAACCAGCGGCGCACGTTACGATTGAGCCACGAGTCGGGCATGTTTTATTGTTTATTTCATTTACACTGAAGTGACAAAAGTCATGGGATACCTCTTAATATCGTGTCGGCCCTCCTTTCGCCCGGCGAAGTGCAGCAACTCGACGTGGCATGGACTCAACAAGTCGTTGGAAGTCTTCTGCAGGAATATTGAGCCATGCTGTCTCGATAGACGTCCATAATTGTGAAAGCGTTGATGGTGCAGGATTTTGGGCACGAACAGACCTCTCGATGATGTCCCATAAATGCTCGATGGGATTCATGTCGGGCGATCTAGGTGGCCAGATCATTCGTTGGAATTGTCCAGAATGTTCTTCAAACCAATCGCGAACAGTTGTGGCCCGGTGACATGGCGCATTGTCATCCATAAAAATCCCATCGTTGTTTGGGTACATGAAGTCCGTGAATGGCTGCAAGTGATCTCCAAGTAGCTGAACATAAGCATTTCCAGTCAATGTTCGGTTCAGTCGCACCAGAGGACCAAGTCCATGCCATGAAAAACAGCCCACACCATTACGGAGCCACCACCAGCTTGAACAGTGCCTTGCTGACAGTTTGGGTCCATGGCTTCGTGGGCTCTGCGCCACACTCGAACCCTACCATCAGTTCTTACCAACTGAAATCGTGACTCATCGGACCAGGCCACGGTTTTCCATTCATCTAGGGACCAACCGATATGCTGACGTGCCCACGAGAGTCGCTGCAAGCGATGTCGTTCTGTCAGTAAAGGCACTCGAGTCGGTCTTCTGCTGGAATAGCCCAAGAAAGCCAAATTTCTCCGCACAGTTCTAACAGACAAGTCCCACATTGATTTCTGCGGTTATTTGACGCAGTGTTGCTTGTCTGTTAAAATTTACGACTCTTTGCAGACGTCGCCGGTCTCGGTCGTTAAGTGCAGGCGGTCGACCACTGCGCTGTCCATGGTGGGATGTTATGCCTGAAATTTCATACTCTCGGCACACTCTTGACACAGTGGATCTGGGAATGTTGAATTCCCTAACGATTTCCGAAATGGCATGACCCATGCGTCTAGCTCCAACTAACATTCCGCGTTCAAAGTCTGTTAATTCCCGTCGTGCGGTCATCATCACGTCAAAACCTCTTCACATGAATAACTTGAACAGAAATGAAAGCTCTGCGAAAGCACTGCGCATTTATACCTGTTCTACGCGATGCTACTGCCATCTGAAAATTTGCATATTGCTATCCCATGACTTTTGTCACTTCAGTGTATGTGTAGCACGCACAACTCGCCGTTGGACGACGGACACTGATTCCCAGGATGACTTTTAGAGGTAATTAAATTAGAAGTAATTAAAAACCTCTCAAATGGGACCTGATGGCTGAGTGTCTAGCGCTTTGGCGCTCGCTGCCTCAGGTTTCGGGTTAGACTCCCGGCGGTGCCATGGATGTTTGTAGTGGTTCGGAATCCACTTTACACGATAGATCCCGGTCTAATATGACTGTTAGGCGTAGGGCTGACAACCTTACCCAGTAAAAACAAAACTTCTCCTTGTTTCGAAATCTGCCAGTAGGCAGACGGCCTTGGCCCACCAAGTGGGGTTGAACCACTGATGGTGATGATGATGATACCAATTATTTCTTTCTTTTAATCTTGCTCTATTATCATAATTTTTTGAAACGAATTAGATACATTTACGATAAAAAAAGATGAAAGTACTATTTTCTTAAGATATTTTTTTCTATCATAATTTTTCCCCTGGTTGTGTTTGATCAAAATTTAACTCAATAAATAAATTAAAGTCATACCTAAAAACCAACCCATAAATCTCAATTATTAAAATTCATTCTATGTAGATTATGTAATTGCTTATAATAAAAATATTTTAAAACATCAGAACAATAGTATGTTCAAAATTGTACTCTAGTTTTTTTTAGGATTCCATCCTAGTTTTTTTTAGGACTCTGTTATTTAGATAAATTCTTAAAAGCATATTTGATATTTTTATAAAAAATGCATAAAACAACCATTGACACATGTGTTTTACTTTTTACATTATACAAAAAATATACACTCATGTCCATAAATTAAGGATAATGAAGTTCAGGCAAAGAAAGAGACAGAAGCAAAACAAATTTGACTTATTTGTGAAGTCTATTTATTAAACAAAAGGTAAAGAGCAAAAAAGATGCTATATATTTGACCTAATTAATAAAAATTGCGATTTTTACTCCCTGGAGCAAATTTCAAAAAAGAACCTATTTACAAAAAACAGTATAACATGGTTAGTATGGTGGTTAATATGAAGTATGTCTCCCGGACGATGCAATACAGGCCTTACAACGCCTAGGCATGCTGAGTATCAAATTATCAATCTGATCTTGGGGAATATTACACCACTCATCAAGCAATGCCCTCCGAAGTTCCGGTTGACAGGTGGGAGGGGGTTGACGGGCTGCAATTCGTTGGCCAAGTATATCCCACACATGCTCTATTGGATTCAAGTCCGGTAAGTATGCTGGCCAATCCATACGGGGGATATCCTCCAATTGAAGGCATTCGTCTACAACGTTTGCACTGTGAGGACGGGCGTTGTCATCCATAAACAAAAATTCAGCCCCCATGGCGCCCCGAAACAAACGTACATGTTTTTCCTGAATGGCATCCCGATAGATGTGGCCTGTCATCGTTACACTCTGAACATGCAGGTCAGTTCTGGAACCAAGAATAATTCCTCCTCAAACGAGCCATCCTGCACCCCCGTAACGGTGTCGTTCAATGGTGTTCTCTTGGTGGTAACGGGCATCTGGCGCTCTCCATATGAAAGTCCGGCGAGAATCAGACTGCAAACTAAACCTGGACTCGTCGGAAAACATCACAGCAGACCACTGTTGCGGTGTCCACAATGCATGCTCTCTACTCCAGGTTAATCGCAGGCGACAGTGAGTTGCGGTAAGTGGAACACATCTGACAGGCCTACGAGCATATAGACCAATGTGCCCTAAGCGTCTGTACACGGTCTGCCTTGAAACTGTCGTACCGGTAGCTGAAGACAGCTGACGAGACAGGTCTGACGTTGTGCTCCGTCTGTCTCTTTTGGCAGTAACTGCTAAATACCGGTCCTCATTCGGCGTTGTAACTCGGGGGCGACCTGTGCTGTAACATCTACTCACATTACCATCATCTTGGAATCGTTGCCAAAACCTGGAGATGTCACTCTGGGCTATTCCAAGTTCCTCGGATACTTCCAGCTGGGTACGTCCACATTCCAGTCGTCCGATAATTCTACGACGTAAAAAATCATCCAAATGCTTCCTTTGTGCCATAACTATGCGGTTATTGCACTGAAAGGCTTTTAAAGCGCTTGTGAACAATTTTACTTTTTTGCCACCATTCCTTATATATACCTCTCTTACACTCTCGTCATTGTGACGTACTATCCGCGCCATCTGATGGTTTCCTGTAATTTGCATATTCTTCTTCAAGATGTGTGTGATAATTCTACAGGTGAAATTTTTATTTTAGAGTTCAATTTCTGTGTGATTCTGAATTATCCTTAATTTATGGACATGAGTGAATAACAAATATATACAAATATATAACAAATATATAAAAAATATATACAAATATATAACAAATATATACAAATATATAACAAATATATACAAATATATTTGGTTTGTTTAAAATTTAACTCATTATGTAAGTTAAAAATCACTCCCAAAACCAATCGATAAATCTCAATTATTATTAAAATTCATTCTATGAAGACTATGTAATTGTTTATAATAAATTTATTTCAAAATATCAGAATAATGTTAGTTTCAAAATTGTTTGTGTTTTTCTAGGACTAATTAAGAAAATGTATAATAAAGAAGTTTATCATCATTTCGAATCATTTTCATCGTACTTTGCTTAGCTAAGCGTTTAGATAAATTCTTAAGATCATATTTGATATTTTTTATAAAAAATGTATAAAACAACCCTTGGTTTATTAAAAAAAAAAGCAGATATACGATATGATCGATTAAATACAGCTGTTGCAAACAATTTCATTGAAAATTTTAATCGCATTCTCTTTATAACTTTTTTGTTAATCAACTCTCATCCATTACATACAGCGCAGTCTTTAGGAAGATGATTGATTTTTTGGAGAATTCTGGGCACATTTTTAATTGCACGCATAAAGTAGCCCTGTCTTCAAGGGTAATTAAATATCAATTATTCTTTCGGAGAAATCCATCACTGTCATTAGTTTTAGCGGGAAGTTTTTTTTTTTTTTTTTTTTACAACAAATATCAGAAGTTGTATCTTTCTTTTATTATTATTATTATTATTATAGGGCATAAAATATTCTGCATAAAATAAATTAATAAATTATTAAGAGATTGCATTAGAAAATGCAAATATGGATGCATTTTATGATATGATTGAGCAGTACTAATTTATAAAACAACAACAAAATAAAATACAATGTATATTAATATTGATAAGAGAAAAAACTGACGTAATACAAAAGTATCCATAATGCAGTGTGTTTAATTTATGTTTTTGTTGTTGTCGTATCCCTCATGGAAGGAGGGGTTGGTTTGGCTTATCGCTATACAGTCATCTCGTGCACACGAGGGCTAAGCAGACCGGGACCTGCAGTTTAAAGTGGATTCCGAACCACAAAAAACATCCATGCCACCGCCGGGATTCGACCCTGAAGCCTGTGGTGCCAAAGGCCAGAGCGCTAACACTTGGCCATCAGGCAGCCATGAAGCTTCTGTTTTTGATGGAGCACCCAAAGGTTAAAGTCTGACTTCTGCTCCTTGTAGCTGAAGAAGGAGGTCAGTTCTTTCCGGGAAGACTTTTAGGAGAACAACCTCGCATTTGCGTATCGTATGGGAGAAAACCTGAAACAATCTCACCAAGTAGTCCGACTCATGAGGCAAGATGCTGAACTTCATAAATGCCATTGAGTCTACTCGTTTTTTAAAACAATGTCTACAACAAAGCAGCCAGCCGATTGAACCTCCTTGCTAATGTTCACCAGTGAAAACGTGTGCCACTGGTCAATCGAAGCACACGAAGCACAACGATATATTTCACTAATTATACTACCATGTGGGTATTTCGCCAAGGAAGAAGATATGTAGCAAATTCATCTTTACTTAGAATACAATGCGGCATTGCAGGGAATTACACTGCCAATAATTTGCTCAATTTAGAGCGAACGCTCCCAGGGATGGTACCTGACAATTCACCATGCTCTCCTACCTGAGCCCTGAAAGTTCCCATTCCAAGCATGGAATGGGAACTTTTTGTCCAGCTATAAATATCGAATTTCGAAAGAGCACCATCAGTACCAGAACACGTTTTATACTTGGCTGTTCTGATTAGTGAAAATAAAATAAGAAATAAGAATACATTTTATGTATCAAAAGATCATTCTTTAAAAGAAAGGGCGGAATTAAATTAAGGGAAATATTAAAGAGCATTAGGGCTTTCTGTACGTGTGATATTTTAAATTTCTTATAGTTATTGTGTTTATTAAAAACCGTACATGCTTCGGGTTTGAATTCTGGTAGTGCCATGAATGTTTGTAGTGGTTCTGAATCCACTTTAAACCGTAGATCTCGGTCTAATGCGTTTTTTGAGTGTAGGACTGACAACCCTACCCCGTAAAAAAAACACATCTCCTGTTTCGGTTTGTAGCATTTGGTCTGAAAGTGAGTCTGTACCTAGCCCTTGCAGTTTTGACTCTAAAAACAAACGCCATTTTCTCCGTGTACAAATTAATCTCGAGGCGTTTTTCAAATGGTCACAAATCCTTTGAAGGGTGGTAAAAGAAACAGTACAAGGCAGAGCGGAAATTCTGCTTCCCTAAAACTGCAACTGCAAACTGCAGCAAACATGTTTGATATGCAGTGCCCTTAACTTTCTTTCTCAAACCTGAGTGAAATTTTTGAAGCAAAACCTACTAGCCAAAGGCCGAAGTTCATAGTAGACTACGGCCAAAGTTGCCTACAATTCAACATTGCAGGCGAAAATTCCATTAAAAACCTGGATGGTTAAAATGTTAGACAAAAAATAATGCACTTGAGTCTAAATTTTTATCCCCCTCCTCCTCCTCAGTGGCGCAACAACCCCATGGTGGGCCAAGGCCGTCTGCATAAAGGCAGATTTCGAGACTTGAGATATTTTCTTTTAACGGGGGTAAAGTTGTCAGCCCTATACCCAACGCTCTACAGCCATATTAGACCGAGTTCTACGGTTTAAAGTAGATTCCGAATCACCGCAAACATCTATAGCACAGCCGGTGCTCGAATCCGAGACCCACATATTTTAAATATTTATGTATATGTATTGTTATGGATGTTTATACATTTTTTATTAACATATTATAGAATGTTAGTACTAAATTGTCATTTTAAATTATATTAGTTTTATTTGATTCCCAGTACAATAGTATTAACTCCCTTATATTCAAAACATTTGATCACTTACCAATGTTATATTTAATACAATGTCATATTTTTTCATACTGCATTCTTATCACCCATAGCAGCTTATTGTCCATCTACTTTTCAAACAAGCCATTTATATGAATATGGGTCTTCGGATACCACTTCAGGACAATACACTGCGACGTGTAATGGGAGAATTACGAATAAATACGACTATTTCATTAATCAAGTCAGTTGTGGGGGCCCCAGGCCGCAATCTGTACGTGCTCGGGCACAAATTGACCCTTAGCCCTTTCGAACCAGCAGATGGGTGGACGGAAAGGAGTGATCCCCCGAGCCAAATGGCATCGTTATTATATTAACCCTTCAAGAATCACTCCCCGCGTTCTGTGTGTTTTCATATATTAGTGCGAGATATTTTGAACAGTAGGGAATGCATCCTTTGCTATTTTATATAGTATGTGGGATTTATTTTCTTCCGATGTCAGTTTATTGCATCTGTATTATTAATAGAGAGAAAGTTTTATGTCTACTATGCACTGATGGTTTTTAAGAAGAAATTGTTTAGTAATCAAAATGAAATATATTGTTTTGTCAATGCAGATTAGCTCATTTGTGCTTATTTAATTGAGGCAGCTAAATACATACAGGCTGGGGCCTGAATGGCCGAGTGTCTAGCGTCTGGCACTCTGTGCCACAGGTTTCGGATACGAGTCCCGGCGGTGCCATGGATGTTTGTAGTGGTTCGGAACCCACTTTAAGCCATAGGTCCCGGTCTCCTATGACTGTAAGAGCGTTACGGAACAGAAGTCAGACTTCTACTTACGGGTGCTCCATCAGAACAGAAGCTACACCCCTCTTCCATCCTTCCATGAGGGATACGACAACAACAACAAATACATGGCTTCCAGGGCCTGAATGGCAGGCTAGCGCTCTGGCGCTCGGTACTACAGGTTTTGGGTTCGAGTCCTGGATGTTTGAAGTGGTTCGGAATCCACTTTAAATCGTAGGTCCCGGTCTAACATGAGCGTTGCGGGGGTAGTGTTACTCCGTGTGCGTAGCTTATCTTCAAACTACACGCACCTCCTGGGTAGTGCTAAGTGAGTAACGCCGGTGCAGCAATTGCCTTAAGGCATCAAAGAAAATTGTCTGAGTGTTTGAGAAAAAAAATGGGGCTTCCAAAAGTACTTACTTCGTGCACTTTCGAATTTTAATGAAATACTGCTCTATCCGTTAATAAAAATTAATATTAAAAAACCTTAATTTATAATCTGTTTTAATATCTGAATGTGTTAATCATTTAATAAATATAAATTTATTTGTAGTAGAAAGCAGTTTCGAAATTTAAATAATATGATGTCTGGTGGATAGAAAAATAACCGTGTAGAGACATATATAAAATCAACATATAATTTAAAATAATTTAATACATGATTTTTTTTACTGTTTGAATTAACGAGTTTAAAAAAAAAATCATGATATCCCATATTTTTTTTAACGTTTTCAAAATTATCAAAAAAACAATGCTAAATTGAATGCGATTGTGTGCAATCTATTTCTGTCCTACAAAACAGTTGTACAATTTATTTCTGTTAATTCTTTTTCTTTCTTCGGTTAATTAAAATAATCAAATGAGTTAAAAAAAAGTATTTCATTTTCTTATGATTACAATTTAAAATGTATTATCTTGACTTGTAATAAATCATCATAAACAAATTTTTTTCAGTCCAAAGTGATAAAAACGTGATTTCTTAATAACTTCAAAATCAGTTTTTTTTTTTTTTTTTTTAAATGACGAACCACTATATTTTGAACAGATACGTTACAAGACATCATGTAAAAATCTTTGCATTATCCTGACATTCACACTTCCAAAAACATTACAATACAAAAATTTCTGATATAATAGATGTACCATAGTCCGGGTTGGATTATTAAGCATGATTTACTATCACTAAATAACAATCCTTCACATAAAAGAATAAAGAAATATCCGAACTTTTACCAAAAAGAACTTGGACACTTAAATTATTTACTGTCTTCAAGAAAACGTTTCTGTGACCCATTAAGACGTTAAAGGATTCAGGATAACTAATAGGATAGTAAATGTATTCGTCCTTGTTGAAGATTTAAAGAAGACGGGGTCTTTGTTTCAAGTACCATGTATCAGAGGAAGGTGTAATTCCGACCACAGTTTTAAAAGGCCGATGGAGCAAGAGAAATAAATACTTTTAAACTTTTTTTCTCTTTTAAAGTCGCCGTGTATTGAAAGTTCTGTAAACAAAAGAAAATGGAGGTTCCGGAGTTAAAGGCCAGATTCTTTATAAAAATTGGACGTGACCGACAAATAGTTAAACTGTTGTCATGTCTTTCTTTTGTGAAAGAAAGTCCTGCGATGTTCTTTTTTTTAAAGTTTTAGCAATTTTCTATTCTGTCGCTTGTTTTGGAAAACTGTAAATTACCAGTCGGAAATTCTTTTTAAAGTGTAAACGTTTTGTAATGTGTAATTGCTATTTGAAATAGGAATTGTTGTTTTAAGATAAATATCGTAAAGAAAAAATAAAATGAAATATTCATTTAAAAGCAATTAGCTAAAATATATATATTTTTTTCTAAAACATTTTTATGGTAAAAAATAAATTTTGCTTAGTCAATGTTATACGATATCACATGCATATTAATACGCAAGCGATGTTGTACTATGTCTTTCTTTTGTGATGTTCTTTTTTAAAGTTTTAGCAATTTTCTCTGTCGTTGGTTTTGGGAAAACTGTAAATTATCAGTCGGTAATCTTTTTAAAGTGTAAACGTTTTGTAATGTGTATGCTATTTAAAATAGGAATTGCTGTTTTAGGAAAAATATTGTAAAGAAAAAACAAATGGAATATTCATTAAAAAAAAAAATTGACTAAAATATATTTTTATACAACATTTTTATGGTAAAAAATAAGTTTACCTAATCATGTTATGCCATAGCCCTTGCATATTAATACGCAAGCGCTATTGTAGTATGTGGTGCAAAAACTCTTTATGAAATACAATCTTTTTATAAAGGATTTCAATCTTGTTTTTGAAATTTATAAATAACAAAATCTGTAAAATATTTAGCTATTTTATGTGATAAATTTTAATAATTGCATGGTTTATTTTTTTTCTTCCGGTAAATGCAATTAATGTGCCAATTTGATTTTTACTTTATTTATTCCAATAAATAAAGTAAAAAATAATTTAATGTATTAAATATATTATTTTAATTCAATTATAAATATAAAATAAACATAAGTAATAAATAATTAATATTTAAGGTTTATAAATTACTGTATAAATTATTTCTTACATTAATTATTTTGTCATTAGTAATAAAAACAGTTTCAGCAAAATGCAATAAAATTTTTCGCAACAAACACAAAATATATTGAATTTTCCTGAAATTCAAATATTGATTATTATTCTAATAAAATTATTAAATAAAAAATAAAATAAAAATTTTTAATATTTAATGTTTTACCCAATATTTGACAGATTTCCAAATATATTCTCATTAGAATACATTTTATTTCAATTTGCACATCAATCAGTTATTAATTCGTATATCTATAGGAATCAACTAATCATTCCAGTTGTGAACTTTGCACACCTTCTGGTAATAAAACTATTAATAACAAAACTTCAAATAAATTATTTTGTTTATTACTCTAAAAGACGAAACTGTTACAAAAATTCCACTCTTAAATTATCAGATGTAATAATTTCAAATAATTTTTTCAGATGTAATAGTTTCAAATCATAAAGTTAAGAATAGATACAAAGTATACTGTCTAATTTATCTAACTGTCAAATATACTGCCTAATTTTTTTAAAAAAGGAACAACATTCAATTGATTTCATAAATTATTTTTGAATCATCTTTATGAATTTTTTCCAATAATTTTTTTTTATAAAAAACGATATCATTAAAATAATCTGAGAAATAATTTTAATTATATTCATAACTAATAACTTTATTGGAATTGAGGACAAAATCTCGTATTAAATTTAATTGTTCGCTTTTTAAATAAAATGATTTTAGTTCCATTTTTTATGTGGAATGAATTTAAAATAAAAATTAATTAACGTAAAAATTTATTTTAAATTTTATTTGAGAATACATATTAATAAAAAGAAAGTAAATTCCTCTGTTTACAATTTGTTTTAAAACCAAATAATAACAAAAAGTTTCTATTTATATTTTATATATATATATATATATATATATATATATATTCTTCACTTGGTTCTATTTGTCACTTCAGTGTATATATATATATATATATATATATACACTGAAGTGACAAAAGTCATGGGATACCTCTTAATATCGTGTCGGCCCTCCTTTCGCCTGGCGAAGTGCAGCAACTCGACGTGGCATGGACTCAACAAGTCGTTGGAAGTCTTCTGCAGGAATATTGAGCCATGCTGTCTCGATAGACGTCCATAATTGTGAAAGCGTTGATGGTGCAGGATTTTGGGCACGAACAGACCTCTCGATGATGTCCCATAAATGCTCGATGGGATTCATGTCGGGCGATCTAGGTGGCCAGATCATTCGTTGGAATTGTCCAGAATGTTCTTCAAACCAATCGCGAACAGTTGTGGCCCGGTGACATGGCGCATTGTCATCCATAAAAATCCCATCGTTGTTTGGGTACATGAAGTCCATGAAAGACTGCAAGTGATCTCCAAGTAGCTGAACATAAGCATTTCCAGTCAATGTTCGGTCCAGCCACACCAGAAGACCAAGTCCATGCCATGAAAAAACAGTCCACACCACTACGGAGCCACCACCAGCTTGAACAGTGCCTTGCTGACAGTTTGGGTCCATGGCTCCGTGGGGTCTGCGCCACACTCGAACCCTATCATCAGCTCTTACCAACTGAAATCGTGACTCATCGGACCAGGCCACGGTTTTCCATTCATCTAGGGACCAACCGATATGCTCACACAGTGGCCACGAGAGTCGTTGCAAGCGATGTCGTTCTGTCAGTAAAGGCACTCGAGTCGGTCTTCTGCTGGAATAGCCCAAGAAAGCCAAATTTCTCCGCACAGTTCTAACAGACAAGTCCCTTGTACGTCCCACATTGATTTCTGCGGTTATTTGACGCAGTGTTGCTTGTCTGTTAGAATTTACGACTCTTTGCAGACGTCGCCGGTCTCGGTCGTTAAGTGCAGGCGGTCGACCACTGCGCTGTCCATGGTGGGATGTTATGCCTGAAATTTCATACTCTCGGCACACTCTTGACACAGTGGATGTAGGAATGTTGAATTCCCTAACGATTTCCGAAAAGGCATGACCCATGCGTCTAGCTCCAACTAACATTCCGCGTTCAAAGTCTGTTAATTCCCGTCGTGCGGTCATCATCACGTCAAAAGCTCTTCACATGAATAACTTGAACAGAAATGAAAGCTCTGCGAAAGCACTGCGCATTTATACCTGTTCTACGCGATGCTACTGCCATCTGAAAATTTGCATATTACTATCCCATGACTTTTGTCACTTCAGTGGATATATATGTATAGATAATTTATTTATAATTTATATATATATATATATATATATATTTATTTATAATTTATATATATATATATATATATATCAATGAATTGTTATTCTTTAAATGAAATTATGCAATAGAAATAAAATATAATGATAAATATTCATTTCTTTTTTCAGTTATTTTTTAAATAACAATTTGACAAAAAGTACAAAATAAATTTTTTTTCATATTTTTTTTGTATATAGGAAATATATAGTTAGCGTTTTAAATTTATTACAAGTAGAACACCTTAAAAATGAAATGTCCAGCAAAATCATAAAATAAAAATTAATCATCAATAATAATCTATTCTATATTAATGCAATTATCATCAATAATAATGCATTCTAATTAAAGAATTTTATCCATAATAATCCTTAATATATATATAAATACATTTTTCATAAACCTAAAATCTTTAGCTAACCGTCTTAAGTGTAAATCTTAAATGTGAAAGCGACGTTGGTACCTTTTTGCACATCCTGCGTCTAACAAGCGCAGGAAAATTACAAATGGGAATGTGAAATGAACAATTAATATACCTGTCAGTGAATGTATATTCCCCCGCCGAGAGCAGGAGATGTGATATCAAAACAGAATCGCATTCGTTATTTATAGCGTTGACTCGACAGGGATTTTTTTTCCCCACACAGGAAATATTTGAGGAAAAAATGTCACCCTCATTTGTGTTCTTTTTCCATGATTTTTTTTAAAACGTTTGAAAAAAGAAATCGTTAATGTTGATTACTTTTAAATGATATTTTTCAAAAAAAAAAAAAAAAAGAAAATTGCTTTTTATTTATACTACATATTTAATTTATATTATATATTTATTTATTTTTATTATATATTTATTTTATTTATATTATATATATATATTTTATTTTTATTATATATTTATTTTATTTATATATTATATTTATATTTTTACCCAGAAAGGATATATTTGCGGAAAAAATTTTACCGTCATTTTTGTTCTTTTTCCATTATTGTTTTTTTAATCGTTTGAAAAAGAAATTATTAATGTTGATTACTTTTAGATGATATTTTTTCAAAAAAAGAAGAAAAAAATTGAATTGCTTTTTATGTATATTATATATTTATGTAATTTATATTTTATATTTATTTTTTCTCCCAGAGAGAAAATATTTGAGGAAGAAATTTTATCATAATTTTTGTTCTTTTCCATTATTTTTTTTTCAAAAATTCTTTGGAAAAATAAATAATTAATTTTGATTATTTTTAGCTGAATATTTAGACAAAGAAAAAAAAATTGCATTTAAAACAATTGAATTACTTTTTATTTACGTTATATAATTATTTTATTTATATATTATATTTACTTTTTTCCCTAGCTAGGAAATATTTGAGGAAAAAACTTTACCATTATTTTTTTTGTTCTTGTCCATGGTTTTTTTTTTTTCCAAAAAGTGTTTGAAAAAAAGAATTTGGTAATGTTAATTATTTTTAGATAAATTTAAATGTGTAAATGTGTAAATGTGATAAATTTAAATGTAATTTAGATAAATTTAATGTGTTTAAAAACAATTTAATTGCTTTTTATCTATATTAAATATTTATATAATTTATATATTATACTTATTTTTCAAAAATCGTTTGAAAAAAGAAATTGTTAATGGTAATTACTTTTAGATAAATTTTTCAAAAAAAAAAAAAAAAAAAAATGTTTTAAAAAATGTTTAAAAAAAAAAGCATTTAAAAACAATTGAATTGCGTATTATTTGTGTTATATCGACAGCAATTCGGAAAAACGGATTATTAACAAGAAAATAATAGACAAATAGAATGTCTGCAAACTTTGTCGCCCTTAAACATTAATAATAAAGGACAATGAAAAGCTTCATACACTCAGTTTTATGCAATATAATTTATTTTAATTTTCACAAGTTTATTATATTACATTATAATTTTATCAAATGCAATAATTTTACAAAAAGTTTAGTTATTTTAATAATTATTAAAATAATTAAAAATATTGTTAATTATTATAATATCTAAAATTATTGTCTTATTAATATCTAAATTATTGTAAATGCGACAATTAAATGCAGTGACATTTAATTATCCATTACTTAAGAACAATATTATTATAGAGAATAAGTTATCAGCATTCCTATACAAAGAGTTATTTATTTTCATTATTAAGAGATTTTGCATTTAATAATTCTCTAACCGATATATATTCAGATTTAATTAAAATAATATGGAACTTGCATCTTTTTTTTTTTAGTTTTTTACTTTTTACTAGATCTGGTAGATCGCCCCCCAATTTTGAACAACGTTAAATGATGAACTTTATTTATTGTCTGAATATGATTTACTGATATTCTTTCTTTGTTTGTTTATTTAAAATTGCTGTTATGCGTTTTGTTATTAATAATTTTTTATGGGTAACCTGTATATCGGCCCTTTAAATTAAATTTTATCTTTTTTTTGGGAGGGGGACTTTTATTTATATTTCTCAATCATTTAAATAACTCTATTTAAAGAACTTCATCAACAAAACCATTACATTCTTTGAATCTATTATTCTATATTCTAACACCTTTTTTATTTTTAAATAGAGGGAGTGATCATTTCAGCTTATTTAAGTTAAATCATGAAACCTTTAGACTTGTCGACCGTTATAATGGGCAACACATTTTCATCAGATTATTCATCAACAAAAAAAATCTTTCATATTTCTTTTTACATCAAGATCGTGGGTTGTACTAATGTAAAATCTGATTAGGCCATTACTCAAATAGGACGCAGTTACACACAAAAGTCCCGGGAGTGATTGTCTCGAATTTTGTTATCGTATGAGGAAAAAAATCTGGGCAACTTCTTCTTTCTCGGGCAAATTTTTTTTCATCGAGTCTACGGGTTTCATCAATGTAAACCTCTATTAACCTATCATGTAAATAAAGGGAAATTACATTCAAAAGTCCAGGAACAACTGCTCCATTGATGCTTATTGTATTGGGGAGAACTTTAACAATTTTCACCAAGAAGTATGACTTAAATGCTAGAATACATTGTTTCAACTCGTTTCTGAAAATAGTGGATATAACACACGCCATCAACGGACTCGAACTTGCATCCTGCTTCAAGCTAGTAGTCCATGTGACCACTAGGTACCCTAGTAAGGTTGCTTCATGCATTTGTTATTGTGTAATATGTACTATGCTCTGTACATATAGTGTACAAACACACAGCATACTAACATCAACCTCATGATTGGCGCAACAACCCCATGTTGGTCCAAGGCCGTCTGCCTACTGGCAGATTTCTAGATAGGGAATGTTTTTTTTAAGGGGTAGGATTGTCAGTCCTACACCCAACGCTTTACAGTCATAATAGGCCATGAATCCACGTTGAGCTGTAGGTCCCGGTCTCATATGAACTTAGAGCGTCACAGAGCCCAATCAGACTTCTTCTCACCCGCATCATTCCCATTCTGTAAAGGGGCAACTCAGCTCTAGGCACAGTCATGTGGTGTGATGTAACAGGAGTAGTAGTCATAATAGACCGGTACCAACAGTTTAAAGCGGATTCGAAATTCTACAAACATCCATGGCACCGCCAGGACTCGAACCCGAAACCTGTGCACCGAGCTCCAGTCATTCGGCCGGCAGACCCTTACAGCATGCTATAGATTACGCAATGACAAATATACGATATTTTATAGGGTATCTATCTATTTATTTATTTTTATTTATTTACTGAACTCTTCTGAAGTTACAAATATTCTTCTGATATTACAAATGTTTAGAATGTATTATAAATAGTCTAAATGCATAACATATAAAATCTGTATATCTATCTATAAATCTATAATAGTCTCTATATAAAGTTTTAGAATGTATGATAAATGTTTATTTAATTTGTATTTTTTAATCATTTCAGTAATGTTTACAACACAGTAATGCTGATTTTAGTATGATATTACCATCAATTAGAAAAAAAAATCCCATTAATCATTATTTCTTAATCAGTTACGACTAAAGTTAGTAAATGATCTACATATGATTTTGTTTCTGTTTCCAATTAAATCAATCAATGCAAAATGAAGAATAGATGCCCATAGAAGCATCATTAGTTATTTTCAGTCATTCAGATGGTTAATCAAAAACATCAAACCTTTCCGTAATAAAACAACTGTGCGAAAGAAATCAACAACAACAAAAAATGTTACATGATTCAGTTTTGGAAAAGATAATTTTAAAAAACTACAAAGATTATTCGAAAACAATTAATCTGACAGAAATGCCACTGATGTTAATATATTTCGTCAGCGTTCCCTGATGTAATGGATCAACTCAGAATGAAGAATCTTTATTGACTTCAGCTGACCAGAATACTAATGGGGCAAAACTGCGCATATAAAGAAGATGCAGTAAATCAAAACTCGGCAGTCACTGAAGTAAAAAAAAAAGCAGCCAAAATATCGATTCCAACAACGATTAATTGTATCATCATCGCATCTAAAAACTAAACCCATTCCGGGGACAAAATTGTTGCTCACAAATCCCACACTTGGTAAGCTTTGCCCAAGCAATTTGTTTCACCATTAAAATTTAAACTTCTGTCCGTCTCACTTTGGCGGATGAATTTTACTTAGGAGTTAGCGGTAAATGGGGAATGAGGGGTTCTAAAAAGAAAAATTTCTTACGGATGGAAGAGGGGGGGGATTCTGGTGGTATTTCCGAATCCCCCCTCATGAAAAATTAGGTATCAAAGCTTCGGACACACCCATATGGGTGCGGCCCATAGATGATTCCTAAACCGACACACACTCATAGTGCCTGTGTGTGGTACAATTATTTTTCTCACTCCGGCAAGAGAGAAAGAGTATTGGCGTATCGGGTACAGGCGAAGGGGACAATTTACACACTTCAATTTTGGAGGAATAAATTGAATTGCGTTTTGACAACGAGTGGACATATCGTTATAATGATCGAAAGAGATTGCTTGCACCGTCATTTTATTTGTTGTTTCTGTACATAAGTCTTTTGTTAGTTAAGGTAAAATTGATTAATATTATATATTGTAAATGTTTTAATTGTGGGTTTACCTTCTAATAATATCTTCTCCTTTTCAAGGCGGCCTGATGGTCAATTGTCTAGCTTTCTAGTTTTTGGTACCACAGATTTCAGGTTCAAATCCTGGCGGTGGCATGGATGTTTGTTAGTGGTTCGGAATCC